>CM076574.1:955128753-955561011 GCA_034641835.2 Pinus albicaulis
GATGAATTCACCAAGGGGAGTGTTGAACCCTTAGTTAAACTGAGAGGGGGGGGGGGGGAGAATCAGTTTAATACATTCATGGTCTTTTAAAACTTATTTACACCTTCATTTCATGATCAACTTAATGTATAATGAATGAACAATCTTAATATGTGAGCAATAGGTATTTAGCATATTAAATACAGAATATCAACACATAATCATCATACACATAGACAACAGATATGAGTGGAAACCCATAAGGGAGAAAACCACATCTTATTATTGTTGTGATGCAAAGGCAAGCTCCAACTCCCCCTCACCATTGATTTTCTGTAGGCTCCAACCTACAAGAGGCTACTACCTCAAATTCTGCAAGCGACAACTTGCAAGGAAGCTCCAACTCCCATCTGTTTTCTGCAGGCTACAACCCACAGGAGGCTCCTACCTCACCCAGCTCCAACTGGACATCTATCAAGCTACAACTTGAAATGGAAGCACCAACTCCCATGTATTTTCTGTAGGCTACAACCCATAGGAGGCTCCTACCTCAACAAGTTACAACTGGACATCTATCAAGATACAACTTGAAATGGAAGCACCAACTCCCATGTATTTTCTGTAGGCTACAACCCACAGGAGGCTCCTACCTCAACCAGCTACAACTGGACATCTATCAAGCTACAACTTGATATGGAAGCACCAACTTCCTCACACTACAATAAATTCATATGCTGATTTACTTGGATATCAGCTCTGTTTTACTCCTTCACTGCTGTCCTTCCAACCTTCAAATCTGCTTTATATCATCTCTGGATCTTCATAGCTTCTTTATCTGCTCTCTCTTTTTCTTCCACTCTCTAACCTCTTTATGCATATGACAATAACATCATTTATAGAGATCACCTCATAACTGTTTGCATTCCATATGGGAATATGAAATGAACAGGTATGACTCTTTGCCTTCCACCTTCTCATTTTCTCGCTCAACACATTCAAGATGTTACAACACTATATACTCATTTCAGTATTACATTGGAGTTTTGCTCTGCCTACGGAGACTTGCCTTTGCATCACAAACAATATAAAATAAATAATACATTTCCAATTACAATCAATTATTTACTCAACCCTTTCAGTTTCTTCACTTTGCTGTGCGTTTGTCCTCTTCTGCTTGTTGTCCTTGTGTCTTTTCTGTTTCTGCCGTTATATTCCAACTTGCTGCATAATTGCGCCTTTTAGCCCGACTCTTCTTCCGCGTTCAGCCTTTTCGTTTGTTTTACTGCTGCAACACTGTTCTGCCCGAGCTCCTGGTCCTTTGATTTGTGTTCTGATCATTTCTTTGTGACCTGTGGGGTATGGCCCACATAAAACTCCCTTTTAACACAACAAAGTATTACAATTCCGAGTTTTATCAATGTACATACGTTTATCGATCAAACAACGCATATATATAACATACATACGTTTAACGATCAAACAATGCATATGTATAACATACATACGTTTAACAATCAAACAACGCGTATATACACGAAATAGGGCTTATAGGATCCCATAGTACCTTGAACCAATCACAACACATCGCAAATAAACCGTGCGATCTGCGATATGCGCTCATGTGCGGTGTTGCCATGTGGACACCCTTCATCGCATTGCATTGCTTGATCCTTACTGCATCGCAACCAAAACAACATACCTTGCGATGTCTTTGAAGTTAAACCGTATTTCTTGCGGGATGTGATGTTGTGCAAGGTCGACACGTGTCCCTCCGTTTCGCATCGCAAATCGTTAAACTTAACTTTTGGTCACTTTACTGCTATCCCTTAAGCGCTGTGATGTGCGGTATGTGGGCGAGGTCCATGTCATCATGCCATGTCATTGCAACGTCACCTTGTCACATCATCATTACGTCACTGCCACGTCATCATTGCGTCACTACCACGTCATCTTTACGTCATCACCATGTCATCTTTACGTCACTGCCATGTTTTATGTCACTGCCACATCATCGTTACGTCACTGCCCGTACTTCGGAGTTCGCAACTTATAACCATTTAACTTAGTGGTTACCTCTATTTCGTGCAATTTGCGATATTGCTCCTGAAGCGATACGATCTCCGTCGTCCATCTCTCACCTTTACTTTTGCGATCTAATCCTGACCGTCCGTTCGCCTCCCTTGGAATTCTTCAAAGAATTCTCTGCCTTAGTCGATTTTTTGTTTGTTTACACTGTCTCGCTCTGTAACTCCCGCTTTCGCTGCTCTCACCTCTTCCTACTTATGCTATGTGTAAGATATCTAGTCCTTGCTGTGTCTAGCAAATCCGATTGCCTTCTGTTGTGTGCTGAAGCAATTCCCTTCCTCTCTGCTGTCTCTACTTCATTTGTTGCCTTTGCTGCATTCGCTGCCTCTGCTGTCTCTGCTTCTTTGCTACCTCTGCTGCCTTGCTACCTTTGGTGCCTTCTTAGCTACATTCGCTGCCTCTGCTACATTCGCTGCCCCTCTACATTCGCTGCCTCTGCTCTCTCTGCTGCCTTTCACACTTAACCTGCTTTGCTGCCTTTCGCTGCCTTTCACGACTTGACCTGCTTTGCTGCCTTAACTGCCTTTGTCCTTTTGATGCTTCTTTACCTGATGTAATCACGCTAAAGCTTCTCCATGCTACTCCTTTGCCTCTTTGCTGCTTCTCTCTGCTTTAGGTTATACTACTATTGCTGCTCTTTTGCCTATCTACATTTGCTGCCTCTGTTGTCTTTGCTTCTTTGCTGCCTCTGCTGCTTTGCTGCCTTTGGTGCCTTCTTAGTTGCATTCGCTGCCTCTGCTACATTCGTTGCCTCTTACATTTGATGCCTCTACTATCTCTGCTGCCTTTCACGACTTGACCCGATTTGCTGCCTTTAGCTGCCTTTCACGACTTGACGCGCTTTGCTGCCTTTGCTGCTTTTCGCTGCCTTAACTTCCTTTGTTCTTTTGCTGCTTCTTTGCCTGAAGTAATCACGCTAAAGTTTCTCCATGCTGCTCCTTTGCCTCTTTGCTGCTTCTCTCTGCTTTAGGTTATACTTCTATTGCTGCTCTTTTGCCTCTCTGCTGCACATTCTTGCACATTGGTTGATCTTCTCCTTTGCCTTATAACCGCTGCTTCTTTGCTCCTTTGCCATCAATGATAATTCTAGTGTTACTCTTTTCTGTTCCTTTGCCATCAATGACAATATTTCCAACAATCTCCCCCTTTGGCATTGATGACAACACATCCAGCAATACTCCAATACTTCCTCCAGGACTTCCTCCCCCTTTCATTTTTAGAAGTGTCTTGTCTTCCTTTGCTTGCTTTTCAGAAGAGCCTTTTTTCTTTTGCTTGCTTTTCCTCCCCTTTTGACATCAATGGCAAAGGGTTGCACATTTCCCAATGTAGTTTCTATCTTTTCATTTCCTCCCTTTGAGTTATGTTTGGGCCTCCTTTTGACTTTATACAATGCTGCTTCATATTGGTGTACCAGAGTTGTTGGGAGAACACTTTGAGAGTCATTGAACTTGTATGTATGTACAAAGTAAGCTGATACCATCCCAAAGCACAAACTCCTTGCACTTGAATTAAGCTGAAAGTGATGATAAGGACACTTCATAGAACAACCTTGTATAATTAGACTTACATAATCAGAGATGCATCATTGGAACAATACTAAAATATTGAGAACGCTATTTGTGACATAAGGTTATATGTATGTCAATGATCAACCTCTCTTCACTGGTGAAATACCAGCAATTCCTTTCTGCTGAAGTAGGCTTTAGATGAATCAATAACAGACTCTTGAGCTTCAAGTGTAAGATTAACACAACTAGTCCTTCATACTTCAGATACTTTAACTGTTCTATCATGATGATCTTCAACAAAACATCTTCAAGTTGTTTAATTGAAATCTCAACAAACAAACTTCACACAGTTTTATGAATGATCTTAAGAAAGAGTCCTTGAAGATATATTTGTACTGACTTGAGGAAGGCATGCAATTATATCTAGAAATAGATACTGCCTCAATGCTCAATATAATACTTCGAGTGTAAACAAGATAAAGATCCTTTAGTATGTTTATTGACCTTTTCGTGCTTTAATAATGCAAATAACGCTGGGAATACTAACTTGATGTACTTCTGCCATAATACTCTGATACTGAGGACCTGTACCTTACCACTCCTCCACTGATGACACTTGGTATTTTGTTGCTAGGCAGGCTGCTTGTTGCAAATACCAATTGATACTACTTTGATAATCTATGAAGTAATTTCACTTTAGCTCGCACATACACCCACAGTCAAGACAACCTTCATAGTTTCTACTATTGAGCTCTCCACTGTTCTCAACAACAATCATCATTAACTGAATCTGATCTTGGCATCATTAGCCTCTTGCTTATTTTGTCATTTTGTCTTTAAAAGAATGTCACTGCATATTCCTTTCTAGGATTGCTCCAAAATCATTGCTGCTCTATCCTTTTCACCTGTTCTAAACATAATGATCTTCGGGAAGACATCTTCAATTGCTTTACTTGGAATCTACAAGGGCAGACCACTCATAGTTTTATCACTTGTTTAACTGCTTTCCCCTCAAGGGAACCTTCTATTGATGAATGATGTAATGATATAATGATGATACACATTTCTCTTAGTCATCCTTCTTAAATTTGTTTCATTGTTAACTCTTGTAGTATGATGCACAGTGTGATCATCCTCTATGGATCTTTCCAGTTCTAAAGCTTGAAACATAATTTTTGTGATTTTAACCATCCATCACTTAGTGTGCTGTTGTCTTCTTAGCTTACATGTTCATGGCTGATGTTCCCTCTACCACCATGGCTGCTTGCTGCCTTCTCTCCTTCCATCAACCTGTTGGCTATTCAATACTTCAGGTATTCTTTTTCCTCTATAGTTCTCTATCAGAGGAATTGTCCTTTCCCTTCCTGAACTTTTAGTTGTTCTTATTCCAAGGAGCTCTTCTTAGACTACTTTTATGGGGACTATTTATGAACTGCTATCCCCCTGGGATGTTTCTTCATATCTATTACTGGCTGGATATTTGCGTTGCTTCCTAGAGCAGCTCCCTCTAAGACTATGGTGGATTCATTATGTTATTGAGGTAACAGGTTCTCCCTTTCTCTTTTCTTCCCATACTTTATTGAGGTTCTTCATAATGTTTGCACTTCTTTTTGATTCACATTTTTGTCTGATTTGATTGGATTTCATCATCTGTCTAGAGTTCTTTAATGTATATGGCAGTTTACAGTCTTTTGCTTTGTGACCAAGCTTGAGGCATATATAACATCTTATTTTTCCTAAGAAAGGTTGAGCTGATGTATGGCATTTTATTCCCCTTTTTGAACACAATTTACATTCAACGGATTTATGTCCAAATTTATTGCATGAAAAACAGTAGCCATGGAAGTGATTTGTGTACCTGGTGATAGATTGTCTTCTCCATTTGTTTGCTTGAGGTAGTCTTTTCATTGGCTACATCTTTAGTTGGTTGGACTGGATTTGCTTTGTTTTACAGTATGCTGCAATATGTCTAGTTTTGTGGCAGGGAAAACAAGTGATATTCTATGAAACTCTTTTGGCGACTTCAGTTGTGATTCATATTCGGGAATGTGTGAGCCTTTATGTTCTTCATTTAAGTTCTTTGTCTGTTTACTTCATTGCAAATCATGTTCTTGCTGGCTTCTACTTCTATAGGAATCTTTTGAGTTGCTTCATTATCCTTGACAATTTTTACAAAAATGATATTCCTGTTATCTTCTACCTTGGACTTACTAGTTTCTCCTTCATAGCCTAACCTAGCCTTTATGAGAGGATATCTTTGAGCATTTAGTATTTTGTCCAACTGTTCAGAGCTTTTTATTCGAAGAGTGTTCATAGATAATTCCCTTTGGGTGTTTTCTAGATTTTTTCTCAGGCATACTACTTCTTCTTCCAATTTCTCTTGCTCTTGATGTTTATCTTTAATTTGCTTAAACAGAATGTCTTCCACCTTCTTAGCTTCTTCAAGTTCTACTTTCAACTGAATGAGGTTTTCCAAATCTGGTTCTTCCTTTACATATTTCAGGAGAATGTCTTTTTGTTTTCTGCACTTAAGTCTGTCTATTTCCTCTAGGGCACTCCTTAGCTCCCCCTCAAGATGTACCTCACCTTCTTCCTCATCTTCCAGAAGGAATCCTTCAGGCTCTTCCTTGGCCATCAACACAAATTCAGAGGTACCTTCTTCATTTGAGGATTCATTTGAGCTTTGAGGATTCATCTGAGCTTTCAGTTGTACTGCTATCTTGCTGAGCATAAAAAGATTTTCTATTGAATCTCTTCCCTTTCTGCCATTTATTTATTTTGTTTTTCTCTGTCTCTTGTGGCTGGTTCTCTGTTTTCTTATGAGAACATTTAGATGCATAGTGCCCCACTCTTCCACAGTTAAAGCACTTAAATGGAAGTTTAACTTTGTATTTACCCATGCCTTTATCCAATCTTCTGACAAATTTGGCCTCTTTTTCTTCTGAGCATGACGTTTGAACACATATCTTCCTTCTCTTTCATGCACTTGTCTACCTTAAAGGCTGCCTCCCTCACATTTGACTTCCCTTGTGACAGTCTCATCTCATAAGTTGTTAAGTTTCCAAGCAATTGGTTCATGGTCAAGGTTTCCCAATTTGCTATTTCTTCTATGGCTGAAACCTTAGGGTTAAACCTGGATGGTAAAGATCTCAATATCTTTTGCACAATTACACATTCCTTAATGGGTTCTCCTAGAGCTTTCATGATATTCACAATTTCCGCAACCTTTAAGAAGAAACTAGCTATATCTTCATCTTCATTCATTTTTACATTTTCAAACTGAGCTCTATAGGTTTGCAGCTTGGCCATCTTCACCTTTTTATCTCCCTCATGGATACTTTCTAATGTATCCCATATTTCTTTGGCAGTCTTGCTGTGCATTACTTTGATAAATTCTGCCTCACATAGACCACTTAAGAGTGCATTCATAGCTTTTGCATTAGCTGTAAAATCTTGTTTGGCTTCTTTCTCTGTGTCAGTATCCTTTGGAGCATATCCTAATTCCATAGCAGCTCAAACTTCTAATCCTAGAGACATTATGTACGTCCTCATTCTTATTTTCCAGAAGGCATAGTTTGTGCCAATAAACAAAGGGGTTTTATTTGTTGAGCATCCTTCTAGGCTAGCCATCTTGGGGACCTAAGATCTCCTTCCAATTGTTAAATTGATACAGAAGGAAGTTGGAACTGGCTTTGATACCAATTGTTGAACCCTTAGTTAAACTGAGAGGGGGGGTGAATCAATTTAATACATTCATAATATTTTAAAACTTTCTTTTAAAACTTATTTACACCTTCATTTCATGATCAACTTAATGTATAATGAACCAACAATCTTAATATGTGAGCAACAGGTATTAAGCAGATTAAATACAGAATATCAACACATAATCCTCATGCACATAGACAACAAATATAAGTGGAAACCCGTAAGGGAGAAAACCACATCTTATTATTGTTGTGATGCAAAGGCAAGCTCCAACTCCCTCTCACCACTGATTTTCTGTAGGCTCCAACCTACAGGAGGCTACTTCTTCAAATTCTGCAAGCTACAACTTGCAAGGAAGCTCCAACTCCCATCTGTTTTCTGCAGGCTACAAGAGGCTCCTACCTCAACTAGCTCCAACCGGACATCTATCAAGCTACAACTTGAAATGGAAGCACCAACTCCGATATATTTTCTGTAGGCTACAACCCACAAGAGGCTTCTACCTCAACCAATTACAACTTGACATTTATCAAGCTACAACTTGAAATGGAAGCACCAATTCCCATGTATTTTCTGTAGGCTACAACCCACGGGAGGCTCCTACCTTAACCAGCTACAACTGGACATCTATCAAGCTACAACTTGATATGGAAGCACCAACTTCCTCACACTACAATAAATTCATATGCTGATTTACCTGGATATCAACTCTGTTTTACTCCTTCTTCACTGCTGTCCTTCCAGCCTTCAAATATGCTTTATATCATCTCTGGATCTTCACAGCTTCTCTCTCTTCTTCTTCCACTCTCTAACCTCTTTATGCATATGACAATAACATCATTTATAGAGATCACCTCATAACTGTTTGCATTCCATATGGGAATATGAAATGAACAGGAATGACTCTTTGCCTTCCACCTTCTCATTTTCTCGCTCAGCACATTCAGGATGTTACAACACTATGTACTCATTTCAGTATTACATTGGAGATTTGCTTTGACTACGGAGGCTTGCCTTTGCATCAAGAACAATATAAAATAAATAATACATTTCCAGTTACAGTCAATTATTTACTCAGCCCTTTCAGTTTCTTCACTTTGCTGTGTGTTTTTCCTCTTCTTCTCGCTGTCCTTGTGTCTTTTCTGTTTCTGCCGTTATATTCCAACTTTGCTGCATAACTGCCGCTTTTAGCCCGACCCTTCTTCCGTGTTTAGCCTTTTCGTTTGTTTTACTGCCACAACACTGTTCTGCCCGAGCTCCTGGTCCTTTGATTTGCGTTCAGATCATTTCTTTGTAACCTGTGGGGTATGGTCCACATAAAACTCCCTTTTAACCCAACAGAGTATTACAATTCCGAGTTTTATCAACGTACATATGTTTATCGATCAAACAACATATATATATAACATACATACGTTTAACGATAAAACAACGCATATGTATAACATACATCGTTTAACAATCAAACAATGCGTATATACACAGAACAGGGCTTATAGGGTCCCACAGTACCTTGAGCCAATCACAATACATCGCAAATACTTGCCCGCAGGTTTCCCATTCTACCAGTAGCGATAGACCATAAACCGTGCGATCTGCAATATGCGTTTGTGCGTGGTGTTGCCACGTGGACTCCCTTCATCGCATTGTGTCGCTTGATCCTTACCGCATCGCAACCAAAACAACATACCTTGCGATGTCTTTGAAGTTAAACCCTATTTCTTGTGGGATTCGATGTTGGGCAAGGTCGATACGTGTCCCTCTGTTTTGCATCGCAAATCGTTAAACTTAACTTGCGGTCGCTTTATCGCTATACCTTAAGCGCTGTGATGTTTGGTATGCGGGCGAGGTCCACGTCATCATGCCACGCCACCCTGCCATGTCATCGCCACATCACCTTTCCATGTCATCATTATGTCACTGCCACGTCATCTTTACGTCACTGCCACATCATCGCCACGTTATCGCCATGTCATCTTTAAGTCAGTGTCACGTCATCTTTACATCACTGCCACTCATCGTTACATCACTGCCCATACTTCGCAGTTCGCAACTTATAACTGTTTAACTTAGTGGTTACCTCTATTTCGTGTGATTTGCTCTCCGCCGGCCATCTCTCGCCTTTACTTTTGTGATCTAATCCTAACCGTCTGTTTGCCTCCCTTGGAATTCTTCAAAGAATTCTCTGCCTTAGTCGATTTTTCGTTTGTTTACATTGTCTTGCTCTGTAACTCCGGCTCTCGCTGCTCCGCTGCTCTCGCCTCTTCCTACTTCTGCTATGTGTAAGATCTCTGGTCCTTGCTGTGTCTAGGAAATCCGATTGCCTTCTGCTTTGCGCTGAAGAAATTCGCTTCCTCTCTGCTGTCTCTTCTTCATTTGCTGCCTCTATTGTCTCTGCTTCTTTGCTGCCTCTGCTGCCTTGCTGCCTTCTTAGCTGCATTTGTTGCCTCTGCTACATTCACTGCCTCTGCTATCTTTGCTGCCTTTTGCGACTTGACCCGCTTTGCTGCCTTTTGCGACTTGACCTGCTTCGCTGCCTTTGCTGCTTTTCTCTGCCTTAACTGCCTTTGTTCTTTTGCTGCTTCTTTGCCCGAAGTAATCACGCTAAAGCTTCTCCATGCTACTCCTTTGCCTCTTTGCTACTTCTCTCTGCTTTAGGTTATACTTCTATTGCTGCTCTTTTGCCTCTCTTTTGCACATTGCTACACATTGCCTGATCTTCTCCTTTGCCTTATAACCGCTGCTTCTCTGCTCTTTTGCCATCAATGATAATTTTGGTGTTACTCCTTTCTGTTCCTTTGCCATTAATGACTATTTCCAACAGGGAGTTGGGCACTTGCCCAATTTCTCTTAGTCACCCAAGGGTTTCCGTCTTGGGGCTACCAATGGAGTAGAGAATTGGGTTCTTAACCTCACATACAAGGAATAATACCAAATCCAAGATATCCCTCATTGGCCTCCTCCTCTTCTTTTATAGATCTCATGGGCCCCTCTAGAGCCTTCTATTTTATTATTATTTTAATCATGATGTACTTTTTCCCTCTTATTAAAATATTCTTTTTAATGCGGGAAAGAGTAAATCGGCTGCCATGTCTCCTCCGTTCATTGAAACTTATGTCCAACCATCCCATCATGTAGGTATTCTCCTTTCGGTTCCAACGAGCTATTACAGTAAGGTGTTCTATCACATATTCCTCCTGGAATGCCACCTTGAGCGTAATTAATTGAGTTAAGCCCAAAAATAACTCAGTTTTCCGGAAGTTGTCAGAATGCGCCAGAACGAAAGGCAAACTATGCGGATGATGGAATATACCAAGCGAATGCCACCGGTCCTCATAGAAACTTCTCAAAACTCCTCCAAAAATCCCCTGGGCCCGCTAATGACACTAACTAATACTTGTGAACTGTCTGCTCCCAACTCTGGAAGTCCATCCTAACCCTGTCATAAGGAACACCAAAAAAAGGAATATTATAGACCTCCTGCCCCAAGATTGCTTGCCTCAAGCAATCCAAATATGTGGGCCACCCTGTTGGCCCGATGCAACTAAGACCCAATGCCCGAATCCCATACAAACCCATGGTTGCTGCCATGCTCCTATGTCTAGCTACCCAGAACATACCCCTCAATGCCGGGATCCCAAACTGATCTCTCTTTGCAACAATCATCAACCAGTCCTCCCGAATCCCAACGCCACCATGGCCAATCATCGCCCAAGTCCCATGGCTGAGACTGCGCACTGTCTCTGGCTATAGCTGCTACTGCATGAAGCGAATACCAACTCAACAACTCTCTCCAGTCCAACTTCTGGCCTAGGCTGAGGTCAATCCTGCTCTGCTGATGTTGGGCTAGTGCTACTAAAATACTGATGGACTGTCAGTCCACAATCCATGGCCCAATGGAACATGCAACAAGTCTATCATCTAAGTGCTCCTGCAGAAATGTGCCCAGAACTAAGAATGATACTCCCTCAATAGGGTACCAACTCATGATCTCCTGCCAATCTATCTCAGAAGAAGAATCAAATGCAGTGATACCTGCATATGGAACAAGTCTGGTGTGTTGTCGCCAGTCCATCGTCAACTCATGCTGCTCTGTCCCGCCTGTCAACGAGAGCTGCTTGAAAAAGAAGACCCCTCTCTATAATAAGCCAAAGTGGGCAAGATATGCTGCAATCTCTATCGATGTAATCCTGGAGAGTGCTTCTCCCTGAAAGTACTGTAGCTCTGCTAACTTCATGTGCGTCTACCTGCACCTCATCAGTGGGTCGGCCCAAAGATGGATGCACCACCATCTCCTACAACTCCTTCCTCTCCTGATCAGGAATGTCATACTCATGCTGTCTACTAGTCTCCCGCAGAACTACCCTATCGACCAACGGAATTTGTCCAAGAAATCCTGCCACTCCCCCTAAACGGAACCAGGTGGACAAGCTGTGCTGCAAGCCCTGTCTATGTACCCCTGGAGAGGGCTGGGGTCGAAAATGCTGCAACTCTGCTGGCTGCCACTACGTTTACTTGCACCTCATCGATGGGTAGACCCAAAGATGGATGCACTGTGGTCTCCCTTGTCTCGTAGGAAACCCCTCTCTCATATCATCTACTAGCCTGCTACGAAACTGCCTTGTCAGCCTCCAACACCGCCTGAGGACAAGTGTCTGCAAATACTGCCACCCTATTAGCTGCCTGTGCATCTGTCTGCTCCTGATCAATGGCTGGCCCCAAGGGTCGCCGCTCACCCTCCTCCTTCATGACCCTAATGTGACCCTCTGACTGGCTCTCCACCCAAGGCTCAACATGCATATTGTGTATATCATCCTTCTCAGCTAACTTAGGCTCCGCTATATGCTGCTCACGCCGAATTGTCATGGGTGACTCATCACCCTGAATGTCTCCCATAGGGTCCAATGGCTGCTCGCCAAACATGCTGGAATATAAATCTAGCCTACTGTCATCAACTCCACATGGCTGCTCATGCTCCCTAGAAGCATCCTCAAATGACCCCATGGACTCATCCAAAGAAGAGTCCCCATCCTGGCATACAGAAGGAATGTCCTCCTGCTCTACCTCTGCCACCTCATTTGCATCTTTCAAGCATGAGTGATCCCACTCCCAAGGTTCTTTGCAGATGAAGCAAAGTCCCTTCCTCCTCAACTCATTCTTGCTGGCTGATCCAACAAACTGGAGCAACTCCTCCCTAGTCAACTCTCTCATGAATAGCCCAATGTTCTGCTCAACCAACCCTTGGGCTAGCTCATAAGCAATAGGTGAGACCAACTGCTCTCTCCTCCAAATGGCCAACAGTCTAGCCCGCAACTCTCTGCAAATGGCATCACGATCTCCCATGAATGAAGACAAAATGGACAACATGTTGGTTCTGACTATATCAGGGTGGTGTTTCCTAATGTTAAAGAAGCGTTGGAACGTTTGACGGACCAAGTCATCACACCCCAAATCAAGCATGACGTCATACGTTTTGAACATAGCCATACCTCCTAAAATCTCAAGCTTCTTCCCAAAGGTAGAGCCTGCACTGTTGTCCAAGTCCTGAAAACTTCCAACTACCAACTTGAAAACTTCCCTCATAACATCATCATTGAAAGGAGCTATAGGTGAGGTCAACCTTATAATGTTATTGAGGCATGATGCCACTGGAAGTCTGAACCCTTCACAAGGTTCTTCCAAGAACTTGGGTAGTATAAGAGCAAGCATAGCAGGTTTCAAAGCCCAAATCAGTTTCTTCCCTTCTACCTGGCTTACTTTGGAAAGGAGTTTATCAAGTTCATCAAGTTTGGAAAGAACTCTCCATGTGATCTTCATGTGCTTCAAATTTGTCCCAAGAGCAAGAATTTTGTGATCAATCCTCAATTCTCCCTGCAAATCTTTTGGTTGTTCTTTTTGAAGAGTGGCATAGATCCCCTTTGAGAATGGTTTGTTGTTCAGTTTTGTTTTCCGATCTGATGATGCATGGTGGTTCATGGAACTAATTTCTGTGTTTAATCTTTTTAATTTGTTTAAGAGTCTCTCCATGGTTTGGCTGAAGAATGTTAAGTACATCAAGCAAGGCCTTTGGCTAACAACTCAACAAACCACATAATAGTAACTGACAGAGATAAACAACACATTCTTATGCCCAATTCTGTCAGACATTAGGCTCGAGCTCAGCACTCTAACTCAAAATCTTATAACAAACTCAACACCTTACAACAATATATAAACCCTCGTTGTGAAAGTTACAGATATATCTACCACTGGCAACTATAACAACTCTGTCAATACCCTAGCAGACCATAACAACTCGACAAACTAATGACAATACAGGACTATGTTAGCAAGCCACAACAATATTCTGACTCAATGACCTGGCAAATATGTACTTAATGCTTTTGGCAACTCATGACTTACCATAACGAAATAACACCCATTATAAAAATTAAATACACAGAGCGCAGATTTAGGAAGATAGAACTTGGTATTCACAGAATGTTACTTTAGCGAATGTTCAATCCTCTTTTTGCAATCAGACCTTTGCTACAGCCAAACATCTGCTACAGGATGTGCATTCCACAAATGTATTTTCGTCTAGCCACATAGACTACTTTGATCACTTCTAGAAATTAATTCACAGCCACAAAAGGGGGTCCACAAAACCAACAATTAGAGAAATTATTCAGCCCTGAATAATGTGTTACCTCAGTCGGAAACAGTGAGGAAAGGACCCTGCTAGCAAATCTGGAAATTCGTGTTGCTTTGAGGTTGCTATACATGCTCAGAAAATCAATACTCTAGCTCTCATGACCAGTAGAAGAATGCCCACAACTTATACAGGCCAGTAGTGAGTTCCCAACAGTGGGAATGCGTTCATTTCAGCCAAATAACAATACATTTTCTGCTCCTTGCAAATCTCCTTTGAAGGAAAATTCGGCTCAGATCTAGGGCTTTAAAAATGCCTTTGATAAACCTCCAAAATAAAACCCTCGAACGCTTGCAATAAAATTTGCTCCGGCAATAGAATTTGGCACATTCAAAAATGAACTGTTGATCTTGGATTTTTCAAATCAATCCCACGGCTGAGCCAAGATCAAAGCTCTGATACCACTGTAATACCCTAAATTGGGATTAAACAGTAATAAAAGGAAAAATAGACAAGAAACTACAACAAACAGAAAAACACCATCAAACACATAAACTGGAAGCCAATAAACAATGCAGAGCCATTTTATTATTTGCTGGAAAGAAGTACAAGTGAGGTGCTGAAAGGATTGCAGCTGGGCCTGTTCAAGGCAGGCTGAAAGACAAACTCAATCCAAACAGACTGTTGCTGGAATGACACTATGTGGCTCAATCATTGTGTTGCACAGTCCAGAAAATGCTGTTGCTGGCTGAACTCAGACTGCTGGTTGGGCTGCTTCTTGTGCTCGGAAAATTTCGAGAATTGGACACTGGACTTTCCTCAAAAGACGCACAAAAACCCCTGAAGGGTTTGTTGAACGCTTGACCCTGGAAATTGGCCCTCTTAGGCTTGGAACGCTGCTCTGCTAGGGAAATCGAACCGCTGGTGCAATTTGCTGGAAAGTGCCTCCGGAATGCTGCTAAAATCCCCGGTAGGAGGTGGCTAGCCTCCGCTTTGAATCTCTTGTTGAATCTCCTCTGCACTCCTCACTCCCAACACCCACACCAACTGAACTGCGTAATCACTGCGCAGTCCTGAAGGGGCTACGCTCTCCTGGCTGATGCTGCTACTCCAATATACTCTGCTGCACTGCACCGGCCTCCGAACTGAACTGAAGTGGCATTACTAAGCTCACCTGTGAATTCAGGATGAATTCACCAAGGGGAGTTGGGCACTTGCCCAATCTCTCTCAGTGACCCAAGAGTTTCCGTATTGAGGCTACCAATGGAGCAGAGAACTGGGTTCTCAACCTCACATACAAGGAATAATACCAAATTCAAGATATCCCTTAATGGCCTCCTCCTCTTCTTTTATAGATCTCATGGACCCCTCTAGAGCCTTCTATTTTATTATTATTTTAATCATGGAGCACTTTTCCCTCTTATTAACATATTCTTTTTAATGCGGGAAAGAGTAAATCGGCTGCCATGTCTCCTCCGGTCATTGAAACTTATGTCCAACCATCCCATCAAGTAGGTATTCTCGTTTCGGTTCCAACGAGCAATTACTCTAAGGTGTTCTATCACGTATTCCTCTCGGAATGCCACCTTGAACGTAATTAATCGAGTTAAGCCCAAAAATAACTCAGTTTTCCGAAATTTGTCGGAATGCGCTGGAACGAAAGGCAAACTGTGCGGATGACGAAATATACCAAGTGAATGCCACCGGTCCTCATAGAAACTCCTCAAAACTCCTCCAAAAATCCCCTGGGCTCGCTGATGACACCAACCTGTACCTGTGACCTGTCTGCTCCCAACTCTGGAAGTCCATCCTAACCCTGTCATAAGGAACACCAAAAAAAGGAATATTACATCACTCTTTTGTCGCACAGAATGTCTAAGCACCGCGACAACGACTCAGATCGGGGGCTGTCACCCTGATCCCCAATCTCTCTGTTTAAGCTGTCTCCTTATAGTAGACTAAGAGGGGTAGACCCTATGGAAATGGAATGAAGGAGAACTAGTTGGGAACCAACCAGTTCGAGAGAGACAGTTAAACGACCAAATACTTGTAGAAGATCTAGTAAGATTAAAGGATTCGATTGAATTTGGATGATTGATACCAGTGCTTTATGGAGTCAACTATCTTGCTAACCATTTAGGAACAAGTATTTGATGAGAAACCGTTTCTATGCAATGCTAACTTAGAATGCAAAATGCAAGAAAAATGATTTGAAGGGGCGAGTTGAAGCAAGCTTCGAAGATGAGAGGTGATGTTAAAAGCGTAAAGCACTTAGATTATAAATAATTTGATCTAACCACTAAGTACTTAAGCGATAGTGTCAATTATGAAGATGCCAAAAGATTACTCAATTAAAAGATATACAGATCCACAATAAAGCTCTCAAAATCAGATATCAATCACACACACTTGAAGACAAATATCCAATAAATCTCTAATATTTAATTACACGATAGGCGATTTTAATCGATATAAAACGTGTAAAAATTTAGATGCCAATGATTATCAAACCCAATTGAAGCATGTAAAATTAACTAACACTTAAATCTCAGTAATTATTCATCAAGATATACCATGAAATTTTAATGCTAAATATACACTTTGTCAAACACTTTATGGATTAAACGATATTAAAAAAAAATGTGAATCCAATAAAATTTTGTATTTCTCCTATAGTCAAACTTAGGATATTAAAAATTAAATCATATCAACTATAGGAATTATTCCACAAAATATCTTTGCAAGCTTAAAGGATCTAAATAGATCAAAACCCCAATGTCCCAAAATTGAAATTCCAAAGTTTATATACAAAAAAGAATTAAAAATTAAACTATAGACTAAAGTTTAAAAAAAATTAATCTTTGATTTTTGGATTTTTTAAAGTTAGGATTAAAATTTGTTTTTTGAAGCTTTTGAATATTTTTATAAAGTTAAAAGCTAATAAAATTAAAAATCAAAATTTGAAATGTTAATAAAAAAACCTTTATACAAATTTAAAAAAAAAAGAAATGTTAAAAAATTTATATGTTAAAAAGAGTCAAACCAAAAAAAATCAAAATCGAATGTCATGAATTAAAAACTAATGTAATGTTATGTTTTAATGTTTTATGATTTTGATGTAAGGTTTAGGAGAGCGTAAAGGAAATGGACGCGCAACATTAGGGCTGGCAGGAGGGAAGGAAGGAAGGGAAGAGCCATCGAGCAACAGGTATGGAGAATGTGGACAGGAGCAGTGAAAAGATAGCATCGAGGAGGGGACGGGATGGAGCTGGCAAGGACGCAGGAGCTTACGCAGGCAGCGAAGGGAAAAAAGGGTTGCGGGAGACAGAAGGATGGGCTGTTGACAAGGTAAGAAACGCATGCTGGTTAAGGGCTGACGAGAGGAAGGAATAGCGAGTGATGGGGTGCGGAAAGGATGCAGAGACAACAAATTGAAAGGGCAGAAGGAGTTCACGCAGGAGGATGGCAGCACAGAAAAATGCAGGAAAAAAAAGATGAGGAAGGGATTGCGTGGAGGAGCGATGAACGCTGAGGGAAGGAGCACAGAAGAGCTGCCGACAGGGATACGAAGGGAGGAAAAGAAGGCAACAAGGTGCAGGTTGAGGGAAATGGGCAACGATGGAGAAAAAACACAGAGAGAAAAAGGGAGCAGCGAATGAGGGCAGCCAGCAATAGGAAAACACTGGCACAACTGGTGCATAAAAATTCGAAAAATTTCCTTCTGTCCAACAATTGATTTTTCACCCAATAAACTCAGAAAATAAAATTTGATTTGGATAGCCCTGCAAAATTCTGATCTTGAGATCAGATCTTACCCTCCAAGGCCTAGATCTGTCCTAGATCTAAAACATTTCTCTGAAAACCCTCAAAGATCACCTGCACAAACCAGAAACAAGAAAACCCAGATACCCAACAACTTTACAAAAATAAAAAATTGAAACCTCGAGTTAGAAATCAGAAACATTTTTTTTTTTTTTAATATTTACACTATAAAAATACATATCTATACAACGTATTTACAGATCTATGCACAAGAATTGTAGATCTGTCAGATCTGAGGAGTGTAAGTCTAACTTCACTCCTAGATCTGAAGATCTAAGGCTCTTACTAGCCAGATCTAACTTTAAATTCAATAAAAGTTAAGATAAATTTTTAATTTAGGCACCAGAAAAACCCTGCAAAAAGAGAATTTAAGATAAGCTTGGGAAATTAGATCCAGAGGGCTCTTCAGATCTTATTTCCTTGGTAGTCAGCTAGTCCAGCCGAGGACTTCCCTAAATGCCCAATTCTAATTCTGAGAGATTTTTGCACACTTAAGCTTAAACTGTCAAATCAATAGAGAAATAAGATAAAATAAAACTTTTAAGAGTTAGAGATACCTGCTAACTCAATCCAATTAATATTCTTACCTTAAATTAAGTAACCTAAGCAAGATACTTATGCTATAGATTACTCTACAAGAGCCATTAATCAACAATTCATTAAAATAATCACCAATAGAATATAAAGAACAAGTTTACCATAAAATGCTGAAGAGGAACACGACCATCAAATAAAACCCCAAAGACTTCGTTTTTATTATTCTAGAAAGTATTACAGGAGAGCTTCAAGAGCTAGTACATGATCAAAATATCAGATGAAAAATCAGACTGACACTGACCTCTAATTTATAGGTAAAATCTTCAACGACTAGTTCGCTTGATCCCCGTCAAAGTAATCTCGACTGTCGAAAATGATTTGATTATTTTTTAATCTCGTCCGTCGAAATTATTAGTTTCTGAGGAATTTTGAATTTTTCAATTAATTCTTTTTTAATTAACTTAAAAATAATATTTTTGAGTTAATTACCTCAAAAATAATATTTTTGAGTTAATTACCTCAAAAAATTGATTTTGACTTAACTATCTTTTTTTTTTCCACAGGAAAAATCGTAGCCTTTATTAATGTAAATAAAAGTTACATGTTGTATATGCAAGTGCATATGCAGATCAGCTTGTAGCTGCCATATAGATAACTGTGAGAATTCAGAAAATATAACTACATCCTCTATGTGTCGCTTATGTACACACTGTAAATCAAAATAGCTTCTCCACGTGAAGTCTGATGGATATATATACAAATACTATAATAAAAAATGTAAATAAAAATCAGTAGCAGTCTCTATTAGGGGCCATCCCTCCTCCAGTGTGCAGGAGAAAAAGGTTTGTGGAAATACTGATAATATGCATGCTCGTTCTTCTCCTGCACCTCCATGTGGGCAGTCAATAGGTGCGTCGCCTCCTTGGAAAGGAGGTCGGAAATTGTGTTCCTCTCCCTGAAAATGTGCCGACATGAAATAGGATCAAAATGGGCTTTGAGCAGTAGAGTTTCAGCCAAGATATTCTGCAGTGTGTGTGTGTGACATGTCGACAAATCAATAAACCGACTTTGACTTAACTATCAAGGCCCAAGGGTCCAAAATTTCTCAAAATTTTCAATATTCCCTTGGCACCTTTAAAAATCTATTTTTTAGGGACCCACGAATTTTGTCTTTGAAGAATTTACTTATGAGGGGATTAATTATTTTCCAACCCTCTTTACATAAGATTAATACATTAAACCATGAGGGGAACACCCGTTCGTAACAGACCCTCAATAATCTACCCAATTCTGCGACTCAAAATATGATCTAGTAGACCTATAAATTTGTAATAAAATGATCTAGCCAATTAGCTAGGATCATTCCCAGTTTATTTTTACAAAGACTTGATAAAAAACACTAGGACTCACTTAGTATCTTGACGACAAAATCCACCCTAGCTTTGAGGTGAGGATGGAGGGGAAAACTTTGCCGATCATTTGTTTCGAGAAACACAAATGAATTAGTAAGACGAAAAACCTCCTAGGATAGAAATCGCCACCAAAATACTAGGCTTACCTAGATTGTTACATACATGATGGTCTTACTGAGATCATTTACATTATAGATATGCAGAATGTGTTTACATCATTTACAAAACTGTCGACTGATGATGAAATTTGAATGGCATGAACACCTCGAACATGATAAATCCCATTTGCAAAAATGGGGGTGTATTGCTATGGGGTCGTTGACACAGAGTGGTAAACACACTCTATTCAAGCATTGATACACAACATCTCTGATCTTTGTGAACTATGGCATCGAAGGTACACTCATGTTCATTATAAAGCTTTGTCTAGAATGAAGTATTTTGTTAAAGGTGTACCTGAAATTAATATTGAACATGATGGAGTTTGTAAAGGATGCGCTCTTGGGCAAAATGTCAAAGGACGATGTACTAGCAATGATAGTAGATCCAAAGGAATCTTGGATCTTGTCTATTCTGATGTTTGTGGGCCTATGTCTGACAAATCCTTGGGTGGTCATTTGTACTATGTCACTTTCATTGATGATTAATCTCGGAAAACATGGATTTATGTTTTGAAATCTAAGGATGAAATGTATGAAAAGTTTCGAGAATTCAAGGCACAGGTTGAAAATGCTACATGAAGAAGGATCAAGACATTAAGATCTAACAATGGAGGAGAATATTTTTCCAAGGAGCTGATTGCTTTCTGTAAGAATTCTGGAATTAAGAGGGAGCTGATAGTTCCCTACTGTCCTCAACAAAATGGAATTTCCGAAAGGAAGAACGTAACTATTATGGAAGCTGCCAAAGCCATGCTTCATGATCAAGAGCTTCCTATGTTTTTGTGGGGAGAAGCTTAAAAGATAGCTATTTATGTTCAAAATAGATGTCCACACAGAATCTTGGATTACAAGACTTTTGAAGAAGTCTTCACAGGTGAGAGAGCCAATGTTAAACATTTGAGAATTTTTGGTTGTCCTGTTTATGTTCATGTGCCCAAGGAGAAAAAAACAAAGTTGGAGTCTTTTGGGAAGAAGAAAATTTTTGTTGGCTACAGTGCAAATTTAAAAGTTTTCATAGTCTATGTAACAGGGCAATGATCAATTGAAACTTGCAGGGATGTTATTTTTTATGAAGATGCTGCTTTCTAGAATTCCAAGGGATCACACTTGGACTCTGTTGAAGAGATGCAGGTGGCTTCTAAGAATGTGGAATTGAAATCTAAAGAACCTGAACCTATGGAACAAGACCCTCAAGAAGAATCTGATGATCCACATGAATTTGCTGATTCACCAAGAGTTACTGTACCTGAGACTAGAAAGAAACCAACTTGGCTTGAAAGAACGTTGAAAGAAGCTGAAGGACGTGTTAATTTTTGATGGTTGGATAGCATCGAAAATGTGTTATAGTCTTGAATATGGTCACAGAGGCTAATAAACACTAGAGCTCCAGAACCCAGAAAAGTTTCAGTAGAAAACACCTAGAGATGGCTCAATAATTAAATATTTCCTAAATCTAACTTAGGAAAAGTGATTAATTAACCACAATTAATTGAAAAAGGTGAGATTTTTCAAGAAAATCACATGGATTGACTTAGAGATGATCTTCGCCGTTGATGAGGATTTAATCATGGTCGTTGGTGAGCCAACATGAGATTATAAGAGGAGGTCAATAGGGTTGGAATGAGACAAACAAGAGCAACGAGCTATGTAGTTGCTGTGTTCAGTGCAGGAAGAAGAGTTCTAGCCAAGGAGGGGAAGCAGAGGTAGAGGAGCAACAACAGAGTGATCCGGTGGAGATTTCCAATGCTTGAAGAGTTAGTTGAGGGTTCAAAATTTAATTCCTCATCCAAGGAGTACCCTTGTTGCATACTTTCGATGGACCCTGCTACACGAAAAATGAGAAATACATAAAAAAACATGATTGAAATACATGAAAAAACGTGATTGCAATCACATTTTTCATGTATTTCTCATTTTTTGTGTACCAGGGTCCATCGAAAGTATGAAACATGGGTACTCCTTGGACGAGGAATCAAATTCTACATCCAATGAGTGTTCCCGCTCAAAATTTGAGTAAACCCATAGGGAGATAAGATAAAAATATGAGTTTTTTTTCCAAAGAAAAAAACGAACTTTTTATAACCATGATAAAAAGTTACATATACATGCCGCAGCTTTTCTTTTGCTATAGAGCATCATAAAAACCTGCTGGAAGGCTATTCTGAGCATAAGCAGAGCCTCCTCTAGAGAGGAAAACAACTCCCTTCCTCAGCGTTATCAAAAAGAGTCAACAGTTTCCTTATGTTTAATATCTATGGTGACAAAAACAGCAGCTGGCATCTTTCCCCGGGTTTCCTCTATCGAGGAAAACAGCCCAAGACGAAAAAGAATGTGCAACACTAGCATAAAAGACTAAACAGATTTTCAGAAAAAAGACTTTTTAGCTGTATACAAAAAGAAGCTAGTATGACCAGTTCTACTAAGTGCCAGGATCATGCAATCTATACATAAGGAGGCTGGTCCGAGAGGTGGATGCCTCCATTGTTATCCTCCACTATTCTCCAATTGCCCAAATCTTGTTGTAAACCTTCTTTAGAAAGGTTGTCTGTAGAGTCGTTGCGTTCCCTGTAGATGTGATGAATAGAGAAGACATTAAAAGATAATTTTAAATGCTGTATATCTTCTAATAAAGGATACAAGATATAATTTTGACATCTGCTTTGATCATTTGCCCATTTGATAACATTTAATGAATCCCCAAAAATCTGAACTGTGAAGATGTTCCTGTGTATCAGCCAACATAGAAGAAGCTTAAGAGCAGATAATTCTGCAAAATTATTTGAGCCACTGCCTAAGCCTACGGAAGCTTTTAGAGAATGTCTTTCGTTTATATGGATGATTAGACCTGCTCCAGCTTTGTTATTTTGAGAGGCTCCGTCAAAGTAAGCCCATGGCACTCCTTCCTTGATTTGTTCTTCTCTAACCTGTCTGGGCATCCTTTCTTCCTCTGAATCCGGAATATTCGAATAAATTGATGTACACTGAATGGCAATTGATTCAACAGTGGTTTCCTTGTCCTGAAAGATGAATCTGTTTCTTGCAATCCAAATGCCCCAACAGATAATAGGAGGCAGATTCCTCAATTTCCAAATTGAATTTAAGTGCCACCATTTGTGCCAAGCTTCAGAGGTATTATCCCCTTCCCAGGCTATCTGTAAATGAATAAGCTTCTCAACCTCCATCCAAACTTTTTTAACTACAGGACAGCGAATAAAAAGGTGCGTTATAGTTTCAGAATAATTTTTGCACATAGCGCATCTTCCCGGCCCTGATTTAAATCTGGATTGCAGAATGTCCCATGTAGGGACTTTTCCTTTTAAAATACACCAGAAGAAAAGTTTTGCTTTAGCCGGGCACTTTAACTTCCATAATGACTTTGCCCACCATTCCGGATCTCCCCAGCCTTTTTTTGTCATGAGGAACTTGTATCCAAATTTTGGGGAGTAGATTCCAGAATCAGCGTGAGCCCACACCAGCTGATCTGGTTTGTCTTTAAACCTTACATTTGATCTGGAAAGTTCTTGAAAGTAGACCTTCCAATCGTTCCACCAATGGGGATGAAGGTCCAATTCCTCTCTTGATTTCCAAGCTTGTCCCCATATGGTTGAGTGACCGATTTTCTCTACCTGATTTAGAAAAAGAATTCCTTTGGACTCGAGATGCCTAATCAGGCCAGGGGGCAGAGCAAAGTTCTCGTTACACCCCACCCGGGGATCCCTTCCAATTCGAATATTTTCACCGTTTCCAATCTGCCAGGACAATCCTTGTTCAATAATTTTGAAGGCATCTATAGTCGCCCTCCAGACTATTGACACATTTCCTCCTTTCTTTTCTGGGTTCCTTATCTAATCCTCAAGATGAGAGCGGTCAATGTATTTCCGTTTCACCACTTTCGTCCAAAGGTTTTCCGTGTTGATGATTCTCCACCCCGATTTTGCCGCCAGGGAGGATCCAAAAGCAGTGATGTCTTTTATTCCCCACCCTCTCCATTCTTTTGGTCTTGCCACTTTCTCCCAGGCAATCCAGGGAAGCACTGAATCCTCCTTTGATCCAGCCCATAGAAATCTGCTACAGATTCTTCTTATCTTTTCCAATATACCTTTGGGAACCCAGGTCAGCGCAACCCAGTAAACTGGGATTGCTAGAAGGACTGATTTAATTAAAGTTAGCCTTCCTGCTCTGGAAAGCCACTTAAAGCTCCAATGAGGAATTCTGGCTTCAATCTTCGCTACCAACCAATTCCAGTCCTGCTTCCTATAATTATCCGGTTTCAGCCAAAACCCCAGATATTTGAAAGGGTCCCCAAGCTTATAAACCTCAAAAGGAAGAACTGAGGTAATTTGGCTTTGCTCCTGTCTATTAAAGCCTTCCAGAATGAGCTGCGATTTCCTATAATTTACTTGCATCCCAGATGCTTTCATGAAAAGCTCAAGAATCTTCTTAATCTCTTTTATTTATGACTGGTTTCCATTACTGAAGAGTAAAATATCGTCGACAAAAAGAAGATGCGAAATGCATAAGTTGACAGCAACCTCCAGACCTTTTATTATTCCTTCCCTTTTGGCTTTTAGAATTAGCTGGCTCAACCCTTCTGCTACCAGAAGGAAGAGCAGTGGAGACAAGGGGCAACCTTGTCTTAATCCTCTTTGCCCTTTGAAGAACGGAGAGGCTGCTCCATTTATAAGTACCGCATAACTGACACTGGAGATACATCCCATAATCCAATTGATAAAGTCAATTTTAAAACCCAGGTGCGTTAGCAGCATCCGGAGGTAGGTCCAACTGATTCTGTCGAAGGCTTTTGACAGGTCGATTTTCACCACTGCTCCTTTCCTTTTCATCAATTTCACACTATGAATTGTCTCTTGAGCCAACCCTATGGCTTCATGAATTTGGCGCCCATCCAGAAAACCAAACTGTTCATTTGAGATGCGTCTGGACAGAATTGGCTTTAAACGGATATCAATCACCTTAGCTATAATTTTATAAATGCTGTTGCAGAGCGAAATGGGCCTGAAATCTTCAAACGACTCAGGGTCTTCTTTCTTGGGAATAAGGGCTATAAAGGTTGAGTTAAAAGGCGCATATACCATACCTTTCCTTTTGGATTCCTCAACCACCTCTGTTAATTTTGAGCCAATCTGATCAAAGAAATGCTGGAAAAGTTCTATAGGCCACCCGTCAGGCCCATGACTTTTATCTTTGGCCATAGATTTTATAATACTCTCCACTTCTTCAGGGGTGACTTCTCCCTGCAAGCCCTCCGCTTCATCCTCCTCCACATATCGAGGAAAACATTGGGCTGTTTTGATAACCTCTGCTAATGTAGTCTCTCCTTGCTCAGAGAATAATTTTTGAAAATCGTTCCTCCCCATGTACGAGAGAGATTCAAAGGTATTGGCCTCTCTACCTTCCTCGTCCTTTAACTTCCAGATAGTATTCTTTATCTTCCTCCCTTTTGCATAATTGTGAAAAAATTTTGTATTTTCATCTCCAGCCATCAGCCAAATTGCCCTGCTTTTCAACCTCCATTCCTCTTCTCTGTCCAAAAGAATTTGATTTCTCTGCTTTTCTAACAACAATATCCTATCCTGCAACTCCTGAGATTCATAGCCATTCGAATCAGGATTTTCCAATTCCCCAAGCTCCAGATTGATATTGATTAAAGCTTCATTTTGTTTCTGCTTCCTCTTTTTGGCCCAATCCAACGTGGCCTTCTTCAGCCTTTTCAAATTTTCCATGAAAAGGAAACTCTTATCTTCTGTGGCATCCCTACACGGGTGTTGCCAAGTTTCATTAAAGAGCTTTCTGAATGATTCCTCCTGCATCCATGCTGCGTTGAATTTGAAGGGTGCTGCCGGCTTAAAGGGAGGCTTGGACAGCTCGAGTAGGACTGGGAAGTGATCCGAATTTCCTCCCTCTCCTACCCACTGTCTGAACACCGGGATTCTGGAAGCTAGATCTTCACTTAGAAGAAACCTGTCTAATCTTTTTGCAATTCTAGCTTCACCTGTTCTACGATTTCTCCATGTAGGTTTCAATTTTAGCAGGTTTGCATCGATCAGATTATGTGTAGCAAGGGCATTCAAAAAGAAATCTGATAGAGGGTCTTCTCTGGCTGAAGGACCCCAAGCCTCGGCATTCCCAATGGAAAAATTTAGATCTCCTCCTACCACCAGATTTTGATTTCTCATCATTGCTTTAGCCAGAAGGTTGTTCCAAAAAGAGACTCTCTCCTGGCATGGCCCGTATATATTTAAGATTATCAGAGGGAAGTCAAAATCAGGGGTCATAGCTTCCATCCCCAAAACATGATCCATCCCCCACGTATTGATGAGTTTCATTCTTCCTTCCCTGAAGCCTATAGCCAAGCCTCCCGAGTGACCACTGGAATCCAATGCTTGAAAATGCCACCCCGGTAAAATGGAACACGGAGATGACACCACTTCTGAACTCATGCCTAAGGTCTCCTGTAGCATGAGTACTTTTGGGTTATAACGCTGTACCAACTCCTTCAAAGCGAGTTTTTTGGGTTTACTGGCTAAACCCCTATAGTTCCATGAAAGAAAGATCATTTTGACACATCCCCACAGGGTTTCGCCGCTCTAAGCACCCCAGGAATCGATAGTTGTTTACCATCCGCCACGTCAAATTTTGCTTTCACCTGAGCCTTAGACAGGAAAGACTTCCGTCCCCTCGACTTCTTCATAGAGGTCTGAGGTACATCCATGCCTAAACCTCCGATTGGATCTCCAGAAGCCGGTCTTTTGTCAAGGGAACGCAGGTTATAATGACATACAGGTTTGGAAGGAGAGACTTTTATATCACCGATATCATTTGGAGCCTCTTCACAGTTCAAATTGATCTTGGGGATAGATGCAATGATATTTTCAACCCGCGAGTGTTCTACAGATGAAAGACTATGCGAATTTGAATTTAAGCATGCATCTTTTACTTCAAAAGGAGGAGGCATAGAAGGAAAACAAGAGCCTAGATGCGTACCCATCGTGACTTCAAGGATGCCTTCAGATACTTCTTTTGTGACTTACGGAGCACCATTCCCTGATCCAATTGGAGATCATTCTCCAAATTCCGGGCGCAGGGTCTGTTGTGCCTGCATCGAAGCCTTCTTCTTCTCGTTCCAATCCACTTCCATGGCGTCCTCCACTTGGACCGCCTCATATCTGGGGTCTATCTCCTCTCCTGTTGATACCACCTTTGCTTCGACTTTCTTTTGTTTCCTCCTGCGGCGAAAACCCAAAGGGCAGTCCCTTGCAAGATGTCCATACTCATGGTATCTGTGACACCTAAAAGGCAGGTGTTCGTAGTCCAATGGCTGATCGAAAGTGAGGTCTTTATAATGAATTTTTATATTTTCCGCTAGGCCTTCTCCGGGGTTAAGATTGACCAATATCCGGGCCATAGCTTTATTCCTTGTTTCGATGAAAGACATATCCGTTTCCAGATAAGTGCCAAGCATGTTACCAATGGACCTGAAAACTGAATCCACCCATAGAAAAGGAGGTAGACCAGGGGCGCGAACCCATACCGGGAATGAATCTACCTTTTCTCGCTGCGCATCGAACAGTGGTGTCCATCGCCTGAAGAGAACGGGATGGTTCCCAAAAGCCCAATTTTTCGCCATCACCCAGTCCGCTATTTCCTTCTTATCGAATTGAATCATGAACCATCCTTTTGCTAGAACTGAAACTTTGAAGGATTTTTCTGGGGCCGCTTGCCATTGCTGATCTGCCCAATTTTGAATGAATTGGGCTGAATATTTTTTCCCTCGGGCTCGTCCTACCAATGTGCACTCAGCCACCTCCATAGCTTCCTCTATTTGGACGTCCACCCCCAGAACAAGATTTGCTTCTGTCTTTTTCTTGATTAGTTTCTGTTTCTTCCTCTTCCCTCCACCCTGCCTATTGCCAGAACCCTCTTCCCTTCCTTGAGCAACAACCACCCCATTTGCCGCTTCTGTTTGCTGCGAGAAATCCTTTTTGCCTACTGGCACAATTCCTGAGGGGATCTCTGACTCAGTATTTCCCACGATACCCCCGATCCCTGCTCCTTTGTCCACTCCTTTTTCTAAGCCCTCCTCTTCTGGCTGATTTTCTGCTTCGCCTCCCGAACCATCCTTCCTTCGACCCTCATCTGCTTCAGATCCTGCTATCTCTGGCTCAGGTATCACGCTAGGGTTTACCAAAACCCTTGCTATAGATGATCTAGTTATAGCCGGCGATCTACCTTCTTTAACTGGCCCTAGGTCCGATTTGAGCCCTCCAATCGGGCTATGCCAATACCATTTTTTAGGGCCATGGCCGAAGACCACATCTTCAAGACCTTCAGTATAAGGATGAGCAGGAGAGAGAGATTTTGAATTACTTACTTGTGGGAAGCTGGGTACTTCCGCCTGAGGGAAACCCTTCTTCTGAGCACTCGATTCCTGGTGATTGAATTGAACAGGGACCTCCTGGTTTTCTTGCACTACCAGCCCCAACCTTTCTTCCAATAATTCGATCGAGGTCCTATTGTTCCGTGACTCTTGCAGGTCTGGACTTGGCTTCGAAATCCCATGGTGACCGCTTGACCCAAAGAACTGTTCAATATTCTGTGCCGTTAGGTCCTTCCCCCACACCGATAGTATGTCTTCCGGTTTAGGGTCGAGCTCGACGGCCTCACTAGGGTTAACCATGATTAATGCACCTGCTTAAACGCTAAAACCGCCAAAACAAACCGTTTCGGTCTTCAGTGACAGGGTAATACCTCGGGTTAGACGGAGAGAGCGATAGCTATGTCGAGCGGAAGACAGAGTCTCAGGCGGTTTTCTGATGCCGAGATCGTGATGCCTCCAACTGCGCCCACGATCCAAAGACTAACCGTCCACGTTTCAAACTGGGCCTTCAGATCCTTGCCAGATGTCTTCCTCTGATGCCTTGATTCGCCAGCCGATCCTTCCGCTAACCTCTGCTGCATTCGACCGCCTTCCTCATCAAGCTTTACCTTTACAAAAAAAAAAACCTTAGGCCCTTGGCCCAGTTGGCCGCAGCCCTCGCACCTGCGACCATGACCTAGGACCTGCGGCCATCCTCTGAGTTTTTTAAAACCCTCGTTCACATAGATGAGATCAAGTTAAAAATATGAGTTGAAAAAATAGTTTTTTCATTTTTCCCTCTAAAATTTGATGATGTAATCTAATCTTATTTTACTATTTCCACTATTATTTTATAATTTCCTTAGGAGGCCCATTTAGACCTCAAATTTCCTCTAATGACATTGATCAATACTTGGTGCAAAACAAAGTGACAAATGGGCCTCAGACTATGTTTTCTTTCTCGTTTTGTAGAAATATGGGTTCCCCCACTCATGGTAGCAGTTCTACTACAAATCAATGAATTGAAACTACTAATCTATTAATAGAGATCTCTTGGAGAACTCTTCCTTCAGTTCTTAAATTTGCAGATGCAATCCTCTTCTGTTAATTGAAGCTTTGTGACTATAATATTTCTGTTTTAATTCAGTTCGCATCTGCATTAATAGTATTATGCTATTTTCGCATACGGGCATCCTCTTATGTTTTGGTCTGGTCTTCTGTTAATTGAAGCTTTGTGCCTATAATATTTCTGTTTTAATTCGGTTCGCATCTGCATTAATAGTATGCTATTTTTGCATATGGGCATGCTACAAGTTCATTAGTATAATGCATATTGTAGTATGTCTTTTGACCTTTACAGTAAGGACATAATCCTCAATGACAAAGATTTCAAAATGGGATGATTTTTTTTTTTTTTTGAATGTCTGACATTAGCAATAGAAGTAGTTTAACAACTTATTGAGATCAAAGAATTTTTGACACATTGTTCTCCATTATCTTCTTTTCACAGGAAGTACCCGATTATGCTGCCAAGCTTGTGCCAGTAGAAGCATTGGATTCTAAGCCATTGAAGGGAATCAGGATTGGTGTGATTCGTGAAACAATGGGAGACGGCGTAGACTCTGGTGTAATGTCTAGCATTCAAACTTCTGCCTCGCGACTTGAGGAGCTTGGGGCTGCTGTAACAGAGGTTTTGTGCTTCCCCCTGAATTAATCCGGGTGCCTCCATGCAATAGAAGGATGGATGCAAATTCTAATTATGAGTTATGGCCAAGGTTCATCCACCCATGTGCTTATTAGTTGCTTTGTCTTGGCGATTCATATTCTTCCTTATCTAGTGGAACTTATGTAGATAGCAATACATGTTTTCTCTTTATATTTTTCAGGTGTCACTCTCAAGCTTCCCTCTTGGTTTGCCAGCCTATTATGTTCTGGCCCCATCTGAAGCTTCTTCCAACTTAGCGCGCTATGATGGCATCAGGTAATGTATTTTTTCTTTGGAAGTTAAGAAATTGAAGATCCTAACCTCAAATGAAGGCCCATGCTCGTAAAAATTCCATACCATCTGTTTTTATGCAACAACGCATAATAATAAAAAATAATAATAGCTTAATGAAACATCAAGTATCACACACCCCTTCACCTTGTGACTAGTCAATGTCTATATATATGTTTTCATGAGGCTCATTCTGAACTTCATTCCTTAATAGTTTATAATATATTTGAAGAAATGCTGCCATTCTCATAATAAACAGGGATTGTTTATTCCATTTGGTATCAGACTCATTGATTTGGCTAATTTGTGGGTTAACTCCACAAATCATACAGCGGATCAAGCTATCCTCAATTGCTGTTCCGTACAGAGCAGCCAACTAACACTCCTGTGCAGGTCATACACAGTCTGCATCAGCTGCTGCAAATATGCAGTTCTTTACAGCTGCTATTTCAAACTAATTCCATACACCATCATTCCACCATACAGCTTCAATCTGCCAATTAAAATCTTACAACCCAACTAAAGTCTTACAACTGTACACATCCTACAAATTCCCGATGCTGCTGTTAGCAATCTCTTAGTTCAGATGTCCTTTCAACTCTGTATGTCTGTATGTGCCTGCTGCTCCAGCTATCTTTTCAATCCATACAAAGCACCCAATTTCCTTTTGCATTCATATGAGCTGCCAATTGCAGTTCCGTATGTGTCTGTACATGCTGTCATTAACAGTCCATACATCTGCCTTTGCATATGTCATCCAACCCCCTTTTTTCCCACATGATCTTCTGTATGACCCTTGAAAGGTTATGCCCCTTTAAAAAAGTTATTCCTTTTTTAATTTTAATTTTTTTACTTTGACAAGTTATATAATTAATTTACCTTTTAAAAATTCAATTGATTTCAAAGCTTTATATGCATAATATTTGAAGTGAAATTACATTATAATTGATTTCAAAGCTTTATATGCATAATATTTAAGTGAAATTACATTAAAGTGGGTTGGAAAAGAAGAATGCCACCACCAAACTAATTAGGGATAAAAACCTACAATTAGAGGATAATCATGATGTTCCGCAACTTATAGATAGGATTGAGAAGTGGCAAAAAGAATCAGGGGGAAAAATTTACAAGTTAATCAAAGATTCTGAAAAGTGATGGCCTAGAGTTAATAAAGAAGGAAAATAATTGTTGCAATGTGGTAAGAGATGGATTTGTGAAAGTTTCAAAACATAAACCCTACTGCAGTGTCTAGATCTACTTTGCCTACTTGTTTGATTAACTTAACAAGTTATTTAACGGAAGTATTCAAAAAAACATTAAGGCAGACACATACTATAGCCTGCACATCTACATTTCGTTTACTGAACAATACACACGTGACAAGATTACAGACAGATTTTTCAGACAAATGTCCTCGGAAAAATCCAATGCAGGAAAACCGGTGCAGTAGCTCTAGAGGGTTTTATTAATATGTAGAATCTGAATACAACATTTTGGGCACCAGAAATGGTTGGTCCTACAGCGATATTACACGACAGAAGTACCTTTCACTCGGAGACAGAAAATATGGCTGTATCACACTCTCAATTGGGATTTACAGATCATGAGCCCTTTCTGGCCCACTGGAACCCTCAACGCTGCCTCTGCGTCAACCCTCACTGGTGTTGCGCTACCTCTGCGCTGCCCTGGCAGGGCCTGCGTCACCCCGACTGGTGCTGCATTGCCCCTGCGATGCGCTGGCATGGTCTGCGTCACCCTAGTTGGGCTTAAGCAGCCTCTACGCAGTCCTCTGCGGGGTGTTGGCTGAACTGCGTCATCCTGGCTGGCTCTGTGCTGTTTGGTACTCACTACCTCTCTGCTGCTGTATTCTCAGCCTTGGATCAGATCATATCTTGCCGATCTCTGCCCCTCACTGCACTGCAAACTCGCTTCGAATTCCTCAGCAAACCTCGCTCCAGAAATTCGACTTAGCTTCAGTGCTCTACTTGTGTGTGTGTGTTCTCCAACTGACCCCAAGCCTTTTCTTTATACTTTTCTTGTTGGGAAACCAATGGTTGTGATCTAATCTCTAATCGACGGCTCAGAATAAAAGACTACTTGATCCACGTTACTTAGAACATTTCATCACATTCGTTTAATTAATTCACTTTAATTTTTCTAATTCCTTAAGTTAGACTTACGGTCCTCATTAACAAAATAATTATTTGAATAACTTCAACACCAGATATAATTTCTCCAAACGCTTTTTGGGTTTTGGAGATCTCGTGTGTCTTAGCCCCTCCCAAAAATTTCGGAGCTAGAGCACACCCGATGCTACCCAAAAGCTCAACACTCCCTCTTAGCGATGAGTGTGCTCTAGCAATACACCCACACTAAAGTATTGCCTGATCTCGACATCGGTCTCTGCGTTGCTGATGCTTGGCCTGCTGGCCTCCATCTATTGCACTGTTGCCTCTGTATTGCTGCCCATGTCACTGCCACATCTGTACTGCAGCTCCCTCTCAATTTGCTGCATCATGCTGCCCATAACATTGCCACTGATAACTGTTGCATTGCAACTCAGTTGTTGAGAAGTAAGCAACTGAAGGACCATCACCCAATCACTGACAGACAAGTAAGTTGGGCTGCAACTTATCACTGAAGCTCCCTTTGCTGTTGCGCCGTGTTGTCTCTCTGAAGCATTGCGCTGTCTGCTGCTCTGCACTACGTAAGCACAACCTCTGCGTTGCTGCTGCCTCTCCTCTGTGTTGTTGCTGCCTCTCCTCTGCGCTGCTATAGACTTGAGCATCCCAGTTGTACCTCTTCTTCTCTGTGATCTTATGCACCCACTGCTCCAGTCATCCCGCTACTGTCTTAAGGTTCCCGTAGCACGTATGTGATCCAAGAGTTGGGCACTTCAAGGATCCTGCCATCCATTTGTAGTTGCTCTACAAATCAATATCGCCCCACTTCCTTGGTTCATGAGCACTCATGGCTACGTCATCGTCACTACCATCGTCCCCTTTTGCTCGTGCTGCCTTGGAATCAGAAGATCCCTTGTCCTCCTTCTTAGGACAAGTGCTGGCGAAGTGTCCAAGTTCGCCACAATTAAAGCACAGACCTTGGATAGGTCCCTCTTCTTCTTCCCTTGCTGCCTCTGTCCCTTTGATGCAAGCGTCGCATCCTCCTCCTCCTCTTTATTTAATTTGATTCCATCGCTGCTTCTTTGCCTCTTAGTAAATCTCCTGATTTCCTCCTAGCGAAGGATTGCCCACATGTCCGCCAAGGATGGTAACGCTGCCCTGCCCAAGATGCTTTGGACAAAAGTTTCCCATTCATCGGTGACTGCATTCAGGGTAGTCCTCACCAAGAGCCCTTCGTCTGGAGTCATACCCATGGCAATCGGTTGGTCCCGGATAGTCTGAAGTCTAAATAGAAAGGGATCAATTTCCTCACCCTTTTGCATCTGGAACAACCACATTTGATTCTCCAGAAGCATCTTCCTCTGGATGGAGCTTTCCTGATACATCGTGTTCAAAGCTGTCCACATTTCATTTGCCGTGTTCTTCCTGCCAATATGTGGAACCACGTGATCCTTGACTCCATCCATGATCAAGTGCTTAGCCCGCGCCTAATTCTCGTTGAATTTCTTCAAGGGATCTGCATCGGTAGGCACAACTAGGGCATTTTCAGCATGGTTCTTGATGCTGTACTCATCCAAGACTGTCAGGATCTTAGCCCTCCAGATAACAAAGTTGGACACACCGTCCAACCTATCCTGATCTCTCAGTCCATGAGAAACCACCTCTGCTAAAATCTGTCGAAACAGGTACTCCTCTCCCTCTTCTTGCTGCAACACTCAACAAAACACTGTATCTAGGTTTCTTGGCGATAGGAACCCTCTATAGTAGCTGCTCCCTCTGACAATTGATTTCCCTCCTGGAAGTCCTCTGCCAAAACAACTGAATCAGTCCTCTATGATCACTCCACTTGATCACACTCAAATCCCTTGGCTAGAGAATCTGCTAAGCGACTGTTCTCCTCTTGCTCTTGTCACCTTTGCTAGGCACTGTTCTACACCAACAGAACCTTTGCCACACCATCAACTTTTGAAGATTAGAAGCTCCACTTCTAGACTTTGGAAAACTGCACAACAATCTGCACACGGACTGCGTCCCTTTGGTTGGCCTTTGTGTGAGTAGACTGACTCAACACAGCCTCTATGTAGCGATTGCGCAGCGTAGGCTGCTCCTGCGTCACTCTGGAAGGCTTTGTGCTGCCTCTGCGTCACTTAGATGGCTCTGCGTCAGCCTCTGCATGGCCTCTGCGTCCCTCCTGGTGCTGTGTTGCCTTCTTCTGGATTTCTGCTGCTTCAGCTGCCCTCTCCGCAACAATTATCTTCAACCACTCTGCTGGTGGATCAAATTGATTTGCAATGCTCTGATACCATGTGAAAGTTTCAAAACAGAAACCGTACTGCAATGTCTAGATCTACTTAGCCTACTTGTTTGATTAACTTAACAAGTTATTTAACGAGAGTATTCATAAAAACATTAAAGCAGACACAAACTGTAGCCTTCACATCTATAGATCATTTACTGCACAATACACACATGTGACAAGATTACTCACAAATTTTTCAGACAAATGTCCCTGGAAAAACCCAATGCGGGAAAACCAGTGCAACAGCTCTAGAGGGTTTTATTACTATGAAGAATCTGAATACAACATTCTGGGCACCAGAAATGGTTGGCCCTACAAAGAAATTAAACGGCAGAAGTACCTTTCACTCGGAGACAGAAAATATGTTTGTATCACACCCTTAGTCAAGATTTACAAATCACGAGCCCTTTCTGGCTCACTGGAACCCTCAGTGCTGCCTCTGCAGCCTCTGCGTCAACCCTCACTGGTGCTGCGCTACCCTGGCTGGGCCTGCGTCACACCGACTGGTGCTGCGTTGCCCTTACGCTGCGTTGGTTGGGTCTGCGTCAACCTGGCTGGGCTTATGCAGCCTCTGCGCAGTCCTCTACGTGGTGCTGGCTGAACTGCATCATTCTGGCTAGCTCTGCGCTGTCTGGTACTCACTGCCTCTCTGCTGTTGTATTCTCGGCCTTGGATTAGATCTTCCCTTGCCGATCTTTGCCCCTCACTGCACTGCAAACTTGCTTCAAATTCCTCAGCAAACCCATCCCCAAAAATTCGACTTAGCTTCAGTGCTCTGCGTGTGTCTGTGTGTTCTCCAACTGACCCCAAGCCTTTCCTTTATACTTTTCTCTTTGGGAAACCAACGGCCGTGATCTAATCTCTAATCGTCAACTCAAATTAGAAGACTGCCTGATCCACGTTACTTAGAACATTTCATCACATGTGTTTAATTAATTCACTTTAAATTTTCTAATTCCATAAGTTAGACTTAGGTTCCTCATTAAAAGAATTAATTATTTGAATAACTTCAACACTGGATGAAATTTCTCCAAATGCTTTCTTGGTTTTGGAGATCTCGTGCGTCTTAGCCCCTCCACAAAATTTCGGAGCTAGAACACACCCGATGCTACCCAAAATCTCAATAGGATTCCTGGGCAAAAATGTGAAACCAAGTCACTACACTATAAAATAGTAAGTGGAAAGGAGGTATGGATCTCAAACCCAAGAAATGAAGTCACTATAAGATATAATTCATAATCCAACAATGATGAAACATTGCCAAAAGTATCATTAGCATCAATCTCATGCACATCACATAATATAAACAATGTAAAGTGTCCCAAAAAGATTTTATTACCTAAAAAGAACAAATACAAGATCAAACTGCCAAACATATTCCATCTCATTCAAGGAAGGTTGATAAGACCTGCAAACCAAAAAATTAGGAAATTTGAAGCGACAAAACTTTAGAGTAGTTGTGTTTTAAATTTAAAACATACAATTATATTTGTAAATAATATTTTTATTAATAAGATGATAGTACAAGAGTGAATGTAACAATGAGGGTCTGCTTTAGATACCTATGCGGGTGCCCCTTCATCATTGGGCATGTCTTTTAAACATGCCTTTTCATTTAACTAATGACTATTAAAATAATCATTATGATTTATTATTTACATTTATTTGTATTTATTTGACTATAAATTATATTCATAACATTGCCCCTTTCTTCAGAAGCTTTGTCCTCAAAGCTTTATTGTTGATAATTTCCTTAATGCTACATACGTCATTTGGTCATGTCGAATTGTTCCCTTGCGAACCCACTTTTTTTTTTCCACTTTTTATTTTTGTAGGTAATTATATAATTAAATATATATAATTATTTAATATATATATATATATTATAATTAATCCATATATTATAATTAATTATTTTAATTATATAATCAATTAATAGAATTAATATAACTCCACGCTTTATAATTAAGGAGGATTCAAAAATTCGATGGTAACGTTGAATAGTCACGATGGACGATGGCAACCAATTGATTGACATTTGGTGGAAACAACGTATGGCAGATGAGTAGAAGATGTTGGGCAACATTTGGCAGGGAGCAAGGTGGTCGGGCGAGAGTGGACCGACGGGGATGGAGAATTTGGACAAGGGCGTAGCAGGAATCGACGACGGGTAGACGAGGTGGTCGACTTGCAAGCTTGGAAGAGGACATTCTTGATGTGGAAGTGATCGAGTCATAAAACTGGAATTAGCCTTGGGATCAACGAATTTCACACTGAAAATTTCTGAATGTTACTTGTGCAGAAATATACTGTTAGATCTAGTTATGCTCCTACTTAATTAAATTATTAAGCTGAAATTCAGATTAATATCGAAGAAAAACACATAACAGACTTTCACCAATTCAGATCTAGAAAAATTACATGCACACGCAGACAAAGTGACACAAGGATTTTCTGGACAATAGTCCCCGGAAAAACCCAATGTGGGAAAACCGGCCTGCTGGCTGCTGGAGGGTTTTATTATTAAGAGTTTTTTGAATACAACAAATCTGGGTTCCAGATCTGGAAAACTCGACAGAGAAAATATAGATCTGCAGCTCACCTGCTGTTCTGAAGCCAAAATATTGACTGATCCACACCCTCAAACGGGATTTATAGGAATCAGCCGGAGCTTGGCCATAAAAACTCCAACGCTGCCCTTGAAGCCCTTGTGTCAACCTCTGCAGCCTCTATGTCCCTCTGCGCTGGCTTGGAGAGGGCTGCATAACCCCAGACTGGGTGATGCAGACCCTACGCTACCCTTGAGGGTATTTGCGTAACCCTTGAGGGTCTCCTGCTGCCTAACGCTGCCCTGGGAGAGACTGCGCAGCACCTGCGTAGTTGAAGCTGCCCCTGCACTATGCAATTGCTGCCCTTTCTGCTGCTGCTGCTGCTGCTTCTTTGCGCTGCCTCTGGAAGCTGCTCTCTGCCTCTTGCTGATTCTAGGCACTGGGATCAGACCATCGCCTTTGCCTAAACTCGCCTCTTTGCAGCTGAAACACTTATGAGAATTCTTATCAAACCCTGCCCTGGAATCTTAGCTTAGCTTCAGTGCTCTGCCTCTGTGTGTCTTTACAAATGACCCCAAACCTTTCCTTTATACTTTTCTCGTTGGAAAACCAACAACCATGATAAAATCTTGAATCAATGGCTAGGATTAAAAGAAAACTTGATTTGTGTGACTTAAGACAATTTCATCACATGTTTAATTTAATTAATTTTAAATTATTTAATTTTCTTAAGTTTTTTTCTTGGGAAATACATTAAAATAATTAATTAATTAAATATCTCCCAAACCAGATGAAATTTCCCAAATCCCTTTATGGTTATTGTAGATCATGTGTACTCTAGTCGCTACACAAAGTTTGGGAGCTAGAGCACATCCGATGCTACCCCCACTACTCAAAATCTCAACACTCCCTCTTAGCACAGAATGTGCTCTAGCAATACATCACACCATGTATCACAAGATTTTGGGCATTGGTTTCTGTGCTGTTGATGCTGGGCCTGCTGCCCTTCAACACTGCACCGTTGTTGCCATTCTGTACTGCTGCCTATGACGCTGTCACTGCCACTGCCACATCTGTACTGCAGCTCCCTCTCAAACTGCTGCATCCATGTTGCCACCTGCTGCACTGCATCTTCAGTCGCTGAGAGAAACAACTGAATCTCCTGCCCAATCTTTGATAGACAAGTCAGTTGGGATGCATCCTCATCACTGAAGCTCCATCGATTGCTGATCTGCGCTGTCATCTAGAGGATGATGCACAACTACAGCTCTGCACTACGTAAGTAGATTCCATTTGTATTGCTGAAGTCACATCAGCCCCTTGTGTTGAAATCTCTCACGTTGTTGCTGCACTACGCTGTCCTCCTGAAGCCTCCACACTGCTGCAACTCTGTTCTGTGTAAGCAACTCTACTCTGCGCTGCTGAAGTCACATCAACCCCTATGCTGCTGCTGCCTCTACGCTGCTACTGCATCTGCATTGCGTTGCTCCTTCCAGCCTTCAGATTTGCCTTTGCTTCATCTATGATCTTTGCACCCATTGCTCCACTTGTCCCGCTACTATCGTAAGGCTCCCGTAGCTCGGATGTGATCCAAGAGATGAGCTGCTCAAGGATCCCGCCCCCATTCTATAACTGCTCTAAAGATCCATGTCGCCCCACTTTCGTGGTTCATGAGTGCTCATGGCTACATCATCTTTTGACCCATTATCCACCACAACAGCCTTGGAAGAAGAAGCTTCCTTGCCCTTTTTCTTCTGAGGAAAATTGCTGGAGAAATGTCCTAGTTCGCCACACTGGAAGCACTTGATATTTGATAGATACCTCTTCTTCTTTCCTTGTCGCCTCTTTGATGCCAAGGTTGCATCTTCTTCATCTTCCTTCTTCACCTTACTTGATCCCGCGCTATATTGCTTCTTGGTGAATCTGCAGAGTTCTTCTTGACGCATGATTGCCCATAAGTTGTCCCAGTCGGGAAGGTCCGCTCTGCCCAAGATACTTTGGACAAAGGTTTCCCACTCATCTGTGACTGCATTGAGAGCAGTCATGACCATCACATCATCCTCCAGCTTTGCACCCGTGGCAGTTAACTAGTCTCTGATCGACTGTATTCTGAAGAGAAAATGTTCCATGTCTTCCCCCTCGGTCATCATGAATGACCGCATCTGAGTCTCCAGAAGCATCTTCCTCTGGACAGACTTCCCCTTATATAGGGCTGTTAAGGCCTTCCACATCTCATTAGTTGTCTTATTCTCAACTATGTGTGGGACAACATAGTCCTTAACTCCATCCATTATCAACCGCTTGGCATTTCCAATAACTTCAATATGCTTCCTCAAGAGATCCACATCAGTCGGTGTGGCCAAAACTCATTCTGCATGGTCTCTTAGATGATATGCCTCTAGGACTATCAGGATTCTAGCCTTCCAAACTGCAAAGTTGGATAGGCCATCCAATCTATCCTAATCCCGCAGTCCATGAGAAGCCATCTGCTCAGAAATGTGTCAGAGCTCCTCTTCTCTCTGCTAGAAATCTGGATCTAGGGTCCTTTGCGAAATGGGCACCCTCTGCTCCCTCTGACAACTAATTTCCCTCCTTGGAAATTTGCCAAATCAACAATGATTCAACTCTCTTCGATCCTCTGATCGATCTGCAAGTTTCTTTTCCTAGAAACTCTCTATGAAGCTGATCTCCTCTCGCTCTTTGTCACTAGTGCTTAGGCTAAAATTCTGAAAACTTCAGAAATTTAACCCCACCAGCACCTTCTGAAGTTCTGCAGCTCTACTTCAGGCACTTCTGGATCTGACAACTTCAGATTTGCGTCACCCTGGCTGGCTTCAAACAATCCTAACGCTATCTCTGTGCTGCCTCTGCACAATAAGTGTGTGGGCCTGCTGGGAGATAGCGTAAGACTGTGTCACCTGCCCTCTGCGTAACTCTGCTGTCTTTGAAACTGCGTTGTCCCTTTAGATCTGCCCTTTTGCTGCTGCTGCTGCATTTCCTGCTGCTTTCTGCAGCAACATCCTTCAGTCTCCTGCTGGTGACCCTCCTAGATCTGCAACTTGGCTCTGATAGCATGTGAAAATTTCTAAATGTTACTTATGCATAAATCTACTGTTAGATATGGTTATCCTCCTCCTACTTAATTAAGTTATTAAGTTGAAAATTCAGATTAATATTGAAGCAAAAAACATAATAGACTTTCACCAATTCAAATCTAGAAAAAGTACATGCACACATAGACAATGTGACACAAGGATTTTCTGGACAATAGTCCCCGGAAAAACGCAGTGCGGGAAAATCAGTTTGCTCGCTGCTAGGGGGTTTTATTATTAAGAGTTTTTTGAATACAACAAATCTGGGTTCCAGATCTGGAAAACCTGACAGAGAAAATATTGATGTGCAACTCACTTGCTGTTCAGAAGCCAAAATATTGACTGATCCACACCCTCAAACGGGATTTATAGGACTCAGCCATATCTTGGCCCTAGAAACCCCAACGCTGCCCCTGAAGCCCCTGCGTTAGCCTCTGCATCCCTCTGCGCTAGCTGGAGAGGGCTGCATAACCCCTGACTGGGTGACGCAGACCCTACGCTGTCCCTGAGGGTCTCTGCGTAACCCCTGAGGGTCTCCTGCTTCCTAATGCTGCCTTGGGAGAGACTGCGCATCACTTGCGTAGCTGAAGCTGCCCCTGCGTTGCGCAATTGCTGCCCTCTCTGCTGCTGCTGCTCCTGCTTCTCTGCGCTGCTTCTTGAAGCTGCTCTCTACCTCTTGTTGATTCTAGGCACTGGGATCAGACCATCCCCTTTGCTTAAACTCCCCTCTCTGCAGTTGAAACACTTCTGAGAATTCTTAGCAAACCTTGCCCTAGAATCTTAGCTTAGCTTTAGTGCTCTGCCTTTGTGTGTCTTTACAAATGACCCCAAGCCTTTCCTTTATACTTTACTTGTTGGAAAATCAACGGCCATGATCAGATCTTGAATCAATGGCTAAAATTAAAAGAAAGCTTGATCCGTGTGACTTAAGACAATTTCATCACGTGTTTAATTTAATTAATTTTAATTATTTATTTTTCCTAAGTTTAGACTTAGGAAATACATTAAAATAATTAATTAATTAAATATCTCCCAAACCAGATGAAATTTCCCAAATCCCTTTCTGGGTCTTGTAGATCATGTGGACTCTAGTCGCTACACAAATTTTGGGAGCTAGAGCACATCCGATGCTACCCCCACTACACAAAATCTCAACACACACTTCTTTTTCTCCTCTTCCCTTCAGCTACTTGGTATCCCTTCCTTCGACATTCTGCGGTCACATTAATCTTTGGAGTTAGTTCATCGCGGCTCATCAAATTTGTAGCGCTACTCTTCACCTTGTCTGGAGCTCTTGAATTCAGTTTCGATCTCTTTGAAGCACGATTTTTAACTACTTATTGTTGGGTGTCTTCCCTTTGTTCATAACAACCATCTACTGCATCAGATGATGCTAACGATACTGTTCTACCTGGAGAATTGACACCCATGTGCTTTCGCTTAAGAAGATTTCTTGGAGATGTGGGGGGCTATTTTTCGGTTTAAGAGTTGAAGACTCAAGTGGTTACGGGTTGTTTTTGTGTTTAAGAGTTGAAAAATTTAGTGGGTGCATCTTAGATTTTTCTGCGTCCCTTGGATATGTGGGAGGGTTGTTTTTATGTTTAAGAGTTGAAGACTCTGGTTGCTGCGTTTTAGAATTTTGTTTAGAGGTTTTTTGCGTATATTTTTTGTCTTCCTCCTTTCTTGTTTGTTCTCGTTGTCAGGGGAGTTTTCGATCAAGTTTTGATTACGGGGCCGTCCTTTTTGCGACTTGTGTGATTTGTTGTCTGTTGAAACCATGTCGATGTTACTGCGAATGTCTTCTAATAAATTTTTCCAATACTGTCTTATCCTTTGAATTCTATTGATATTAATGTTACTACTATCATTAGCATTGGCATTAATGTTGCACAGTAAGGAGGATGAAGGAATAAGGGTTTCTACTTCCTTTTAATATTACAATTTTTCTGTATTTGTTGTTGTTGCTATTATTGCTATTATGAGTGTTGTTGGGCAGTAAGGAAATGGAGGGACAAAGAGAATAATCTTCACTACTAGTGTTACCGTTAGTTCCATTTTCTTCATTTATTCTCAATTTTGCTGCAATTCTTCTGTGGTTGTTGTTACTGTCAACATCATTGTTGTGTAGAAAGGAGGAGGAATTTCTATCATGCTCACTTTGACTCTGAATCCTACCCCTATTATGTTCTTGTCCTAATTCAACATGTTCGACATCTTTTTCAATGTTACAACATTCTTCACTATTAGTTTCTTTTATGTCTATGTCAACTTCCATTGTAGGTGTTGAATCTGTTGTTTTGAAAGCCTTTAATGATTTTGTAAATGATCTTTTAATTTGTTGTAATGATCCTTGAATTTCACTTAACAGATCAATTGTAGATTTACGAGATTCCCTTAATTCCATGATTTCAGGACTTAAACTTAATGGTAGATTGTGTAACAAATAACGTCTAAAGGCTCGAATTGCTCTGATACTGTAGTAGCAACAAAACTTTAGAGTTGTGTTTTAAATGTAAAATACACAATTATATTTGTAAATAATATTTTTATTAATAAGATGATAGTACAAGAGTGAATAGTACAATGAGAGCCTGCTTTATATACTTAGGAAGGTGTCCCTTCGTCATTGGGCATGTCTTTTAAACATGCCTTTTCATTTAACTAATGACTATTAGAATAATCATTAAACTAATCATTATTTTGATTATTTATTATTTACATTTATTTGTATTTATTTTACTATAAATTATATTCACAACAAAATTAATCCTACATTTCCAATTATAATTAGGGCCCGAAAATCACAATATGAGACCTTGAAACTCAAAAGAATCATAAAAGATAGAAATGTATTATGTGTGTGTTATTTTTGTGAAAGGGACTCTCAAATCCTTGTTAGTGTGGACAACCATGTTTACTCCCTGTTTTGTTTTATTCATGGTATATTTGGCTTTTTGGCACGATTGACTTCCCCCTGGTGGGTGGTAACTCCTTGCCTTGATGGACATTTTTATACCTTGGAATAGTGTTGTGACTATCATGGATTAAACACTACTAGGACTCATGGTTTAACGAAGCTCTTGTGTCATAACGCCTTGTAAGGGTGATCACTATATGTACTTTTCCCTAACGATATCCCTTCTAATCATGGTGCACCCCTTTACCCCACATGTTCCTTTTGTTTCTTATCTATTTTACACTCCCCTTTGGCCTTGGCTTTGCATCCTGATAGTCTCATAGTTCCCAATGCATTTGCGTCTCTCGAGGCATCATGCTATGTCTTTTGAGGCAAAGAGGGTGTCCATTTGATTCTCGATGCCAAGATGAACCACTTGTCTTTCGAAGCAGTCAAAACACCTTCACAGATCTCTAGTTACAGTAGTGGACTTGCTTTGTGGGGCAAGAGGGCTTTCCATTTGAAGATTAATGATGAGGTGGACAAAGGAGCAAAGTCAAGCATCATCTCCATTCCAAATCAGCCCAACGCTCAAGCTAGATGGCACCATCAAAGAACTTTTAAGCACTCATTACCACACGTGGGGCATGGCATCATCTTTTTCTTAGTCATTGGATGAAGTAAAGAGCAAAGATCAAGGAAAATCTTGGAATGTTGAAGCGTGATGGTGCAAGTTGAAGCCACCAAGGGCTAATTATCCAAGTTTCAACTCAAAAAACACTCAAACATAGGTGATTCTTCTTTATGTCAAGGAAACTGCTAGCTTTCTAAGGGAGGTCGAGCCCTCCTTGATGGAAATTAAGCATCTCCAAGTGAACGTTGAAGGAAGAAAGGAAGAAGCAAGCCCCCAAGGGCTAAAGCAAGCAAAGAAATGTCAAATTAAATTTAAATCCAAGTCTTTTTTCTCAAGTAAGGTAGCTGTTGGAAAGTTTGAAGATCAAGGAAGGAGGCCAAGTCCTCCTTGAGCAAAGTTTGAGCATTCCTCAAGAAAATGTAGGGAGACCTATGCATAAAGGAGAACCCTCAAGAGTTATTTCAATTAGTCTCAAGTTAATTTCTAGTCAAAATTCAAGCTTTCTTCACTAACTCAGCAAGCTGTTAACCTTGAAGAGAGGTCGAGCCTAAATTCATTGTGCAAGGAAGGTCAAGAAGTAACACCTTGCAAGGAAGGGGCCTCCTCGAAGCCAATTGTGAAGGAATTTTTAAAGAAAGCCAGTTACAAGCAATGGAAGACTAGCCAATGCAAGTTGTCCACCTAGGCCTAGCAGCCAGCCATAGCCTCACTGTTGGAGGGTCAATTCATGGTCAAATCAGGTCGTTGGGGCATCAATGAAGAGCTAATTTTGTAAGCAAGACATACGTACCTTCGCAAGTGGAATGAGTAGCCTCTAGAAGCAAATTGACCCCTCTTGGGCCACATCGATGTAGCATTTTTGCCTCCATTGGGGTTTTAGTCAATGTAATTTTTGACTTAGCCTCCAAGAGTCCAAGCATTTTGTGGATGATAAGTCACTTATTTTATGGGAGACCAAGGAGGAATTTTTGAAGAGGCCCATCTATAAATATAGGCCTTTTCCTCCTCGACAAATCTTTGTGAACTTGTTGAGCTATCAAATAAAATGTGAAAATTTTCATGAGACAAAAGCGTTTGCATGTGAATTTTCTTCTCTTGCTTGATTGATCTAAAGTATTCAAAGACAATTTGTGGTGCATCTCAAAGTTAATACAAGGCTATGAAAATCAATTCATGAAGGCCTGAAAGAGGAAGGTCTAAGGTTTATCTCACACCATTCTCTTAATTCATACAAGGTACTATTGTTCTCTTTTGGGATATGTTTAGCACTCCCCTTGAGGTTAAGCAATCTTATCTTGTACACTTGTTGATTTATTTGGTTGGAGGATTCATTCTATAGGAAACCCTCCTAGTAGAATTTTAGTTCCATTTCTTGTCTTGTCTTGATTCTAGGCTTGTATCCTTGGTGTTCCAGCTAGTATCAAGACCTCAAGCATTGTGGTACCAAATCTAAGAGTGGACATCATTCCTTGTCCTTGACTTTTGTGGAAAAGGGACTACACCTTTACTCCAACAATTTACAATCAAAACTCTTTTCCAATTTTTTTTCCAAAGTTTATTGTAATGTTTTGTAAATTTTTATTTAGAATTAAAATACAAAAACCCTTCAAAAAGTAATATATTCCAAAAATCCAAAAAAATCAGATAAGAAAATGCAAAAATATATTTCAAGATTGAATTTCTTCATTAATTGTGGTTAAATTTTCATCAATTAATTATTTTCATTCGATATACCACCATAAATTTGCATTTTTGGAGGCCCTAGAAGCCCTAAGGTTGTACGACCATCTAAGTAACCGGACACTCCTAAAATGCCCTCGTATCCCCGAATCCCCGTGTCGGACACCTCTAGGTGTCGGATTCGCCCCCAATTCGAAGGACACGAGAAACAATGAGACGGCGGACAGCCCACATTCCGATTTCGGACACGCCGTGTCCCGACCGTACCCTGTTCGGACACTTCGTGTCCACTCCTGCCGGGTACGGCCGGGCCCGCGGCAACCAAAATGCGCGATTTTTTTTTATAAAGTGTGGCTCTTCTTTCATGTTTTCTCACCTATTTCATTTGTGTTTCATTTGTGAAGTGAGAAGGAGAGCAAGGAGCAAGAGCAAGGAGCAAGTGTGTTCTTTCGAAGAGATTCGAGCATCCGATAAGTGCATTGTCCCTCTATATTTTGCATTTAGTTTGTTGTTAGTGTTTGCATGTGCATATGTTTTATATATTTAGTTGTTTTTGTTTATTTTTTGCAGTATTTATGGCTCAATCAAAGGCACCAAGACAGGGGCAAAGAAAGGGGAAGAATGTGTCCATTGGAGATGCCCCTCCTGTCCCTCTTTCATCACAGTCTGCAAGTATTCCATCCATTGGAAGTGGGGCTGCAACAGTAGCTTCACATGTGCAGGGAAAACAAATTGTTGACCCCAAATACCCATTGTGGAAATATGCAACAAGAGAGGAAGGGGCAGCAAAAAAGGGAGGAGGAAATTGTTCATGGAAATGCAATTTTTGCAATGGCCATTTCAATGGCACATATTTCCGTGTGAAAGCTCATTTGTTGGGTATTCCAGGTTGTGGTGTTAAATGTTGTACAGCAATTGAATCGCCAAATAGGAAGAAATTGGAGAAAGAGCAGAGTATTGGTGAGGCAAATGTGGTAGCAAAATCAAAAAAATCCAACACTGATGACCCCCTTCCATTCTTGAGGAAAAGCAGCAGCAAGTTCCCTTTCGAGACTTCTAGCAGGGAGAATTAGCAAAGAGAAAGGCAACTGCAGTTGGTCCAATGGACAAGATTTTCCAAAAAGAGAAAAGGGAAGAGCTTGACCTCACCATTGCATTTTTTTTTCTATCAGAACTTCATATCTTTTAATGTTGCACGACCACCTCTATTTATTGAGATGTGTCGAGCTCTTTGTCATGGGGCTCCATCAGGGTATGTGCCTCCTGGGTCAGAGAAGCTCAGAACCACATTGTTGACAAAGGCAAAGAAAGAGGTGGACAAAATGCTTGAGCCTATTAAATTAGCATGGCCAACATCTGGGGTTAGCATTGTTTCTGATGGATGGACAGATCCAGCACGCCACCCACTCATTAAACTTCATGGTGTCATCCACGAATGGTGCAGTTTTCTTGAAAGCAGTGGATGCACTTGGAGAGTACAAGGATGCACAATATATGGGTGAGTTATTTCTCAAAGTTATTGAAAGTGTAGGTGTGGATTGTTGTGTGCAAATCATTACAGATAATGCACCTGTTTGCAAGGCTGCTGGCATGATTGTGGAAGCAAAATATCCACAAGTATTTTGGACACCTCGCATTGTCCATTCATTGAACTTGGCACTGAAATCTATTGCTTCTGATGTGCTTTGGATTGGAGCCACTATTGAGGATGCACGACATATCCGCAACTTTGTAAAAAACCATACAAATGCCCTCACTATCTACAAGGAGTACAACAATCTATCATTGTTGAAGATTGCAGATACACGGTTTGCCTCTTCATTCATCATGTTGAAGAGGTTGAGGGAGGTCAAGACCACTCTTGGGTCTATGGTTATTTCAGAGTTTTGGTCTTTTTGGAGAAAGACGGATCAAGTAGCCTCAAAGAAGGTGAAGGACATAGTGTTGGATGATATATGGTGGGAGAAGGTAGATCTAATTATTCAGATCATGGAGCCTATCATTTCCTTGCTCAGATTTGAAGATACAGACCAACCCATCCTAGGAGAGGTTTATGAGGGATGGGATTCCATGATTGAGTCTGTGAGGACCATTATTTTACAGAGTCAGTGCCTAGAGTATGAGACATCACCTGAGGCCTTCTTCACCGTCATACAGGATATTCTTGTCAGCAGATGGGACAAGAATTGCACACCTTACATTGTTTGGCTCACTCCTTGAACCCAAAATACTATAGCCATGAGTGGCTGAATGGTGGACCTTCCCGCAGATTCCCTCCTCACATGGATGCTGAAATCTCACAGGGGAGGAAAGATGCATTGAGGAGGATTTTTCAGGATAGGGCATCCCTTGATGAGGTGGAGGATGCCTTTGCAGATTTTTCCACTGCCAGGGGGCGATTTGGATGCTATGATTTGATTCGAGACAGGGGGGCTAAGAAGTCCCATTCTTGGTGGGCAACTCATGGGGCAGCAAGCCCTCCTCTACAGCAGTTAGCCATGAGGCTCCTCTCTCAGGTGACTTCATCCTCTTGTTGCGAGAGGAATTGGAGAACATATGGGAATTTGTATAGTGTGAAGAAGAGCAGGCTTGAGCAGTCCAGGGCAGAGACAATGGTGTATGTGCACACCAACCTTCGTCTCATCTACAGGCAGAGGGAGGAGTGGTTGAAGGGAAAGACAAAGATGTGGGATTTCTTTCCTGATGATATGGGTCTGGACAGCAGTGTTGAGTTGGCATTGGCTAACTTGGATCTCAATGCGCCAGTGCTAGAGCTTGTCAGATTTGATGATGGATTAGAGGGGTCATCCTCCACACCAGCAGATGCAGAGATGATAGAGGAGGAGGATGCATCAGAGGCAGAGGAGAGCAGTGGTGAGCATGATGATCAGGATTTCGACAGTGATGCCGATTATGAGGATTGATGACTCTGACTCATTGAGGCTTCAGGCTTGTAGTCTTGTAGATTGTAGTTGATTTTGTATTTTCTATTTCTATTTGCCATTGGCAGTGTTGTTATGTAACACATTTTGATTTTGATGACTTAATGAAAAAACTACAGTATCTTACTATCTTCAATCTTGTCTTTCTGAGTAAATTTGATGATTGTATCATGTATGGTGTATCAATGTATCATTGTAATTTGTATTATAGTATCAATGATGATGTATGACTCATGAGTATCTAATATCTATGTTTGAATCAATGAATTTTGTATGAATTTGTGCAAAAAATATCTAATTTTAAATATATTAATATATATATATATTTTTTAAAATATATATATATTTTTAATAAAATAATATATAACGTAACGTGTCCCAGAAGTATCCTGTTCCGAGGTCACCGTACCCGTGTCCGACACTTCGTATCCCCGTGTCCCCGTATCCCCGTATACCCGTATCAGGTGACTTAGACGACCATATTATTTTTGCCTCGTATTGCTGTTTTAACATCATTTCGAAGTATTTAAGGCTTATTGTAGGTTTTGGAATTATTTACAACCAATGTTTTCAGAACCGGACTAGAACTGGTTGAAGTGGTCGGTCTGACCGGTTTGGGGCAAATTCTAGTCCGAACCGACCCTCTAAACTGGAACAGACCGGTTCGGTACCGAACCAATCTGTTTTGGTTCGAAGGCCGGTTTCGCCGGTCCACGCGGCCCGGGCATAAAAATGCATTTTATTTATTTATTATTTTTAATTTCCCCTAATTTGTAACTCTAATCTAGCCCCCCCTAAAGCTATTTAAACACCCCCACCCCCTCTATTTCACTCACACTATTTATTCGAGTCTTTTGCAATTCTTGCGTTGAGTTCGATGAAGAAAATTCATAGATTTTTTTGCAGGGTTGTTCTGAGGGAGATTTTTTGCAGATTTGAAGAGCTGATTGGAGTCTTGGAGAGCTATTGGGTTGATTACTAAAGGAAATTTTCGAGGTACTTAAATGATTTTTTTTTTCGATCTTTGGGTTTTATTGAGTCGTTTTTGGAGTTGGTTGAAGAATTTTAATTTTTATTTTGTGGGGGCTGCTACGTAGCTGATTTGAGAGGATTTTGGAGTTGATTTTCTCCAAAAAATTTAGAGAGTAAATCAAGGTAATTTTTTCCATCTATTTTTGTTCCATTTTTCTCCAAAGATCAATATTTTTTCCCAAAAAATTTAGAAACCCCAGTGTTTTTATGCAGATTTGTAGGAGATGCTCCAAAGCTAATTTGGGAGGATTTTGGAGCTAATTTTTGTTAGAAAATTAAGAGGGAAAGTCAAGGTATTTTTTTCAACCATTATTGTTCTATTTTTCTCCAAAAACCTGTTCTTTGTTTCCCTAAAAATTTTAAAACCCTTGTTTTTTTACGCTAAATCTCCTCCTAGCGTAAATAGAAGCATGTTACTCACAAAAACATTGCAAAGTAAAAGAAATCTTACACATTCTAGAGTTTCCTCTAGCACAAACACAATCACATTGCCAGAAACAACATTGCAGGGTGGAAGATATCTAACCTATGCTTGATTTACTTCTAGCACATTGCCAACAATAACATTTTAGGGCAAACGAAATCCGATGCATGATAAAATTCCTTCTAGCACAAACACAAGTACATTTCCAACAATATTGCATTGCAAAAGAAATCCAATGCATGTTATATTTCATTCTAGCACAAATACAAGCACGTTGCCAACAACAATATTGCATTGCAAAACAAATCTATTGCTTACTAGATTTTATTCTAGTACAAACACAAGCACCTTGCTGACACCAATATTGCATTGCAAAATAAATTTAGTGCATGCTAGAATTCCTCCCACCATACACAAACATATTATGGCCGTTTTTTTGTAAAAAAAATTGTGGCCCTTTTTTTTTTCTCAACAATTGTTGAAATTCACAGGGTTATTTTGAGGGATTTCGTTGGCAAATTTGTGGGGGGTATTTTGGAGTTGATTGAAGAATTTATTTTCTGATTTATGGGAGCTTCTTCTCTTCTCAAAATTTACAGATCTTCTCTAGGTATTTCGTGGCCTCTATTCCTCTTTTATTTTTCTCTAAAAAAATTGCCATAGAATTCTTAAAGCCTTAGGGTTTTCTATGTAGATTTTTCATTTCTACCTGTAGAAGTTGTCATGCCCCCCAAAAACAAGAATGGTCCGGCTTAGGTTCACTTCCATTTAAATGAACAAGGGATAAAAGTCTGCAGCTATTGTGGGAAAGAAGTTAAGGGTGGGGGGATCCATAGAATTAAATGTGAAAATTCTGATACCCAGAATCCTACTGCAACAACTGATTGAGTTTCTTCTATTTGTTAAATAAACTGAACAAATTATTTTCTATGTTCTACGGTAAATATCGAAACTAATACATTGCAACTTTCTCAAATAAAAATACTATGGAAGAAAATAGCGCTGGAAAGATAGATGCACACACACACAAATAAAACTGTTATTTTTGGACTAAGTCCTCGGAAAAACCCAACTCGGGAAAACCGGTATAGCAACTGAGGGTTTGTTTATTATGCAGTAGTAAATTTGAGTACAAATCTATGGTTACTTTAAGATCTAGCAAACCATACAGAGAAAAATCTGACAAAGAGTCTAGTGAGAAAATTCTCACTCTCATCGGTGATCCGACTCTGACCTTGGCTCAAGATGAGCTGCTCTGCGCTGCCTCTACGCAAACACGGTGTTAGCCTACTCAACACCGCGTCCCCACAACTAGGAACTACTTTCCCTCTCGCTAACTGATCAATTGCTATCTAGAAACTAGACCCTCCTGGCCTTCAGACTCTCTCTCCGACTTCTGGCATTTAATCAGCTCTGTCTCCCAGCAAAAATACGGATCTCCTTTGAAGCACTGCGCTGCCTCTGCGCTGCCTCTCTGTGGCACTCATTGCCTCTCTACTGTGCACTCACCGGATCTAGAAATTCTTCCTCCGACCTTACCATCCCTGCCCCTCTCTCACTACAACGAGCTCACTAGCTCTCTCTCCGACAACTCAACGCTACTACTTAGGAAATCGATCTTCTGGTGAATTCGATCTCTGCAATTGTGTTCTCCAAGCCTCATCGAGTTTCTTCTTATAATCTCTCGTTGAGACATCAACAACCACGGTTAAATCTTAATCGAAGACTAAGATTAACTAGAACTCGATCCATGTCTTTTTCTAGAAGATTCACATCAAACTTAATTAATACCTTTTAATTAATCATATTTCCTAAGTTTAGCCTTAGGCAATATTAAAAACTGATTAATTATTTTAATTAAGTCGTCTCTAGATGGAATTTCCAGAAACGATTTCTGGGTTTTGGAGAATACATGTGTCCTAACCTCTCTGCCAAATATCGAGGCTAGAACACATCCGATGCTACAAAAACTAACACTCCCTTTTAGCGAGGAAGTTGTTATAGTACTACAATTGGAATGCACTGCCTCTGCACCATCTCCTGCTGCGATACTAATGTCTGGCTACTGCTGCCCATAAACTACTGCGCAACTCTGATATGCATTGCATTTGTGTTGCTGCTGATTCTGCTGAAATGCTGCCAGCTACTGCATCTGCATTGCAACTATGTTGCTGCTGCTACTGCAACATCTGTAACTGTTTCTCATCTGCTGCTGCTGCTACCGAGAACTGTGTAAATTTCTGAATACAGGAATGCAGAAATCCTACTGTAGTATCTTGGTTTACTTCTCTTACATGTGATTAAATTATACATGTTATTTCCAGAAAATATTCGGAAAATACCGAAGTAAACACAACTAATAGCCTACACAAATACAGATCATTTACTGAATATTACGCTCATTCAACAAAGTGACACAGATTTTTCGGACAAATGTCCTCGGAAAAACCCAATGCGGGAAAACTAGTGCAATAGATATGAGGGTATATTATTATTATGTAGAATCTGAGTACAACAAATCTGGGCACCCAACTGGTTAACTCGACAGAGAAAATAATAGATTTGCAGCAATGCTTACTATTCCGAGATCAAAAACTTAACTGATCCACACCATCAAAAGGGATTTACAAGACTCAGCTAATTTTTTGCCCTAGAAACCCCAGCGTTGCCCCTAAATTCCTAGCATCAACCCTGCTAGGCTCTGCGTGCTCCTGCACTCCTCAGAAGGGGACAACGTAACCCTAGACTGGGTGACGCAGTCCTTACGCTGCCCTGGAAGGCCTCTGCGTAACCCTGGAGGCCTCCTGATGCTGTAGCGCTGCCCCTTCTGGGCCTACGTAGCGGCTGAAGCCTCTGCTCTGCGTAGTTGCTGCTGCTGCCCTTGCTCCTCTGGGCTGTTCCTGATTGCTGCTCCTCTGCCTCTTGCTGACTCTTGGCTCTGGGATCAGATCATCCCCTCAGCCAATACTACCCCTCGCTGCAGAAAACTCTTCTAGAAATTCATAGCAAACCTGACCTAGAATTCCAGCTCAGTCTCTCAGCTCTACCTCCGTGTGTGTGTCTCTCCAACTGACCCTCAAGCATTTCTCTTATACTTTTTCGTTGAGACATCAATGACCATGATTTAATCTCTTATTGACGGCTAAGATTAAAAGACTGCTTGATCCGCGTCACTTGGAACATTTCATCACATGTGTTTAATTAATTCACTTTAATTTTTTTAATTCCCTAAGTTTAACTTTAGACTTAGAGTCCTCATTAAAAAAAAAAAATTATTTGAATAACTTCAACACTAGATGAAATTTCTCCAAACGCTTTCTGGGTTTTGGAGGTGATGTGTGTCTTAGCCCCTCCACAAAGTTTTAGGGCTAGAGCATACCCGATGCTACCCCAATACACAAAATCTGAACAAGAACTATCCATCAAACTGAACCAACTGTGGTCAGCGTGATGCCTCTCTCGCTCGAGTCCTGACTGTTGCTAGGATCCGCGTTGTCACTGAAGCCTCTACATTGCTGCTCACTCTGCACTTTGCTAACTACATTGCTGCCAACTTTGCTTTACGATGCTCAGTCTTTGACTGCTACTAGCTACTGTTGAGTTCTTTGATGTGTTCGGGTAGCATCAGATGTGCTCTAGTTCCCAAAATTTGTGGAGGGACTAGAGTACATGAGATCTCCAAGACCCAGAAAGGGATTTGAGAAATTCCATTCAGTTTGGGAGATAATTAATTAATTAATATTTTTAATTAAGGACCCTAAGTCTAACTTAGGAAAATTAAAATATTAAAGGTAATTAATTTAAACATGTGATGGAAATGACTTATCACACGGATCAAGCTTTCTTTTAATCTTAGCCATCGATTCAAGATTAGATCATGGCTATTGGTTTCCCAACGAGAAAAGTATAAAGGAAAAGCTTGGGGTCAGTTGGAGGACACACACGGAGGCAGAGCACTGAGACTAAGCTGGAATTCTAGAGCATTGTTTGCTAAGAATTTCCATAAGTGTTTCAGCTGTAGTGAGGGGTAGTATTGGCTAAGGGGATGATCTGATCCCAGAACCCAGAGTCAGCAAGAGGCAGAGAAGCAGCAACCAGGAGTAGCACAGAGGAAGCAGAGGCTATGCAACAACTGTGCAACGCAGAGGGTTTCAGTCGCTACGAAGGTGCTACGCAAGCCCAGAAAAGGCAGCGCAGAGGCAACAGGAGGCCATCCAGGCTTATGCAGGGCCAGCGAGGGAATCGTAAGGACCACGTCACCCAATCTGGGGTTACGCAACCCTCTCTTGAGCAGCGCAGGGGCACACAGAGCCTAGCAGGGCTGATGCAGGCAGTTTCAGAGCCGCGCTGGGGTTTCTAGAGGTAGAAAGGGGCTGAGTTCTGTAAGTCCCTTTTGAGTTTGTGAATCAATCCAGTTTTCAGTCTCCAGAATAGCACGTATTGCTGCAGATCTTATTTTCTCTGTCGGGTTTACCAGTAAGGTGCCCAAATTTGCTGTATTCAGTATCTACTTAATAATATAAGCCCTCCAACAGTCAGAAGACCGATTTTCCCGCATTGGGTTTTTCCGGGACCAGTTGTCTAGAAAATCTTGTGTGTCACTTTGTCTGTGTGCATGTATTTTTGTTTAGATCCGAATCAATGAAGAACTGTTATGTGTTTACTTCGATGTTAATATGAATTTTTAGCATTAATAACTTGATTAAGTAGGAGAAGTATAACGAAAATTAACAGTAGGGTTTCTTCATAAAGTAATATTCATAATTTTTCATAGCTACTGCATCTGTCACTCTGGCATCTGACTACACCAACTGTCACTGGTCCATCCTGCTACTACTGCTATGGGCTCCCGTAGCAAGGCTTTGATCCAAGAGGTGGACTCCTCAAGGATCCTGCCCAACTGTAGCTCTCTAGGGCTACAAAACCAAGTCACCCTACCTCACTCCTGGTATGTCGGTGATCATGGCAAATTCTTTCTTTAGTCTGGAGGACAACCTATCAATCTCTGCGGATGCAGCTTGCTGATCTTGCTTCTCCTCTTTGTCCTTCTTTCTGAGAGGACATTGAGTGTTGTAGTGACCAAGTTCACCACTTCTAAAGCATTTGACCTTGGAAAGGTCCTCCTTCCTACACTGCTCTTGCTGCCCCTTTGATGCGAGGGCTGCATTCTCCTCTTCCTTTACTTCCTTCATCCCACTGCTGCTGCTGCCACTGATGGTGATCTTCACCATGTCTCGCCTCATCTCCTGCTGCTGCATATCTGCGCACATTCTGTCCCAATCTCGCAAGTTTTCTTTGCCCAGGATACTCTGGACGAACACTTGTCACTCCTCGGAAACCCTCTTCATGGCAAACCACACCAATTCTGTAGGTTGGGGCGCTGACCCGACTGCAGACAATTGATCTCGGACATCTTGAAGTCTAGTAAGGAAGGGGTCTATACGTTCCCCTTTCTGCATCCTGGTACACCTCAACTTCTCTTCCAAATACGTCTTCCGCCGCTTGGAAGGTCCCTGGTACAACTTGGCAAGAGCATCCCACATCTGCTTGGCAGTTTTCTTGCTAGCTATATGTGACACCACGTGATCTCGAACTCCATCGAGAATCATCCTCTTTGCCTTCGCCATCTCCCTTTTGTAGCCTTCAATTGCTTTAGGTCCGTGGTTACAACTACCACGTTACTGATATAGGCCTTGAGATCGTATTCTTCTAGAAGGCAGGAAATCTGGCCTTCCAGATCACATAGTTGGATGAATCGTCCAACCGATCCTGATATCTCAACGCTGTTGATGCCATCTCTGCAAATATGTCGAACTCTTCCTCTTCTCCCCTGCGCAATTGCTGCTAGGTTCTATGCACTCCCTGCTAGAGTGGGAAAATCTGCTCATAACTACTGCTCCTCTGTAATATCCCAAAATGGGAAAGACAGGAATATAGAACATATTCACAATTCCAAATAAGAATTAAACATATAAAATTGGAAAAATGTCGGAATACATCAAAACATCATACATATGAGCAGAAATAGCTGAGCCATATCATTATTTATCAACAACAAATGAGTATACATAGTGCTCCAAAAAGGGATGCACTCAAGCCATCCAAAGATGGTTGAAACAACTCTACTGAAAACTAGCACTGGAAAGTAAAAACTGCTGCTGCTGCTGAAAACTGCTACTACTGGGAAGAAGATCTATGTGCGAGAGGCTACTGAAGTGCTCAGAAAGATCCGAGGTTTTAACCATGGACTCTACTCGAAAAACCCAGAAAAACCTAGAAATGGTTTGGCCAGGTTTTGAGTTTGGAATTTCGACCCTTTTTGGGTTGTACAATGCACCCCTACTGGCTTAGTTACGCACTCCCTGGAAACAACTGCTAATCTGGGGCTGAAAGAATGATCTATTTGCTGCAATAGCACCCACTTAGTTCAATAACTGAAGGGCTGGTCCCTTCTCTCGATCCCAAGTTGAGAAACTTAGGATCTAGCTCCTCCACTGAATATGCAGCTGCTGCATGCACAAGTGCTGGATAATACTGCGCTGTCTAGGAGGGCTGATTATGTAGCCTACTGATAGATAATACAATGCTGATCCCAGGCTACTTAAGTGATCCATGGAGTGAAGGATTAATCCGTCACAAGATTCCAAATTGAGTTGCTTGGAACTTCCTCTTCTCCTCAAACCCTCACTGCAGAATTACGCAATTCCTGTAGAAAATGTTGCTACACAGGAGAATTAGATGGATGGCCTGATGCCAGATATGACAATGAAACTCCTGGAAGACTGCAATGGATCCACAGTATGAAGGGTTGATCCCTCCACAGGTTTCTCAGCTGAAGTAATGAGAATAACCTTCCAACTCTCAAACCCAAGTTCGGGAATGCATAATTCCTGTAGTTGGAAGTGTAGATGAGAGTAGCTGAATGTGGCACTGATTGCCGGATGATGAATGCTGCCCAGGAAAACCTTCCCAGAGTAGGCATTCGAAGTCCCCCGTGGGTAAGGGTGGGATTCCCGCTCGGGAACACCCAGTGCTAAACAACACAACAGAGTTAGATAAACAGCTAAAGCGTGCATAGAAATATCTTACGACACTCAACAATAAAAGAAACTCCGCTGCACATGTGGCCACTAGCCTCCATAAAGACTGCGGTGTCCTCCATGATTTCCATCACTGCTGCAATTACTCTCCACTTCCTCCATCATGTGTGCATTTAATGCACCACTTCCTCCATCATCTCTGCAATTGCTTCTCCACTATCTCCATCATCTTTCTCATTAATGCTCTATGACCTCTACTCTTTCTTCATTATCATGCTGCTCCACTACTCCATAATGCTACTCCACTACTCAACTAACCCACATTCACACTATAGAAGTGGATTTTATTCATCTACTGGGTTTATGGGTCCCTCCACCCTTTTATTTACTCAACTAAATAAGAAAATTAAGAACTCTAATATTTCAATTCACTGATGGAAAATTTGGAATATGACAGTCCTCCCCACCAAAATGTTGCTTGTCCTCAAGCAACTGCAAAAGTGGATGTTGCAGAAATCCGTCACCCTCACAAGTGGCATCATCATATGGAAGGTTTCCCTATCTGCTCCAATGTGTTATGAATGCTCAACTCCATAGCTGCCTCTCCTCATCAATGAGTCCCCAAGTGGCAACCATCCACTATCTAAGGACCTCTTCCCTGCATGAGATATGTGAAGTATAGTGGTTCCTTAGCTAAGTGGAAAGTCCCAACTCATAAACTATCTCTCCAACCCATGCTACATGGAGTAGGTTGTGTCTCCCCATGCTCCCATCCTTGGCCCTGGTGGCCTTGCTTGCTCTAAGCATCATCTCAACACTGTGCAAAGTAGGAAATAGAGACATATGGATTGACATGTGAAATGTCAAACCATACTCTCCCAATAGCAGCCACTGCAACAATGCCTCTTGCTGCCACACCACCTCATCATCATACCAAGTATGGTGGCCATACTCTCCTAACAGAAGCCAACTCAGCAAGGCTTCCTGTTGCCATCCCACATCATCATTATGCAAGGTATGGGAGAATGTCAATCCATATTCTCCCAAAAGTAACCAACGCAACAATGACTCTTGCTGCCACCCCACATCATCATAATGCAAAGCATGAAGCAAAGATATACTGATTGACATGTAGAATGTCACACCAGACCAACATAGCCAGGCTTCCTGCTGCCACATCATATGAGTTTCATGCAAAGTCCCAAACAATAACATACCCATTGACATATGATATGTCATGTGATGGCCAAACTCTCTCAAAAATAACCAGCGCAACCATGCCTGTTGCTGCTGCATCTCATCACTGTTGTACAAGGTAGGAAACATTGATATACCAATGGACATATAAAATGCAATGTCTTGGCCATACTCTCCCAAGAGTAGCCAACGCAACCATGCCTGCTGCTGCTGCATCACCTTAGTACTGTGCAAGGCATGGAACATACCAATCTGAAATGTCGGCTTGTAACCATACTCACCCAAAAACAGCCAGCACAGCCATGCTTCCTGCTGCCTCGTGTCATAGATCTGCAAATAGCTTTTCAGCCACTTGCTCATCATCTCCATCCATCCATCCAACTGTGGGTGATGACCATATCATGCACTAGCTCGGTATCCACTCAATGGAGAAGCTCCTGCCAAAAACTGCTCATACAATAACTGCCCCCATCACTATCTATGGCCTTGGGGAGACCATGAAGCATGAAGACATCCCAGAAAGATAATCCGGTTACGGGTGAAGAGATGTACTGTGTGAAAATGTCGAAGCAATGTGCATACCTCGACAACAGATTAATGTCGACAATATCATCTTCCACAATCTGATGACAACCTTTGCACTCCATGATATGCCGAAGTGCATCCTCCTTGAGGTCTCTCCATGAGAACCTCTCTCTGATGGCCCAGTAGAACCTATGAGGTTTTGAATATGCTGCATGCAGAAACTTCACTTTGAGCTGTGAGGTGCTCATCAAGAAGGCTCTGTCCTGATAATGGAAGATGTTATCCATTACATGATTTCTACCATCTACCATCTGCTCATCCAATGCTTCATAAGTGAAGCGGTCATCAGAATGCTCAGATAATAACTAGGCCCTCAAATCATCACTGCTCCTCAGTGACAGCGTTGCTGATCTCCATGATAGTGCATCTGCTGTCTCATGGCTTTCTCCATACACAATGCTGAACTTATAATCCTGCATTGTACTGATCCACCATTGCTGCCTCTTCTGCAGCTGCTGCTCCTCCTCAAAAAGATGCCGAAGACTATGGTGGTTGGTCTTCACCCGAAATCTACTGCCAATAAAAAACTGCCAGAATTTGACCAATGCATGCATAATGGCCAATAGCTCTTTGTCGTAAATAGAATACAACAACTCATGCGACAATAACTTTCGGTTCTCGAAAGCTATTGTATAGCTTCCCTGCATTAGGACTATGCTAATGCCATCCTCAAAAACTCCACACTCCAATACAAAGTGTTGTGTGTAGCTCAACAATGTCAAATTGAGATAGCTATACATCTTCTCTTTGAACCAGTCAAGGGTCCTTTGCGCAGTGATAGTCTGTTGCTCCAAATCAGCGATATGCTCTAACCCTTGGTCATGCAAATGCCCTGATGGCATGACCCCACAAATCTCCATCTGATGTGCTGAAATAATATGGGGTGAAAATATTTGCATACCTTGGATCAACTGATGCTTGGGAACATCTTGCAAAGTTACAAGAGTTCCTCCAACCGGTGCAATTGCTTCTCCAACTGCTGGTGATGGTGATGGCTGCTCCTCTACTACTGCACCAGTGCTGGTATCCGCTTCCTCTTCCTCATGCACCTCCTGAATCATGCCTGGGAATCTCAATATCGAATGCTTAGGACCATCTTGCAAAGATGCAAATGCTCCTCCTGCTGATGCAAGTACCTCTACTGCAGCTGGTGGTTGTGGTAGTTTCTCTTCTCCCGGATTATCAGTGTTGACATCTTCCTTTTGCTCCTCATATACTACCTCATCAATGTCGGAAAATGTCTCAATGGAAAGTGCCTCCGGTTTTCTTTTGTCTAACCTCTCTACCAACCTTTAAGTGAAGTCTGCATACACAGTCACTCTTGCATGCTCCATATTGCTGAAACACCAATCATTTGCTTCACCCTCAAGTTGTAGCGCTGCAATCTGAACATTTGCTCCATCCAAGCTTTTGCCGTGCTTGTGGATGACCCATCAAATGTAGGCAAAAAGAATCTATTCTACATATTCCCTCTTCTTCTATTGTTGTCGTGGGATTTCCAGTTCTCTTTAATTTGACAAAACTGCTAGAAAGTCAGATTAGCTTTGAAAACCCTAGATTGAGATCGGTACTCTGCAAGATAATCACTAAGAGTCTCATGCTCCAAATATCCTCCATCTCCATGTCCTTCATTTCCTTCTGCAAGGAAAGTGGGCATAGTGGGGCGCTGTGAAACTGGTTGCATTGCCGATTTCTTACACCACTGATATGAAGTACTGGGACTCTCTCCATTTTGAAACCCTCTTGAGGTTTCCCTTTGCCTCTCTACTCTCATTTCTTTGATCTCCATGGCGAGATCCTGCATAGTTTGGAAAAACTAATCTCTTCTGCCATTGTAGACTTCTTCTTTTTCTGCTTTTTCTTCTTATTCTTTTGATTTCATGAAATGCCCATAAGCTGAGTCAAAGATCATGCTCTGATACCACTGTAATATCCCAATATGGGAAAGACATGAATATAGAACATATGCACAAATTCCAAATAAGAATTAAACATGTAAAACTGGAAAAATGTCGGAATACATCAAAACATCATACATATGAGCAGAAACAACTGAGCCATATCATTATGTATCAACAACAAATGAATATACACAGTGCTCCAAAAAGGGATGCACTCAAGCCATCCAAAGATGGTTGAAACAACTCTACTGAAAACTAGCACTGGAAAGAAAAAATTGCTGCTGCTACTGGGAAGAAGATCTATGTGCGAGAGACTGCTAGAGTGCTAAGAAAGATCCGAGATTTTAACCATGAACTCTACTCGAAAAACCTAGGAAAATCCAAAAATGGTTTGGCCAGATTGTGAGTTTGGAATTTCGACCCTTTTTGGGTTGCACACTGCACCCCTACTGGCTTAGTTACGCACTCTCTAGAGACAACTGCTGATTTGGGGCTGAAAGAATGATCTATTTGCTGCAATAGCACCCACTCAGCTCAATAACTGAAGGGCTGGTCCCTTCCCCCGATCCCAAGCTGAGAAACTTAGGATCTGGCTCCTCCATTGAATATGCAGCTGCTGCATGCACAACTGCTGGGTAATACTGCGATATCTAGGAGGGTTGATGATGTAGCCTGCTGATAGATAATACAATGTTGATCCTAGGCTACTGAAGTGATCTTTGGAATGAAGGATTAATCCCTCACAAGATTCCAAGCTGAGTTGCTTGGAACTTCCTCTTCTCCTCAAACCCTCACTGCAGAATTACGCAATTCCTGCAGGAAATGTTGCTACACAGGAGAATTAGATGGATGGCCTGATGCCGGATATAACAATGAAACTCCTGGAAGACTGCAATGGATCCACAGTGTGAAGGGCTGATCCCTCCACAAGTTTCTTAGCTGAAGTACTGAGAACAACCTTCCAACTCTCAAACCCAAGTTCAGGAATGCGTAATTCCTGTAGCTGGAAGTGCAGATGAGAGTGGCTGAATGTGGCACTGATTTCCGGATGATGAATGCTGCCCAAGAAAACCTTCCCAGAGTAGGCACTCAAAGTCCCCTGTGGGTAAGGTTGGGATTCTCGCTCAGGAACACCCGGTGTTAAACAGCACAACAGACTTACCTAAACAGCTGAAGTGTGCAAAGAAATGTCTTACGACACTCAACAATAAAATCCAGACTCCCCTTCCTTTGCTGCCCTCATCTTCCTTTTATGGTTGTGAGCCTTCCCTAGCCTTGGCCCACCTCATAACTGTGCTGCACATGTTGTCACTAGCCTCCATAAAAACTACGCTGTCCTCCATGATCTTCATCATTGCTGCAATTACTCTCCACTTCCTCTATCATGTGTGCATTTAATGCACCACTTCCTCCATCATCTCTGCAATTGCTTCTCTACTATCTCCATCATCTTGTATTTATTCCTCCACTACCTTCATCATCTTCCTCATTAATGCTTTATGACCTCCACTCTTTCTTCATTATTATGCTGCTCCACTACTCCATAATGCTACTCCACTACTCAACTAACCCACACTCACACTACAAAAGTGGATTTTATTCATCTACTGGGTTTATGGGTCACTCCACCCTTTTATTTACTCAACTAAATAAAAAAAGTAAGAACTCTAATATTCCAATTAGCTGATGGCAAATTTTGAATATTACATCCTCTACAGTGAGAAATCAAATTTTTAGGCTAGAAATTCCATGAAGAAAGAATTCCCTCAGTGTGTGCCCTTCTTTCCTTCTGATGCTATTCTGGTCTAGCAAACTGCTGCAGAATAGTTGCATCCCAGCTGAAGATATGCTCTCAAAAGAAAAAATTGTTGCTACTCCCTTCGCCTCTGACAATCTTCGATCTGGAAATTTTATTCGTTGTCGACTCACTCGGAGAAATAATTTTTCCTCAAAAATCTTCCCTCTTGGCCAATGGATTGTGCAACCTCTTGGGGTTTCGAGCAGCTACTCACGCAGTGCTTTGAAGCTCCCTCTTTCCGTTTGCAATTGAGCTCTTCTTGCGTCTCTTGCGCTCTAATACTATGTGAAAATTCCGATACCCGGAATCCTACTGCAATAGCTGATTAAGTTTCTTCTATTTGTTAAATAAACTGAATTATTTTCTATGTTCCAAGCGAAATATCGAAACTAATACACTGTAGCCTTCACAAATAAAAATACTATGAAAGAAAATAGCGCTGGAAAGATAGATGCACACACACACACACAAATAACACTGCTATTTTTGGACTAAGTTCTCGAAAAAAGCCAACTCGGGAAAATCGGTGCAACAGTTGAGGGTTTGTTTATTATGCAGTAGTAAATATGAGTACAAATCTATGGTTGCTTTAAGATCTAGCAAACTATACAGAGACAAATCTGACAAAGAGACTAGTGAGAAAAATCTCATTCCCATTGGTGATTCGACATTGACCTTGGCTCAAGATGAGCTGCTCTGCGCTCCCTTTGTGCACAGCGCAGTCACTGCGTCAGCCTACATAGTATTGCGTCCCCACTGTTAGGAACAACTTTCCCTTGTTGAGATTTTGTGTATTTGGGGTAGCATCAGTGGTGCTCTAGCTCCCAAATTTTGTGGAGGGACTAGAGTACACTTGATCTATAAGACCCTGAAATTGATTTGGGAAATTTCATTTGGTTTAGGAGATATTAAATTAATTAATTATTTTAATGTATTTCCTAAGTTAAAACTTAGGGAACTTAAATAATTAAAGTGAATTTAATTAAACATGTGATGAAATTGTCTTAAGTCACACGGATCAAGATTTCTTTTAATCTTAGCTATTGATTCAAGATCTGATCATGGCTGTTGGTTTCCCAATGAGAAATTTATAAAGGAAAGGCTTGGGGTCATTTATAAAGACACACAGATGCAGAGCACTGAAGCTAAGCTCAGATTCTAGGGCGGGTTTGCTAAGAATTCTCAAAAGTGTTTCAGCTGTAGAGAGGGGAATTTAGGCCGAGGGGATGATCTGATCCCGGGGTCTAGAATCAACAAGAGGCAGAGATCAGCTCAGAGAGCCAGCGCAGAGAAGCAGGAGGGCAACAACTTGTGCTATGCAGTCCCTCAAGGACAGCGTAAATTGCTACAGGAAACCCTCAGGGGTTACACAGAGACCCTAAGGGGCAGCGTAGGGACTACGTCACCCAGTCTGGGGTAACGCAGGCCTTTCCAGAGCAACACTGAGGGTTAGAGGGGCTTCAGAGGCTGACGTAGAGGCTTCAGGGGCAGCGCTGGGGTTTCTAGGCTCTAATTTTGGCTGAGTTCTGTAAATCCCGTTTGAGGGTGTGGATCAGTCATTATTTTGGCCCTAGATTAGCCAATGAGCTGTAGATCTATTATTTGTCTGTCGGGTTTTCCAGATCGGAAACCCAGGCTTGTTGTATTCAGAAAAATATTAATAATAAAACACTCTAGCAGCCAGAAGACCTGTTTTCTAGCATTGGGTTTTTTCGGGGACTATTTGTCTAGAAATACCTGTGTCACTTTGTCTATGTGTGCATGAACTTGTTCTAGATCTGGATTGGTGGAGATCTGTTATGTGTTTTGCTTCGATTTAACTTGAATTGATTTAGTTAATAACTTGCTAAGTAGGAGGAGCATAACTAGATTAACAGTAAATAACTTCTGCATAAAGTATAAAGATTCAGAAATTTCCACATGGTATCAGAGAAATTGCAGATCTAGGAGGGCCACCAGCAAGAATCTGAAGGTTCGAGCTGCAGGAAGCAGCTGGAAAAGAAGCAAAAATGCAAATCTGAAGGGACAACGTAGTTTTCAGAGGCAAATTCACGTAGAGGGAAGGGTGACGCAATCTAACACTCTCTCTTAGCAAGCCCACGCAATTATTGCGAAGAGGCAGCTTAGAAACAACGTTGGAACAGTCTGAAGCCAGCCAGTGTGATGCATATTTGAATCTGTCAGATCCAGAAAAGACTGAAGAAAAGTTGCAGAAATTCAGAAGGTGCTGGTGGGGTTAAATTCCTGAAGTGTTCAAATTTTTAGCCTAAGCACAAGAGACAAAGAGCGGGAGGAGATCAACTTCTCAGAGAGTTTCTAGCCAAAGAAACTTGCAGATTGATCGGAGGATCAAAGAGAGCTGAATCATTGTTGATTTGGCAGATTTCTAAGAAGGGAAATTAGTTGCCAGAGGGAGGAGAGGGTGCCCAGTTCGTAAAGGACCCTAGATCCAAATCTCTAGTATAGAGAGGAGGAGCTCCGACAAATTTGCTAAGCAAATCGCTGAAGATGACGTGACCATGAGCGCTCATGAACCACAAAAGTGGGGCGACATGGATCTACAGAGGAGCTACAGAATGGTAGGGCAGGATCCTTGAGCAGCTCATCTCTTGGATCACATGCGAGCTACGACAACCTTAAGACAATAGTGGGACAAGTAGAGTAGTGGGTGCATAGATCACAGAGGAAGCAAAGGCAGATCTGAAGACTGGGAGAAGCAACGCAGAGCAGAGCAGCAACAACGTAGAAGCAGTAACAGCGCAAAGGCTGATGTGATTTCAGCAACGCAGAGCAGAGCTGCTTACGCAGTGCAGAGCTGCAGCAACACATAAGGCTTCAGAGGAACAACGCAGTGCAGCAGCAGCGTGAGAGATTTCATCACAAGGGGCTGATGTGACTTCAGTAGTGCAGAGCTGTCGCTGTGCATCATCCTTCAGATGCCAGCATAGATCTGTAGCCTATGGAGCTTCAATGATGAGGATGCAACCCATCTGACTTGTTTAACAAGATTGGGTAGGAGATTCAGTTGTTTCTCTCAAACAACTGATATTGCAGTGCAACAGATCAACAGTGGCAGTGCTATGAGTAGCATAGATGCAACAAATTGAGAAGGAGCTGCAGTACAAATGTTGCAGTGGCAGTGGTAGAGTCATGGGTAGCAGTAGAGAATGGCAATAGTAGTGCAGAGTTGAGTGGCAGCAAACTAAGCATCAACAGCACAAAACCAGTACCCAAAGTCTTGTAATGCATAGTGTGATGTATTGCTAGAGCACACCCTTGATGCTAAGAGGGAGTGTTGAGATTTTGTGTATTTGGGGTTGCATCAGTGGTGCTCTAGCTCCCAAAATTTGTGGAGGGACTAGAGTACACTTGATCTACAAGACCAATAAATTGATTTGGGAAATTTCATCTGGTTTAGGAGATATTAAATTAATTAATTATTTTAATGTATTTCCTAAGTTAAAACTTAGGGAACTTAAATAATTAAAGTGAATTTAATTAAACATGTGATGAAATTGTCTTAAGTCACACGGATCAAGCTTTCTTTTAATCTTAGCCATTGATTCAAGATCTGATCATGGTCATTGGTTTCCCAACGAGAAAAATATAAAGGAAAGGCTTGGGGTCATTTGTAAAGACACACAGAGGCAACGCACTGAAGTTAAGCTGAGATTCTAGGGCAGGTTTGCTAAGAATTCTCAAAAGTGTTTCAGCTGCAGAGAGGGGAATTTAGGCCAAGGGGATGATCTGATTCCAAGGTCTAGAATCGGCAAGAGGCAAAGATCAGCTCAGAGAGGCAGCGCAGGGAAGTAGGAGGGCAGTAGCAGCAGGGCAACAACTTGTGCTTCGCAGGTGCTGTGCAGTCCCTCAAGGATAGCGTAAATTGGTGTAGGAAACCCTCAGGGGTTACGCATAGACCCTAAGGGGCAGCTTAGGGACTGCGTCACCCAGTCTGGGGTAATGCAGTCCTTTCCGGAGCAACGCTGAGGGTCAGAGGCTGACGCAGAGGCTTCAGGGGCAGCGCTGGGGTTTCTAGGCCCTAATTTTGGTTGAGTTCTGTAAATCCCGTTTGAGGATGTGGATCAGTCATTAATTTTTTGGCCCTAGATCAGCGAGTGAGCTGTAGATCTATTATATCTCTGTCAGGTTTTCCAGATTGGGAACCCAGGCTTGTTGTATTTAGAAAATTCTTAATAATAAAACCCTCCAGCAGCCAAAAGACCGGTTTTCACGCATTGGTGTTTTCCGGGGACTATTTGTCCAGAAATAACTGTCACTTTGTTTATGTGTGCATGAACTTGTTCTAGATCTGGATTGGTGGAGATCTGTTATGTGTTTTGCTTCGATTTTAACTTGAATTTATTCAGTTAATAACTTGCTAGGAGCATAACCAGATTAACAGTAAATAATTTCTGCATAAAGTGTAAAGATTCAAAAATTTCCACATCAATTGTTGTCTGGAAACTGAACCCTCCTGGCCTCTAGAATCTCTCTCCGGCTTCTGGCACTGAATCAACTCTGTCTCCCAGCAAAAATATAGATCTCCTCTGAAGCATTGCGCTGCCTTTGCGTGGCTTCTATGCTGCCTCTCTATGGCACTCACTGGCTCTCTACTGTGTGATCACCGGATCTGGAAAATCTTCCTCTGACTATCCCTGCCCCTCTCTCACTGCAACGAGCTCACTAGCTCTCTCTCGGGCAACTTAGCGCTGCTACTTAGGAAATCGATCTGCCAGTGAATTCGATCTCTACAAATGTGTCCTCCAAGCCCCATTGAGTTTCTTCTTATAATCTCTCGTTGAGACTTCAACGACCACGATTAAATCTTAATCGATGACTAAGATTAAATAGAAACTGATCCATATCTTTTTCTAGAAGATTCACATCTGACTTAATTAATACATTTTAATTAATCATATTTCCTAAGTTTAGACTTAGGAAATATTAAAAATTGATTAATTATTTTAATTAAGTCGTCTCTAGATGGAATTTCCAAAAACAATTTCTGGGTTTTGGAGAATGCATGTGTCCTAACCTCTCTGCCAAATCTCGAGGCTAGAACACATCCGATGCTACAAAAACTAACATTAAAGAACACCTAGCACATTGGAGAGGGCAAGTAAAATCTTGTGAAAATGTTTCCGATGATCTTAAAGAAGAGATGCAAAGTCTAATTGAAGCCTACAACGAAGAAATGGGGAAAAACAAAAGAATTAAAAAAGATTTAGGCAAAAGTCAAAATGATGATGCTATGCTTAGTGACCCTGATTTTGAAAAATATATTCCCAGTTTTGAAGATTCCTCTAGTTTCCCTGGTAGAGTTGGAGAGGGTAGTTTAAGTGCTTTTAACTTGAAGAGGACAACAACCTGTAAAGGGATTGACTCCTTCTTTGTACCCCGCACCACCCCTTATTCTCAACCAACCCTTGATGCTAAATGGAAGAAGATAGAGAAGGAGGTTGCATGTGAATGCATTGCGAGATGGTGGTATGATGCAAACATACCTTTTAATGCTACTATTTCTGCATATTATCAGCCCATGATTGATGCTATAGCTTCATGTGGAGCAAACTTCAAAGGCCGTAGCTTTCATGATATTAGGAGACAACTTTCACAAAATAAGGTCCAAAGAATACTAGAGTACCTTACAGAGTTCAAGTAATCATGGACCAAAATAGGATGCACAATTATGTCTGATGAATGGAATTGTTACCCACCACTTCATTGGTGATATCCCTAGGAGAAATTTTTTCTCCATGATGGTCCTCAGCCGGCAACCCCTTGTAGCGCTCAACTACCTCGTTGTGCCATTTCTCCGCCACCTGAGCCAGCCATGTGGTCCCTCACCCATCTGTATTGATTGTATGTTTGAAGGTGGGCCTCCCGAACCCAAAGGTATGTCTTGTCATTTGGTAATTGAGTTATTGCGTTTACTTATCATGGACACTTCTTGGCATGGATTAATTGGGGGATTCGACGAAAAGTGTGGGGTTAGTTTGTGCTTCTATCCCTTTGACCTCTTTTGGGGTGTTACCCTTGGATTTTAGTCCCATGGGATCTCCTTTACTGACCATTTGGTTTAGGGTGGTACTACTTGGGAAAGCTCGACTTTGGTTGCGTGGTCCCGCTCCCTTATCCACATATACTACTCCCCTTCCATTCAATATACCCCCATTCATCATTTCTCCCGCTTGAGTCCACATTGCCTCTCTAGGTCCACATAGGGTTGGCCTGTCCATTCCCTTGGCCCCACTTTGCGTCGGGCTTGGAACGATGCCTAGGAGGTTGAAGCAGCTAAAAGAAAAGTAAAAGCATAAATGGCCACATTCAATAGGAAAATGTACCACAAAATGCAAAAGATGGTCGGGACCAAGGTTACTTGGAAGCGGGAGCGGGAGCGAAGCGCGGAGCGCCATTTTTAAAAGTTTCCGGGTCCGGAGCGTTTTCGGGAGCGTTTATATATATATATATATATATATATTTTTTTTTTTAATATTTTTAATATTTTGATGCATATATGTCAACAAAAACATGTAGAATGATGAATTAGACATAAAAAACATAAAAACATAGATTGAATCATATAACATCAATCATCTAGAAGTTATAATCTTCATCAACCACGCCCACAAGTTGGAAGCATACAACATATTGACTCTTGAGTTTCGCGAATCATCAATCTGAAGGTTTCAAGCTTTCAAAATTCAATATATAACATTTATCATCATTGATTTCAAATTTCAATATCTAACATTTATCATCATTGATTCATTGATTTCAAAATTCAATATACATTTATCATCATTGATATATAATATTTATCATCATTGATTTCAAATTTCAATATCTAACATTTATCATCATTGATTCATTGATTTCAAAATTCAATATACATTTATCATCATTGATATATAACATTTATCATCATTGATTCATTGATTTCAAAATTCAATATATAACATTTATCATCATTGATATCATATAACATTTATCATCATTGATTCATTGATCACCATATAACTTTCATGAAGCATCATATTCATAATTCATCATCCCTAAAAAGTTCTGCTTCCAATTCTTCCATATGTACCGTGCCATCCTCCAAATTATCATCCTCTGGGTTGTTGTCCCAAGACCCAGACTCTGTATGATTGATCCTCATTTGCCCGATCACAGTAATGGCTCAACAACCTCAAGTTGTAATGCACATAAACCAAGCTTTCAGTTCGGTTTTCATTCAGCATGTTTCTTCTCACATTGTGTATGAAGCTGTAGGTGCTCCAACACCTCTCTGCAGAAGAAGTGTTCACAACCTGTGAGAGAACTTTTTTAGCCAACTTTGGCAAAAGTCCCATGCCGCCATATGCTTCCCACCATGTGATAGCATCAAATCTGTCCTCGTCTTCCATTGCATGGAAAGAACCAAAGTTAGCAGTGCAACTGAAGTATTTGCCTAATTCAAGGCGCAATCTAGCACACTCCTCCTTGTCAGGTACCAACTTGTCCAATGCCTTCATGTACCCCTCTTGTACTTCTGGATTTGTGTGAGCATAGTTATTAAAACCGGAACCGGTGACCGGACCGGTGGACCTAATGAACTGGGTTTCTAACCGGAACCGGTCTAACCGGGAGCGGTCAGATCTCAATGAACCGGTTTTAAAAAAAATACATTAAATAATTATTTTTTAATTAAAAAAACTATTTTTAAGATTTGCAACCATGATTCCAAGCCAATAGAGACAAAATATGCAAAGTTTGCTCATTTATATACCATGCAAAGGTGAATATATCGAAATGGCACCGAGTGCAATACATATCATCGAAAAATACATAAGCAATGAGGCTCCAAATGGCCCATAAAGTCCAAAAACAATGCTACAAGGTATGAGGCCATTGGCCTAATACAAGACTACATATTAGTGATTAACAACATGATCACTCCTCATCATGATCAAAATCATCACCACTACTAGACAAGGGATCATCAACATGAGCTACATAAATAATATGGCTCAAAGTTTGAGGACTCCTAAAACTCCTCTACAACTTTAGTAGTAGTAGTAGTAGCAAAAATAGACATCAAAACTACAAATCACCGAGCAACATGGTCTCTCATGAAACTCATCATTGATTCATCGCTACTAGAAATGGGATCATCAACAAGAGATACATAAACATCATCTAGCTCAAAGTCTTCAGACTTGGATTGCTCAACCCTATAACATGATAGAAATTGAAAAAGTTTAACATGCCTAACCAATGATTTTGGTTTGAGTGAAGGGTTCATTTCCTCAACCTTAAAATGCGATAGAAAAAGATTAGCATGCCTAACTAGTTGTTTTCCTTTGATTGAAGGGTACATCAAGGTTCTTAAAGGACTTCATGCTCTTGATCAAATGCCAATATCATACCCTTACACATGATAGAATCAAATGGAAACATTGCAAATTCCCAAACCATGAAACCCTGAAAACCATTAAGTCTGCTGAATTTCGAGTGAAACCTAAAATTCTAGTTTCTCCATATGAAATCCAATGAGGTCGAAACCACTCTTAAACATCCTGAGTCATTTCATGGTAATGTTAAAAATTTAAATTCTTAAAGTAAAAGGATGAAAATGAAAAATAAAGGAAATGTCACTTTTACTTTAAGAATTTAACATTACCATGAAATGTCAATGCTTTTCTTACCTCCACATCAGCCCTAAAACCCATTTCTGGCCCTAAACAAATCGTTTTTTCATTGAAAAAAATTTCCGCCCAGCAGGAAGAGTTTTTTTGTTCCGGGGAGCGTTCGGGAGCGAACGCTCCCTGAGCGCTTCGGGAGCGTTTTTTAAACGCCGGAAGCGCTCAGGGAGCGTTCGCTCCTGAGCGTTTCCGGAAACGCTCCCGAAAAGGCAGGGAGCGTTTTAACAGGCTCGGAAACGCGCTCCCGAAAACGCTCCCCTCAGGAAGCATTTTCGGGAGCGCGTTTCCGAGCGTTCCGAAACGCTCCCGCAAGGAGCGCGTTTCGGAAACGGGAACGCAAGGGGTTTGAAGCTTCCCCGCAACCCTGGTCAGGACACACATAATTAGCATGTGGGCGAAAGCCAATACATGAGCTCTACCCCATACCCATGGCCATCACCCTAGTTCCATAGGCCCTAGATGAGCCTCCTTTATCATTTAGGAACCTATGATTGTCCAAACTCTTGGAGGGCAATGAACTGCCCTACCAAAAAGGGGGTAATCACTGCTATATCTTGCAAATCATGCTCTTGTCCTTTGAGCCTCGAGTAGTTAATCAAAAAAAAATCATAAAAGGCAAAAGGCATGTAAAGAAGGGTGGAAAAATCAAGGCTAGGACACCTCATGTACCACGATTACTCCCTCCTACACATTATATAGCCAAGTGTGGGCTTTCCTTTCTCTAGCTACTCTTGTGCCTCGATATGTGGCCCAGGATTGCCCCTCTCATTCCCTATTCCATTTCATCTCTTTGTCACATGCCACCACCATTTGAGGGATGTACCTTGGACATACTATCCCCTCTAAAGGTAGAAACCACCTTAATAAGGTACTTGGCTAACCCCCTTTGGAGCTTGGAGACATTAGCATATGCCAAAGCCCCTTATGGAAGGGCATGCCATTATGAAGTGTCCACTTGTTGTGCATGGTTTGTAAGCTCTTTACACGATTACTTTAATGGCTTGTTATACTGGAAGGCTAAGGGATGCATTGGATCTTATGCTGGATTGCAGATGGTGTCCATTTGGGTTTGGTCTCCCTATACGGGGTCCTAACCAATGTCACATGGTTCGGGTTCGACAATGCTTAGGTTCAGTTCGAGTTCGATTTTTTTTGACAGGGTTCGGATAAGGTTCACCATTAGGTTCGTCTATATACATTTTCTATATGTATAGATATATTAACTTGAAAATGAAATATAGGATAAAATTGTAAGAAATCAACATCAATAAAAAAAATGCTATCACGAACATGGAAACTAGAAAGATAGATTACAAGCTTGAGTTGTGACATGAGGTTAGGAGTTTTGATCTATGGACTTGGTTAATGGCCATGAGGTTCGATGAGGTTTGCCAAACCACAAAATCTTTTTAAGGTTCACCAAAATTCGAACCTCAAGGTTGATGTTCGACGAACCTTGTGACATAGGTCCTAACCTCCCAAAGGGCTACATTGGCACATATAGGATGTGTTTAGCGAGCCATGGGCCTCCATAACAGCAAACAATACTTCATAGATCCCAACAGATGAATAGAGATTACTGGAGATCCACCTTTTGGACAACGAAGATGCACTTGGTACACTATGGCCAGTTGGCCCCACAGGTGTGCCACACACTTGACAGGTGTCCCAGGATTTCTACGATGACATGGCAACATTCATTTCATCATCTGAGCCCTTGCAGATGGCCTACAAGCGTCTTCGACTCATATGGAGACCCATGTGGTCATTGGTGTGCCCCCACACCCACTGGGAGCACCATAGGTTTACTGTTTGGAGAACAAGAGGCCACCCCCTTGTCTATCACTTTTGAGGACTTTATTCATCATTATGGAATTCATGGATCTCATCAGACCTCTTGGAGGGCCCTACGACATGGATAGATTATTATTTGACCTCTTGAGAGGCTTATTATTTCATTTGTGAGCTAGTTTGGCGGGCTTGTCACCAAAAGTTACTTAATTTGCACATTTTTTTTAGGGGCTAGTGTAGGCCCATTAGGTAAATCGAACTCCTAAATGGTGTATAAATAGGAGTTAGATGGATTTATTTTTATCATCACTTGGATTGGGATCTCTCTCTCATTAGATAACTTCACATTTTTCCTTGGAGGATATTTTTTGGATGATGAATGAATTTTAACGTATGGATTGGGTTCTTTCTATCTTGGAGCTTCTTATATTGCAAATGTGATGCCGGTTGGATATGCTCTCTAACACTGTAAGTGAAAATTTAACCCTATTTTTCATTTTGCTGCATACATTGGAACTTCACTATAATTAGGGCTGATTGCTGCATGTGTTTAATGTGGAACTATGTGTCTATTTAGCTTATTCTATGTATGTGCCATGTTGGATGAATGAAATGTCCTAGAGATTGTGTTATCTTGATAAGCTTGCACCATTTGTATGAACTATGAAGTATAAATGCTCTAAAGTGACTTTTCTTCTCTTTCCTCTAACATTGGATGAAGTTGACTTTTGGAGCGTGCTTGAGCAAGAAACAAAATCTGTCTTCATCATTCTCCTTGACTCCATATCCCCAAGTGAAAATAGGCACTGGTCCCTCAAAGAGTGATCATTTCAACGCTATTTTTCACCTTTTTCCCTTTTTTCTGAGGTCTAGCCTCATTAAGCACCTAGGGCATCAATTTCCCAGGAAATTGACCACAGGAAAATTGTGATCTCCCAAGTACAACTGCGCTGGTGGGTCCCCTAGCTCTCCTCTGAATTTGAAGGAAATCCGACAATGGAATCTCGGGATATCTCAAGCCCTAGCTCTAGGATCAAGTTTTGCCTTGGTGTTCCCAAGGCTAGTACCTAATAGGATCGGTTTGACATATTTGGGTGAAGACTCTTGTTTGATACTTTCCCCTCACCTTGGCCAGGTTAAGAACATCATTGGTTGCGAAAATCCATCCCCTAACCTGGGCTGGGTCTACTTGGCCTCGTGTAGTCCCATTTTTCACCGAAGATTATTTATCAAAGACTACTTGAGAATCCAAGTTTCAAAGGTATTTTGGGGATTGGGAAACTTCTTTACGAACCATTTTCCTCTCCCATAACCCTCAAATCCTCATCCCCTCTCCCTGGAAAGCCAAGTCCCTTGCTTAAAGAGCAAGCAATCTCCATCTTTCATTCTCTCTTAGGGAAAGGGTCTAAGGGGTCATTTCTCTTATATTTGTTGACATATCCCTTTATAAGTGGCTTGCTAAACCATTGGGTCTCCTCCCATCGGTGAAAGTCCATAAAGAGCAGGGAGTCTTAGGTGTGGTGACAGTGGGCTAAGTCTCCATCATTTCCCTTAACCTAGCAGCTGCCCTCTGAGGAACCCCTTTTAGGTCCCTTGCTGGTCTGAGTGGTAACAAGACTAATGGTAGATCTCGCACCATACTAAATTTCTTAATTGCTTGTTCAAAAGGTTCTATGTTTCTCTCAGGTGAAGGATGCACAATTGCCATTTCGTCTTTTGGATGAAGTAGTTATGGAAGTAGGGGTTGAAAATGTTGTACAAGTGATCACAAATAATGCCTCTAACTATATTGCAGTGGAAAAGATATTGGAGGAAAAACACCCCACCATTTGGTGGTCTCCATGTGCAGCTGATTGTTTGGACCTCATGCTTGAGGATATTGGCAAAATTGAGTGGGTGAAGAAGTGTGTGGATGATGAAAAATCCATAACAGGGTACATCTATCACCACTCATGGGTTGTGAACCTTATGAGAAAGCACACAGGGGGTAGAGAGCTTGTTCGATCAGCTATCACATGATTCGCGACTGACTTTCTTTCGTTGCAATCCCTTATTCAACAAAAATCGAACTTGAGGAGGATGTTTTCATGTTATGAATGTAATTCATCTCAGTGGAGCAAAAAGGATGAAGGGAAACAAATGGTTGACCAAGTATTTGACAAAAGATTTTGGTCAAACACAGAGGAAATTCTGCTATTTAGTGAGCCTCTTGTCAAAGTTTTGTAGATGGTGGATAGTGATAGACCTGCCATGGGTTTTGTTTATTAGGCCATGGATCAGGCCAAGGAACAAATGGAGGAAACATATGGGGATAAAAGACAAAAGTACGTTCCTCTATGGAGAACCATTGATGAAAGATGGAACAAATAACTCCATAGACCTTTACATGCAGCTGGCTACTACTTAAATCCATGGTATGTAATTTTGGATTTCAATGCTCATTGCTTATATGTTATAAGTTTTAACTTTTAACTTTTGTTGACTTGATGAATATATTTTTGTTTTTTAAACTTTGAAGGTACCATTACACTACAATTTTTGAGGTTGATGGGGAAGTATTAGGGGAATTGTATAAATGCATTGAGCGCATGGTCCCAAATTGCAAGACTCAAGATCAGATTCACAACAAGCTCTTGAAATCATTGAGTATTGGTACCTTTGGAATTTCTATGGCTATAAGAAATAAAGCAAAGAATCCCCTGTGAAAATTCTGTAATGTAGAATCCTATTGCAACTACTTATTATATTTCTTATATTGCATTCTCAAATACAATTATTTCGCATTTCACTATGTTAAATAGCAAAATAAAATATGCTACAGACTTCACGAACAATAAACAACATAAAAGAAAGAGCACAAGTATTCACACATAGACACCGTTATTTTTGGACAATTCTCGCGGGAAAAACCCAATGCGGGAAAATCAGCGCAATAGATCTGAGGGTTTCTTTATTATGCAGAAATTTTGAGTACAAATGTGTGATTGTAATTATCAATCAAATCACCTGAAGAAATCTGATGAGAATAGGCTTAGTGAGACAGTTCTCACTTCACCACGAAGTTTCGACACTGACTTGCACCCACAATGAGTGGCTCTGCGTGATTTCTGTGCAGTGACTGCGTCACTCACGATGTCATTGCATCATTGCTGTTGTTGCTCGTTATGGCTGCCTTGGTGCTCACTGCTGTGTGAGACTAGAGTTTTCTCCTCTCTAGAAATACCCTTTGGATATTGGATGAACCCTCAGTTGTCTCTTCAACTGAAATCGAAACTCCCTCTGCTGTTCTCTGTTGGCCCAACGTAACTGCTGCTTGGCTATCTCTACGATGCTGCTAAGGCTCCCTTCTCACTTCCCTTCTCGCACTCTTTATCCTTCAGAAATTTTCCCTCCTGGAGATTTCACCTTCCCCTCTCTGCAATTGAGAATCACATCGATTCTTCCTTCGGTTGAAGAAATCGACCTCTTGATTCTTTCTCCGTCTGATGTGATTTCCATAGGCCCCTCACCCTCCTTATATTCTTCTGCTGACTCTTTAACAACCAAGATTAAAACATAATCAAGGGCTAAGATTAACTTGGAGGTGATCCATGACTTTATCTAGAAGATTCACACTTAGTTTAATTAATACCCTTTAATTAATCAGTTTCCCTAAGTTTAGACTTATTAAAACATTAAAAAACGAGTAATTAATTTAATTAAACCACCTCTAAGTGGAATTTTCCAAAAACATTTCTGGGTATTATGGAATACATGTGTCTTAGTCTGTATACAAAATTACAAGGCTAGAGCACATCTGATGCTACTATAAATCAACACTCCCTCTTAGCGAGGAAAGTGCTCTAGCAAGACACTCACTGTGCTGCTCTGACTCCTGTAACACATGCTGCTGTGCTGTTGATGCTGCTCACCAACATTGCACAAATGTTGCAACTGTACTGTTGCTGACTCTGCATGCTACTGTCAACTGCTATTGTACTGCAACTCCCTCCTTCAACTGCGTTGAAGATCCATTGACTACTGAAATGGATTTTCAGTCATACCCAACTGTTCCCTGAACTGTGTGAACTTAATCCTCCCCAGAGCTTTAGCTAGTATATCTGCTGTCTGTTCTCCTGTGGGAATGTACTGGAGTTGTACTGCCCCACGTTGAACACAATCTCTGATAAAATGACACCTGATGTCAATATATTTGGACCAATCATGAAATACTAGATTCTCAGAGAGTTTGATACAAATCTGATTGTCACAGTAAACGCTAGTCGGCTCCATCCTACTTCTGAATAGACTCGCAAGAAGTTTTCGAAGCTAGATGGCTTCGCATGTAATTGTACTACCTGCCATGTACTCTGCTTCGGTTGTGCTCAATGTTACTGACTTTTGTTTCCTGCTGCACCAGGACACCATCCCCAATCCAACGCTGAAACAATACCCAGAGGTACTTTTCCTGTCCACTGAGCTTCCTACCCAATCTGCATTTGTGAATCCACTGAGTCTGACATCCTCTCCTCGGCCATACCTTATACCAAATCTGATTGTTCCTCGTACATACCTTAGGACGTGTCTTGCTGCTGCCCAGTGCACTCTTTTGGGTTCCACCATGAACTGACTAAGAGTGTTGACATAAAAGAAAATGTCTGGTTTGGTGTTAACCAGATACATCAATGATCTGATGAGCTGTCTGTATAAGGTGGAGTCTACTTCTGCGTCTTCTGATGCATCTATCTTTTTCCAATTTGTGATCATAGGTGTGGCCATGTGATGCAGGGGCATTAGACACTAGCCAGCAATGTAGGAGGTTTTGTCAACATGTTGTGGCTGGGAGGGTTCGACATCATCTAGATTGTAACACCTAGGTGTCAATACCTTAGCTGACTGTATCATTTAGATTAGTCAGAGTTGTAGAAGTCGAATAGTTCAGATAGTCCATCTTTCATGTTTCAGTTAGTCGAATTATTGTAATTAGGCTTTTGATTTTCTAAAACGGTCTTCACAGAGGAACCGAAGAGACGAATTGCAATGTATATAATTTGTATTCCTCGGATGTATAGGAAAAAGGGGGAGAAAAGAGAGGAGAGTTTTCTGCAATAAAATCTGTGTGTTAGCAATTGCTTCCAGTTAAAGAATTTCTGTGCCCATTGGCCCTCGAATTGTCTCGAATCCTTATTTGTGAAGAAGTTGTTTAATTGTGAGGCGATTGAACCCCGTGCATGTATAATTACTGAATTGAACTATTGTATAGATCCTGCATATCTCTGTCTATCGTTTCTCTCAAGATTATTCGAACAAACCCTGTGAATTAAACCCGCCGCAGGCGAGGCCTGTGTAGAGGATCCATGGTCGTGAACACTGTTTAAATAGTAGAACTCCCGAGACAAAGTTGTTTGCTATCGGAAACCTGACCGAGGATTAGACGTGAGTTAATAAATTAGAGGATAGCGTAACCCGGCTTGAACCCTGGTCAATGCTATTTCAAAACTGGAAGTGGATTTGCAAACCCGCCTACCCATATCGCACCGCTTTTGCGGAGTAAGCGGTATTCTCCGATTGCGAGCGATTCCATAGAACCGTCGACACGTGGCCGAGGTGGACCCACGAAGACCGCCATCACTGCGTGCCATCGCACGTTAAAGTCCGACATAGGAGGTCGCGCAATATTGTCGAGCGCCGTCGATTTGGAGGGGAGCCATCGGACGGTGGTTGTATAAGGAAGATGCGCGGAAGATAACCAGGTACAGTGCGTGAATTGATTGGACCATTGATATATATGTGGGCCCGGGCCGAAGGTCTATTGCAACGGCATTTGTTTAGGAAGTGTTGGGCTATTAATATAAAATTCCGCCGAGTGACAACCTTATGGTAAGGTGGCGGGTGAATACAAAATTCGGAGATATAGATTAAATTTCAAAGACTGTTAATAATGTTTGTTTATCAAATCCCTCGAATTTGATAAATAAAATTTCGAGAAAGAGAAATGCTGACAGAGCCACGACTATAGTAGATTAGCTCTCCGTAGGAGCGACTTTCAGTTTTTGTTGCTGTCATTTGTGGTATCAGAGCGTTTTGAGTTGTTTTTGCAGAGAATTGACATGGCAATACGAATTGGTAGAGGTGCTGGCAGAAGGAGAGGCAGACCCGTTGCCAATGCAGAAGTGTTGGGAATTTTGCAGAGGGTCCAGGCCAGAATGGATGCCATGGAGCGAAGACAGACTAGAGATCCTGAAGACATCAGCGAACCTGAATTGGAAGAAGCGGGGGAAAATATTGAAATTCCTCCTGACATGAGGCTCCTTAGAACTGTTCTGGGGTCTGCAGTTAAGCCCAACATTGAAGTATCAAATTTTGCAGGAGGATTGAATCCAGAGGAGCTGGTGGACTGGATTAATGAAATGAACAAGTGCTTCGACTATGAAGAAATAAGCGAAGATAAAAAGGTCAAGTTTGCAGTGACAAAGCTGAAAGGACATGCTGCACTTTGGTGGGATGGAGTGCAGGCAGAAAGGAGGAGAGTTGGCAAGCAACCTATCAAGAGCTGGACCAGAATGATGGCTAAATTAAAAGGTAAATTCTTGCCTAGTGATTATCAACTGACATTGTATAAGCAAATGCAGAACCTGAGATAGAGGTTGCTGACAGTAAAAGAATACACAGAGGAATTCTATAGAGTAAGCATAAGGGCTGGGCAATTCCAAGACACACCAGAGAAGACTGCCAGATATGTGAATGGTCTCAAGTTGGAGATCCAAGATGAGATTGGTCTCCTGTCTCCTAAGACAGTGGAAGAGGCCTATTAGATGGCCTTGAAAGCAGAGGAGAAACTCCTGAGGAAACAGTCTGCCAAGAAGAGAGGTACTTTCCGTGGGAAGGGAAGTCAGGGTGGTAGAGGAAAGCCTACTACACCTAGGGATGGAGCTAACAGTAGCTCACCTCAGAATGCATCTACAGAGGATGATGCAAGGGGCAGAAGGGGTTCTTACAGAGGAAAAGGAAGAGGAGGCAGAGACAGAGGCAGAGGTAGAGAGTTGAGGTGCTATAGATGTCAGCAAGTGGGACATAAGCACTATGAATGTCCAGAGAATGTGGGTGCTGGTCCAAGAAATGTCGTTGTTGCCCAGACTGGAGAAGAGGCAGAAATTGAAGAATAAATTCTACCAGAAAGGGGAGAATCCTTAGTGGTTAACAAGGTCCTGTTGAAGCAAACCAACGAGGCCACTGAGCCTGCACAAAGGAAGACTTTGTTTAGGAGCATATGCAAAGTCCAAGGGAAATGCTGCCAGCTAGTCATTGATAGTGGTAGCAAAGAAATTATGGTTTCCACTGAGGTGATAGAAAAGTTGAAGTTGAAGACAAGGGAGCATCCAACTCCCTACAGGGTGTCCTGGCTGCATAAAGGGCACCAGTTGGTTGTAAAAGAACAGTGTGAGATAGAGCTGCAAATGGGCAAATACAAAGATAAGGTCCTGTGTGATGTAATGCCCATGGATGTGTGTCATATACTGCTGGGTAGACCTTGGCAGTTTGACAGAGCAGCAGTGCATGATGGCAAGAAGAACACTTAAAAGTTCTTCAAGGATGGGGTACATCATACATTGATACCCATGGAAGAAGGAGAGCCATCCAGCAGAGTGATTGATCCAAAGACCTTGTTGCTGAGCGGGAAGGAATATCTGCAGCAGATAGAGGAAGAAGAGGTAAGTTTTGCTTTGGTTTGCAAACCTAAGGTAGTTCTTACTTCTACAAAGATTTCTGATTTGCCAGTAGAAATCCAAGGGATGTTAGACAATTATTGTGATATTATTGTGGATGATTTACCTGATGAGCTGCCACCTGTGAGATAGATCAGCGATTATATAGATTTTATCCTTGGTTCAAATCTGCCAAATAAGGCAGCCTACAGAATGACTCCCAAAGAAAATGAGGAAATCAGGAGACAAGTACAGGAATTGGTGGACAAGGGGCTGATCAGAGAAAGTTTGAGTCCATGTACAGTACCAGCAGTATTGAGCCCAAAGAAAGATGGAGGCTGGAGGATGTGTACTGATTCCAGAGCAATCAATAAGATCATAATCAGGTACAGATTCCCTTTGCCCAGAGTTGAGGATTTAATGGACTATTTGAGTGGTGCTAAATATTTTTCAAATATAGATTTAAAAAGTGGATACCATCAGATTAGAATAAGAGAGGGTGATGAGTGGAAAACTGCCTTCAAAACAAATGAAGGACTGTATGAATGGATGGTAATGCCTTTTGGGTTGTCAAATGCACCTAGCACTTTTATGAGACTTATGAATGAAGTATTGGAGGAGTTCATTGGTAAATTTGTGATAGTATATTTGGATGATATATTAGTTTTCAACAGAACTAAAGAAGACCATTTAAGGCATCTTAATCATGTCTTGAAAAAGCTGCACCAAGAGAAATTGCTGATAAATTTAAAAAAATGCTCATTCATGAAGGAAGAGTTGGTGTATTTGGGTTTTGTTGTTTCTGTAGAAGGATTGAAGATGGACCCATAAAAGGTTAAGGCAATTGTGGAGTGGCCTTCACCCAGGAATGTTTTTGAGGTAAGAAGTTTCCATGGACTTGCTAGTTTTTACAGAAAGTTTATTAGAAACTTCAGTAAGATCAATGCACCCATAATTGAGACAATAAAGAAGAGCAACCAGCGATTTAAGTGGACTGCTGAGGCAGAAAGAAACTTTAAACTTTTGAAGCAAAAGATAACTGAGAAGCCTGTTTTGATTCTGCCTGATTTTACTAAACCATTTCAAGTGAAGTGTGATGCCAGTGGGGAGGCCATTGGAGCTGTGTCGAGTCAGGATGATAGGCCCGTAGCCTATTTCAGTGAGAAGCTAAATGACACCAGGAGAAAGTATTCCTCTTATGAGAAGGAATTCTATGCAATTGTTCAAGCACTAAAAAAGTGGAGACATTATTTAATGTCCAGGGAATTTGTATTATATTCTGATAATCATGCTTTGCAGTATATTGTACAGCAGCCCAAGTTGAAGCATAAGCATGCCAAATGTGTTGAGTATCTCCAAGGTTTTAATTTTGTTTTGAAACATATAAGTGGCCAAGAAAATAAAGTAGCTGATGCTTTGAGTAGGAGGCACATGCTTGTTCAAGAGACTAATTTTGAAGTTGTAGGGTTTGATTTTCTCAAAGAATTGTATAAAACAGATTCAGATTTTAAGGAAGCATTTGAGGCATGTTGTAACCCTGTTTTAACAGATAGAAGCCAGTGGCTGGATTATTTCTTGCAGGAGGACTTGTTATTCAGAAAGAACCAACTGTGTGTACCAAAATGTTCCATGAGAGAAAATTTGATCAAAGAGAAGCATAATGGTGGACTTGCTGGACACTTTGGTACTGATAAAATTTATGAGCAACTGGGTCACTTCTATTACTGGCCCAAGATGAGAGCAGAAGTGGATAAGTTTGTAAAGAATTGCAAAATCTGTCAATATGCCAAAGGAAGGAGCCAAAATGCAGGATTGTACACTCCCTTGCCTATTCCAGATAGGCCTTGGGACATGGTGAGTATGGATTTTGTTCTAGGATTGCCCAAGACTCAGAGAGGGAATGATGCAGTCTTTGTTGTAGTGGACAGATTCTCCAAAATGGAACATTTTATTCCATGCTATAAAACTAGTGATGCCACCCATGTTGCTAACTTGTTTTCAAAGAAGTTGTTAGATTGCATGGGTTGCCCAAGAGTATTGTTTCAGACAGAGACACCAGATTTGTGGGTCACTTTTGGAGGACATTGTGGAAGAAACTTGGTACCAAACTGAGTTTTAGCTCAGCTTATCATCCTCAGACTGATGGACAAATTGAGGTAGTGAATAGGAGTCTGGGAAATTTGTTGAGAAGTCTTGCAGGAGAGCATCCCAAGCAGTGGGATCATATTTTTCCCCAGGCAGAATATGCATATAATGACTCACCAAACAGAAGCACAGGGCAGAGTCCATTCCATATTGTTTATGGAATGCACCCCAGAGGAATATCAGAGTTAAGAAATCTGGGAAAGGCAGAGCTAAGGAGTGCAGATGGTGAGGAATTTGCTTCAGAGATCCAGGCCATACATGAACAGGTGAAACAGTAACTACAGGGCAGTAGCATCAAATACAAAATCAGATCAGACTTGAGCAGAAAAGAAGTTCATTTTGAAGTAGGAGATTTGGTTTTGGCACACTTGAGAAAGGAGAGATTCCCAAGGAAGCAGTATAACAAACTGAAGTTCAAAAATATTGGGCCATGCAAGATACTTAGAAAGTTTTATGCAAATGCTTATGAGATTGAATTACCTCCTGATGTTGGAATATCTCCCATTTTTAATGTTGCAGATTTGTACAAGTATGAAGATGATGGTGCAGAAGAAAGATCAGCAGACAAGGGATAGATTGAGTGGAAAGAGCAGCTACCTCCAGCGCAACCATTGCAACCAGAGAAAATATTGGACAAAAGAGTGTTCAGGAAGACCAGAGGACAAGAGTACTTTCAGTACTTAATCAAATGGAAGGACAAGCCAGAGGAAGATGCTTGGATGACGGAAGGAATGTTGCAGAAGAAAGGCAGATCAGTGGAAGAGCTCATGGACAGGAGCCCATGAAGAAAATTGCCCTCGGGAGTCTGATGCAGGGGCATTAGACACTAGCCAGCAATGTAGGAGGTTTTGTCCACATGTTGTGGCTAGGAGGGTTCGACATCATCTAGATTGTAACAGCTAGGTGTCAATACCTCAGCTGACTATATCATTTAGATTAGTCAGAGTTGTAGAAGTCGAATAGTTCAGATAGTCCATCTGTCATGTTTCAGTTAGTCGAATTATTGTAATTAGGCTTTTGATTTTCTAAAACGGTCCTCACAGAGGAACCGAAGAGACGCATTGCAATGTATATAATTTGTATTCCTCGGATGTATAAGAAAAAGGGGGAGAAAAGAGAGGAGAGTTTTCTGCAATAAAATCTGTGTGTTAGCAATTGCTTCCAGTTAAAGAATTTCTGTGCCCATTGGTCCTCGAATTGTCTCGAATTCTTATTTGTGAAGAAATTGTTTAATTGTGAGGCGATTGAACCCCGTGCATGTATAATTACTGAATTGAACTATTGTATAGATCCTGCATATCTCTGTCTATCGTTTCTCTCAATATTATTCGAACAAACCCTGTGAATTAAACCCGTCGCAGGCGAGGCCTGTGTAGAGGATCCATGGTCGTGAACACTGTTTAAATAGTAGAACTCCCGAGACAGAGTTGTTTGCTATTGGAAACCTGACCGAGGATTAGACGTGAGTTAATAAATAAGAGGATAGCGTAACCTGGCTTGAACCCTGGTCAACGCTATTTCAAAACCGGAAGTGGATTTGCAAACCCTCCTGCCCATATTGCACCGCTTTTGCGGAGTAAGCGGTATTCTCCGATCGCGAGCGATTCCATAGAACCGTCGACACGTGGCCGAGGTGGACCCACGAAAACCGCCATCACTGCGCGCCATCGCACGTTAAAGTCCGACATAGGAGGTCGCGCGATATTGTCGAGTGCCGTCGATCTGGAGGGGAGCCATCGGATGGTGGTTGTATAAGGAAGATGCGCGGAAGATAACCAGGTACGATGCGTGAATTGATTGGACCATTGATATATATGTGGGCCCGGGCCGAAGGTCTATTGCAACGGCATTTGTTTAGGAAGTGTTGGGCTATTAATATAAAATTCCGCCGGGTGACAACCTTATGGTAAGGTGGCGAGGGAATACAAAATTCAGAGATATAGATTAAATTTCAAAGACTGTTAATAATGTTTGTTTATCAAATCCCTCGAATTTGATAAATAAAATTCCAAGAAAGAGAAATGTTGACAGAGCCACGACTACAGTAGATCAGCTCTCCGTAGGAGCGACTTTCAGTTTTGTTGCCGTCAACATGGGCCTGCACTCTTGCATTCTGAACCTCTTCAGAATCTCCAAGGCATACCTCCCCTGTCCCATGAAGATATCTCCATTCTTCTGACAGACCTCCAATCCTAGGAAGTAATGCATCAACCCCAAATCCTTCATGTCGAATTCAACCTCTAGATTCCGTTTGCAATCCTTGATGAGCCTAGATGACCCAGTGAGAAACAAATCATCTACATATAGTACTAATACTAATGGCTCATCTTCTACCAATAAATAGTAGAGATTGGGATCAATGTCACTCTTGAGTCTTGACAAACCCCATTTTCTGCAAATAGCTATCTATTCGACCATACCATGCTCTCGAAGCCTGCTTGAGCTCGTACAGGGCCTTCTTCAATCGGCATACATGAGAATTCCTTTCATGAGTCTCAAAACCTTCTGGCTATTCGATATATACCTCTTCCTCAATCTCTCCATTCACCAACGTTGTCTTGACATCCATTTGATGAATCTCCCATCCCATCTGCACTGCTAAGGATACGTCAATCTAGATGGAGGTATATCTGGCAATTGGTGCGAAGGTCTCTTCATAGTCAATGCCTTCCTTCTGAGCATACCCTTTTGCATGAACCTTGCCTTATATTTCTCTATGCTACCATCTGCAGCGTATTTGATCTTGTAGATCCATCGAGATCCAAAAACTAATCTGCTCTGAGGTTTGGGCACAACTTCCCAGACATCATTTGTCATGATAGAAGCATACTCCTCTATTATGGCATCAACCCATACCTGGTGCTGAACAACTTCCCGAAAGTTGGAGGGTTCTTCTACTTGAGCAACCAAACCCTGGTACCTGTCTGGGGGTCTACGCTGCCTCTTCCCATTCCTCGGAGTCCCAATAAATTTTTCTACGTCCCTCGGTATCTGTTGAGCTTCCCTGCTTATCCGACCACTGGTGGAAGGCTGCTCTCTTAACTCTTCCTCCTGGTTTGGCTATTCCTCAGACCGAGTATCCTCCTGATCCTTTTGATCTTCTTCTAAGAAAACGTTAGTACCTGAACTGGGTACTAAAGTCTATCTTTTTGTCTGTTCTTGGACCAAGGGAACTTCTGCAGTATGATCCTCTATCGGCATATCACGTGATTTCTGAAAAGCTCTATCCTCCATGAACTTAACATCACGTCTTATCACAACTTTCTTGCTGCTAGGAATATAGATCCTATTTGCCTTGGAGGCTTCACTGTATCCTACAAGAAATCCACTTTCTGTAGTTTGATCAAGCTTGCTTCTCTTCTCGCTTGGTACATGACAGTATGCCATGCTACCAAATATCCGAAGGTGCCCTACCTCCGGTTTCTTCCTTGTGGAAACCTCTTCAGGAGTCTTCTTCTCCAAATCTCTATGAGGAGTCCTGTTCTAGATGTACACTGCCGTATTGCAGGCTTCAACCCATAAATATCTGGGCAAATCAAGGTCAAATAACATGGCCTTGGCTGCGCCTACAATTGTCTTGTTTTTCCGTTCTGCCACACCATTCTGTTCGGGATTGTATGGCGTAGCCCACTCTCTCCTGATGCCCTCCTTTGCGCAGAAATCTGTGAAGTCTCCATCTATGTATTCTCCACCATTATCTGAACGCAATGACTTGATTTTCTTCCCCATCATATTTTCAACAAGAGCCTTGAATTCTTTGAACTTTTCAAAGACTTCATCTTTTGTCTTCAGGAATTAGATCCAGTTTTTCCTGGAGTGATCATCATTGAATGTGACAAAGTATTTGCCACCCTTGAGAGCGTTAGTGGACATTGGTCCACAGATACCTGAGTGTATCAATCCTAGTATGCTTGCTGCTCTGTTTTCACTTCTGGGAATGGCTGCCTTAGCGTACTTCCCAAGTACACATCCTCGACATACATCATCATGCTCCGTGTTGAGAACAGGTGCCCCGTCAACTGTTTCTCTGAGCATCTTCAATGCATCGTGATGCAAGTGCCCCATTATTCTATGCCAAAGTTCATTCAACCCTTTCTTGTCTTCCAGATTACTACTGATTAGTGCCATCGGAGTTTGAAGCTACAACCTATATAGTCTGTTGCTTCTAACCTCAATCTGCTGTGTTTGCTTCCAACTAGGATGCTTGACATACACTTTCTTCCCGATAAAGTGTATGTCATACCCTTTGTCCTGCAACTAGAATACTGAGATTAGATTTATCACAAACCCTGGCACTTGTAGTACATCTGTGACCTTGACACTGGTTTCGACTTCCGTTTGAAACACTACGGCTCCTCTCCCAACTGGAGTGCATTTCGTGCTATTCCCCATTGTGATTTGGAATTTCATCTGCTCCTCCCTATAGCTCAAGAAGTATTCTCATAGTTCAGTCATATGAGCTGAAGCCCCACTATCAATACACCAGATTCTTGTAGATGCTGAACTTGGCAAGCATGCACAATCCTCTTTTAGCCTAGAGGACAAAACATCTAAGTCTGCCATACTTATCTGTGCTTTCTTTTCTCTGTGCTGCGTCCCTTCTGAAGCTTCTGGTTTGCGCAGTCTCTTCTTTAACCCTGCTTCCTTTGGATTTGACAGCTCTGATACCATGTGAAAATTCTGTACTTTAGAATCCTACTGCAGCTACTTATTATATTTCTTCTATTCCATTCTCAAATACAATTATTTAGCATTTCACTGTGTTAAATAACAAAATAAAATATGCTGCAGACTTCACGAACAATAAACAACATAAAATAAATAGCACAAGTATTCACACATAGACACCGTTATTTTTGGACAATTGTCCTCGGAAAAACCCAATGTGGGAAAACCGGTGCAGCAGATCTGAGGGTTTCTTTATTATGCAGAAATTCTGAGTACAAATGTGTGATTGTAATTATCAATGAATCTCCTAAAGAAATTTGATGAGAATAGGCTTAGTGAGACAGTTCTTAGTTCACCACGAAGTTCCGACACTGACCTGCACCCACACTGAGTGGTTCTACGTAGTGACTGCATCACTCACGTTGTCACTGCTGCTGCTGCTCGTTATGGTTGCCTCGGTGCTCACTACTATGTGAGACTAGAGTTTTCTCCTCTTCTAGAAATGCCCTCTAGATACTGGATGAACCCTTAGCTGTCTCTCCAACTGAAATCGAAACTCCCTTTGCTGCTCTGCGCTGGCCTAGCGTAACTGCTGCTTGGCTATCTCTGCGCTGCTGCTATGGCTCCCTTCTCACTTCTCTTCCCACACTCTTTATCCTTTAGAAATTCTTCCTCCTAGAGATTTCACCTTCCCCTCTCTGCACTTGAGAATCACATCGATTCTTCCTTCGACTAAAGAAATCGATCTCTTGATTCTTTCTCCATCTGATGTGATTTCCATAGGCCCCTCACCCTCCTTCTTATATTCTTTTGTTGACTCTTTAACGACCAAGATTAAAACATAATCAAGGGCTAAGATTAACTTGGAGGTGATTTTATGAACTTTTCTAGAAGATTTACACTTAGTTTAATTAATACCCTTTAATTAATCAGATTCCCTAAGTTTAGACTTAGGAAAACATTAAAAAAACGATTAATTAATTTAATTAAACCACCTCTAAGTGGAATTTTCCAAAACCATTTTTGGGTATTATGGAATACATGTGTCTTAGCCCGTATACAAAATTACAAGGCTAGAGCACATTCGATGCTACCATAAATCAACATCCCCCAGGTAAGAGATGTCAAAATTTGCAAATTCCTATATTACTCATTTTGATTTGCAATTGTTGAGTCCAAGTTTCAACTTTCAAATTCATTTCCTAATACTTTTATCCCTTCCACCCTTTTTGCAACCTATTGGTGGCAACAATTTGGTGGTGAATGCCCCCAATTGCAAAAATTTGCAATTCGAATATTGAGCTAGACATGTAGTGCTTCAGGGTGTGAGCAGAATTGGAGTGTGTTTGAGCGTATACACGGTAAGAAGAGGAACCGTTTGGAGCAAAAGCGGTTGAATGACATGGTTTTTGTTCAGTATAACCTTAGGTTGAGGCACAACCAATTGCTGAATTAAACCCCTGAATCAAGCAACATTGTCTCGACTCACTTTTATCCAACATCAGAATGGGTTGTTGTTGTGGAGAGTCAAGCACTAGAATTTGGCAATGAAGACCTTTCTTTGTTGGATTTGTACCCACCTCTAATTTCTTGTCCCTTCTTTATTGGGAGTCTCCTTCTCATAGTCAAATGGCCTTGGTGCTCTTGATTAAATACAAGTTCCATACCCTAGTACCCTAGGTTCCCTTGATTATTGGGAGTCTCCCCCGTAAAGAGGGCTTGGTGCTCTTGATTAAATACAAGTTCTATACCCTAGTACATGAAAAAATCCAATGGAAAAATTGCAATCCCCCACAATCCTGAAATCCCGAAAAAATGACATGTCTGCTGGATTTTGAGTGAGATCTAAAATTCTACTTTCTCCATATGAAATCCAATGAGGTCGAAACTCTCAAACATCCTGAGCCATTTCATGGTAATGTTAAAAATTTAAGTGAAAGGATTTTCATCCTTTTACTTTAAGAATTTAACATTACCACGAATTGCATATCGACACTAGGGTCATAGGCTTGAACATTAGGCTGCCCCATTCCAAAAAAAATGTTTCCAATCTTCAATAGCTCCCTCTAATAGTCCTTAATAGGTAGGGAGCGAAGGGAGTGAATTTTGGGAGCGTGCTCTCGATGCACTCCTGCTCGGAGCTTGCTTCGAGAGCGAGTTTCGACAGGGGGGGGGGGGGGGGCACACCCCCGCAACCCTGAGATAGTCTATGATATGGCTTCCGAAAGTTATTAGATACCTTTATTTCTCTTTTGACTTATTTATAGGGATTGCTATATGAGAAAAGTAATCGTCTGTTGTCTTGATTGAATTGCTAATATGATTTAGGGTTTGTATCAAACTTGGGCTAGATGATTGAAGTATTAAAGTGTAGTCTCTTGTTGATTATAAATTCTTCCACTACTATAAAGTTTTGTTATGACTAACTTCATGCTTCCATAGAATTGGTTGTAGTTGCTATCTAAGTCATGCAGTTACATCATATTGGTGAAGAAGTCCGTAAGAGAAGTTAATATGATGAGAAGGAAGGAAGCCATGAAAGATTCTCCAACACCAAAGGAAGAAGTTAATCTCCATATATTAAGAGGAAGCCTGGATAAAGGAACTCTCCCTAGTTAAGAGGGAGGAAACAACATAAGTCTTGATTGGAGAATATATGCTGGAAGAAATGTCGCTACATGTGAAGTAGGGAAAGGGATCTTCTCTCAAAGATTTAGCTGATAGACCTACTGAGATTAATTGAAGGGCAACATCAAAACCCCGAAGTTTTGCTTTGATTATGTATTTGAAAGTTTATTGCTGAGTGGGGTTGTGTTTGTACAAGTGAATCTCTTGAAGGATTTGATAGCATGTTGGTTACCAATCAGTTTGATTGGGAGATTGGTTATTCTTGATCTGCTTGATCAAGGGTGTTGAGGCTTTGTGAGTGAAGCTTTGCCTGGAAAGACATCAGGCTGACACTTTGTGTTAATGTTTGGTAGCATCGGGTGGCATCGGGTGGATGTGCACCCAGTTCCCTAGGTTGATTGTTAGTAAGTAAGCCTGATGGTACCTATAGAGGCTGAAGGCTTTAGTCCATCTTAGTCCCACCTGGTGTAATGACCCGTTTCTAATCATAAACGAAAATATTAGTAAGCATACAATATATGCATATGATAGCTACATAGGCATGTGTCGTATGTCTTACACTAGTATACTTATTTATGAAGGATGCCTGAGTAAAGGATAAATGGACCTGGTACCTTAAAAATATTAGTGAAGAAAATAGTCTTATTTAATAATTATCAATGTAAATATACTTAAATTATATTTTAATTTAAGTATAATTAAAAGAAATTAATTTAAAATATATATATATATATATATATATATATATAATTTTATATAATTAAAATAAATAAAAATAAAAATAAAAAGAATTATGAATTTATAGATAAACTCATACGTACCCTCATTCAAAATAAAGATTACACGTATGTACCTAATAAATGAATAAGAAGGCGGTGAGGATGTGGTAACCGCCTAAGATGGAATATTTAACCGTATGAAGAGTAGAAGACAGGGAGGAGAAATGAAGGAGAAATGAAGGAGAAAATGGCTGAAGGGTTGAGGAGTTGAGTTGAGAGTCGGAAAGACGAACTAGATCAGGAATTACAGAGTCTCCATTGTTCTGAAATTTTGGGCATGGGGGCCAAAATCTCTCAAACTTGAGGATTTTGGAACTGAATACTGTAGTAGTATTCAGTTGGCTGGGTCGTTTTGGTCTTTTGGAACGAAAATAGGAACAGAGGCAGTGAAGCAAGAGGAGTTTACAGCAAAGAAAATCATCACCGAACACAACAAGGAAAATCAGGTTAGTATCTAAAAATATACTTCATGAATTTTGTTATGAAGGTAAAATATTAGTTATCTGCTTAAATTCCTATTCTGATTGTTAAATTCTGTATTTTTTACTGCTTAAATCCTTATTTTGAATGTTAAGATCAAAATTTTAGTGTTAATAATTTTCAATGCTTATTGAAAATCCAGACTCTCAGATAATTATACCTGTTAGATTCTGATGGTGAATTTCAGGAATTAAATTAGAGTAGCAGTAGGAGTCTTAACTAAATCCAAAAATTTAGGACCTTACACCTGGATAGATTGCCCTGGTCAGGAATCTAGTCCATGGCATTGCAGTGCCTGAATTATTGAGTGACCAATGGATAGATTTCCCTAGTCAGGAATAGAGTCCATGACATTTAAGTGTCTAAAGATTCTTCATAGTTCACATAGTTGAGATCTACCTTGTACTATTATGAATACCTCCCTAGTTAAGAGGGAGTGTTGAAGATTGTAACTAAATTCGGTCTTCATAAATTATATTTGATTCAATATTTATTGTACTTGTAAAAATAATAAAAGAAAATAATTTTATATTACTATTAAATGACTTATTAAAGCATGGGTTTCATGCTTGGGTCATATTAGTTTAGGTCAAAGTCCCCATTGTGGACTTCAACGTTTTATTCTGAGTCTATATGGTTATTGCAGATTTAAATAGACTCATATTGGGCTTTTGAATCATGCAAATAGGTCAAGTATTGAGTCAAATATGATTTATGGATCCTCCGCATCAAGTCGGCCTTCAAGTGATCAAGTCGGCCTCAAGTTTAGTAATTCGAACCCATCAGAAACCTATAAATATAGGGAGATCAAATTCATTTGGAGACATCTCACTCACACTCAGAAATTCAATGTCTTTTGCTGCATCAAGGAAAAGTGCTAAGTGAAGGAAGAGGTCTTTTGGAGTGCGGTTTTGGGCAAGCTAAAGGAGTTGAAGAAAATCAAAATTTTGGTGCTACTCTCTCTCTCTCACGTGCTATAGTCTGGAAGATCGAAGTCCTCCATTTACTGCATCAGTCGCTGCATCAGGTGCTGCCAGTTGTTGCTGCCAAGAGAAGAAGAGATCGAAGTTGTTTCTGCTGGATGCTGCTGCCAAGAGAAGAAGAGATCAGAAGCTGTGTTGGGTCAAGATCGAAGTTCTAGAAGAAACATCTAAGTCTTTCCCTCAAGATCGAAGTTCTAGAAGAAAGGTCGAAGTTCCAGGTCGAATAAACTGCTACATAGTGCTGCTACTGTTGCTGCTGCTGCCAGATTAAGGAAGGATCAAAAGGAAGGCTTACTTGGTGTGGAGGAAGTCCGAGTCAAGGTCTAGAGTCTCAAGAATTACTATTGAAGGAAGAATTACTGACTAGGTTTTCCCCGAGAGTGGGGTTTTTCCTTGGCTGCTGGCCTACATCTGGTGTCCTTGATCTATGTGCATTTGCTTTGATATTTGCTTGATGAACTAAGAACAAAGGAGATAAGAAGAACATAATAAGAACTAAAGAATATCACAAGTAAATAATCAAGAATAAGATAATCTTTCTTCCTCTCTGATCCTCTAACAGACCCAATCCAGTTGAGAAAATTTGGCTCTCCTGCTTCCTTGGAACTTTGACAAATTGAGTGCAACAGGATGAAAATCGTTAGAAAAAATTCTTAAGCTTACCTAGGTGTTTTACATTGATTTATAGATATACTAGAATCAATTTTATAGTGGCCCACCAGGTTGCAGAATTTGGAGTTACAACTCTGATAAACTGACGAATGATGATGATGAATCCTGGATATGTGACTGCTCGAACATGATGGAATTGCTTTCCAAAAATGTGTACCACTATATGGTAGTTAACACGAGTGGTCAACAAAGCGATTTAATTCAGATTTTAGGGAAGAGGATCAACATCAATGAATCAATTTCCAGACTTGATGGCATAAGATTTCCACTGTTACCACATTCCTTGCAACAAATCAATGCTCTTATTCTATTTTGGGATTATAGTTAGATTTTTATTCGTGCTAGGTTGTAACAACTTACAACCTTGTAATTTTTTATAAATAAGTCAACTGTAGATGTAGAAGGGGTAAATCCAAAAAAAAAAAGGTACAACGTCAAAGGTGTCCCACTTTAGGGTAAATCCAAAAATAAAAAAAGTAGTAAAATTCCCAAAGGGTTTAAAAAGAGCCCTTCTCGGGAATCCCAAATCGGTCCGATGTCCTCAAGTCTGTTCCAGTTCCTGTTCCAAGAAGGGAGTTTTATATAGTGGTTCTTTCTTTTCATAATTGCCCCCCATCGATCTCACACACCGAAGATCAAACTAAAAGGACAAAAAAATCCAAATGGTGCAAATTCAACAATTGCAACCTGGCATGGCTCTAAACATGCAGCCAGGCATGATGGTTCAAAACATGTAGCCAGGCATGGCTCTAAACGTAGCTTATGTGGCATGATTTTTCTCATCAAACCTCAGGATGTTGATATTTGAACAACAAATATCTTAGGAGGATTCTAGTTTGAGTCGACAACATTTCCTTTATTGCTAACGTAACTTACGATATAATAAGACTCGCTCAGCTTGTCCCCAAAGATCAAATTATCCCTCTGTGTCAGATAGTCATATCTTTCCCTATTGCATACCTCTGTGATAGTACTTTGTGGATTGATACCAAATTGACTGTACAACGAGTTCATTAGTATCTTGTACACATATGCCATTGCGTCATCACCTGTTTTCTTAGCTTCTTGTCTTCAGGAGAAGAGGGATGACACAAAGCTGTCGAAAGGACTAGGCAGCTTATCAAACAAGTAGCCCCTTAGTGGTATAATCATGTAACCCAAGTAGCGCGCATATTTTAACTCTTCGCTATAATAAACACCTACGAATTTACTTGTTGGGAACAGTAATGTATTATTATGATCCTTACAGGGTAAGAAAGGTAGAGTAATTGTACTCGAACAAACTACATAAGCCTCAATAAATCCATACAAGTTGGACAATTCTTGGCCTTCCAAATCACCATGCCAGACAAGAACACCACCCGACATATTAAATGTTTTCATGATATATGGATATAAGGAGTTAACGTCATAGTAGTATAGATTTTCACCATATGGCTTATACGTATCAGCATGGCCTCCATAGTACCCACGATGAATGAATGTATCTTCGTTCCTACTTGGTATATGGATAGGCCAACTATCAGGATCGTAATAGCTCATACGATAAATGCTCAGAGCTAGCTTTGAGAAAGTCAGGCAAGTCTCGATATCCACTTGGTATTGAGTCCAATAAATATCTTGAGCTTTCTACATAACACCACCTAAAAGACGAATATCCTATTTCATATAATCCAACAATTGTGATCTAAGATTCACCAGATTCGACACTCGCACTTTGTCATGTTGGATGGAGCCTTTAGAACCTAATTGCGGACATAAAGTCTTAGCCAATGTATCCAGGCTACTAGGAAGCAGATTGTATGAATCTCTCAGACGGAACACTAGTTTATTTGCTTGAAACACTGCTAACTCGTACAGCCTAAGGTTCCTCATAAGAGGTTTGATGGAGTACTTATCCCCATGTTTAGCATAATATTTCATTAATAGAATACCATCAAATCGAGAGAAGTTATGGAAGTAAACAGTTAGAATATTAGTGTCATTAGCAACCAATGCTAAATTCTCTAGAAAGTCGAACAACATTCGATTACTCCTGTCTTCAAATTAAGGTCAGGAAGAATAAACTGTCTTCAGTAAAATATGTTACAATTTTATACTCCGGCATGGCATCAACATCTTCACTCGGCTTAACCACTAAGAAACCAATAGTGTAAGGCACATGAACATCATTTATTAGAACAGTCTCCGTATCGACAACTATGAAAGGCTTCCTTTCCTTACTCGTAGGTTTGAGTGTAGGTACATGAGAGGGATAACGACGCTTACTACCACCCATAGGTTGAACTTCTTGTGGTTCACCACCAACTACGCCGGGCTTCCTTAATTCGAAAATTTGTGTATCAATTTGATCGTAGCTCAGATGTAATTCTTTTTCTAGCCTACCAGCATAATACACTCGAAGGAATTAACCTGATAGCACTGCTTTATCGTATTCCTCTGCTTTTTGAATTACTAGTGTCAAAATCTTAGAATATACATCCATGTTAGAAACAACTTTCCCGCAAGAATCATTTAAACCAATAGCTAAACCAATGTTATAGGAAACCTCTCCTTTTGGGAGTTTCATTACATAACCTATAGTAAACTTACCATAATCTAACCCAGTGTTGTAAGCGTACTTCATTAACAGTCGCATGACAGCCAATGCTATAACTTCATAGTCCGCACATCGCAGGTAAGGCTCTCTAAATCCTAATTGAGGTATTCTCAATCCATAATATGGATCCAGGCATATTTCCCAATCAATCGGTTCAAAATATCATAAGAACTATAAGAATCAGTGCACATTAATCTAGCAGTGAAATTATTTTTGTTGTTCATTGTATTAATATTCATTTAGTAGTGAACGATGTATTTAAACCCAAGAGAATCCCAGCTATTGAGAAGTAAATGAAATTCATTCCACTTCTCAACATGACGCATCCCACCGCACAATGTATTTACATATACCTCGTAACAACTCACTGTCTCATCCATCTTTTGATACCATTTTAACTTATCTTTTTTACTCAAATCCTTAGGCTCCAGATCTATTAATAGAGTTCTAAGAGACTCACCTGGAATAGATCATTCACCCAGTCAGAGTACCCTTGGTATGGTTCAGTAAACAACTCTCCTATTGTTGGTTGGATCAGGTTATTTAGAATAAATTCATTGATTATTCGAAGTGGAGGACCCATTTCCATAAACACTTTGGTATAAATTTGGGGAACCCCAGCTGCGTAAACAAATGTTGTTATGAAATTATTGTGGACCATGTATACAGGTGCTTTCATTAAAGTAAATTGCTCCAAAACTTTCATAGCTATAAATGCATCCTTCTGATGAATAAAGTTAATGCAGGTAGACTGTTGAGTCTTGTGCTTATCCCTATCCAACGTAGGCACTTGGAGAGTAACCCGACGTGTCTTCTTGCACACCCTGTCACAAACCCATATATAAGCTAGATTGCTACGTATGTAATCTTGCACAGTTGTGAAGAACGGTATACTATATTGCACTGGTTTAGCCAAGGTTGAACAAAACCAACCGATTAGGTTAATCAACTTCATTAAATTGGCTATGCCGGCATATTTATTTCTCCAAAATTCATGGCAAAGTTTACAATGTGATAGGATTCCTTACTCCGTAGCAATGAACCATAAAACTGACGAATATCACCAGCCATGGTTATAACCATCTTACCATATATCAAAGGCATAAAGAGTCGCTTGACGAGCTTTCTAGTTATGCTATCTATGATATTATTATACAATCTTTTCAGCAAGAACCACTAAAGTTCCTCTTTCAAATACAAATACAAATCTTGGATTTCCTTTTCAGGAGACGAAAGAAGATTAGTTTGCCTAGCCATTTCTGTGTTTAGCAACAGGTAACTCATTATCTGATAAGCACTCGCAGATGGATCTTAAGTCACTGGAACACTATTAAAACCACAAATTCTTTCGATATCACTCACTCTTTTGTTAGAAAGAACCTTGGCTATGAACTGAAATGGATCACTAGCTTGCTGTGCTAAGTGAATTAAACTTTCGTCCGGTTCAATCATTTCTTCACTGTTATGTATATACCAACTATAAGATTTATTTAACGATGCAAAATTCTTAGCCTTAAAGGCTGCTTGTTAAAATTGGACAACTAGGTCCAAACTCCATGTTGTGATTCCTAGATGAAGACACCAATATTTTTATTGGGTTCCTCTTTCAAAGAGGTGCAATATTGATCTAAAGATCATCTTGATCCGATGAGCAGAACATTTATTTTGAATTTATTTTTAATACTTTCAAAATATGTGCAGGTCGGCCTTAAGGTTTTACACCCCCAGCAAATGTGTCACACACCCTCAGTTATTGATATAAATAGAGTCAACGTTGGAGGACATTTCACTCATCTCATCCGCACACATCATCTCTCCTCTTCTGATTGGTTCAAGCTCCTTGGAGGCAATTTTCGGTTCACATGTGGGAAAAAAGGACGAAGAGAATTCTGCTGTAGTGAGGGTTTCCACGCAGGTTTGACAAACGTTGACTTTGGTCAACACATGGTCCAAAGGAGCTAATTTTTGGCATAGACTTCGATTTCTGAAGTCCATACATTTTGGCACAAGAATCGAGGTCAAAGGTTGACTGTAGACCGTGTTGCATTGACTTTTACTTGCTGGTGTTGTCGCTGCTGGTGTTGTTGTTGTTGCTGCTGTTGCTGCTGTTTTGCGTTGGCTTTTCTGGGCAAGATTGAATTTTCTGGGGTTGACTTTGAGTTGATTGTGTGGTTGTTTTGAGGGTTGTTGTGACACATGCTGGGTTGACTAACCAAGGAAACTTTGCTGGTTGAAACATCCTGTTGACTGCCGTAATGCACCAACACATTTATCTGTTTCTGGTTTGTTGATCTACTGATATGTTCTATCAACACTTTACTTGATTGTTTATGTGATTTCTATAGTGAAAGTAAAGTTGCATCAAGCATAGAACATCTACATAAATTTACATGGTATCAGAGCTAAGGTGAAGACAAAGTCCTAATTTGTAGCAATCTCCGAAGAAGAAAATGGGTTCCACAAACTATGGCTTCAAGGAGGATGACAAATTGACTGGGAAGGATGACTTCCATGCTTGGAAGATGATATTGGATCTCAAATTGGAAGACCAAGATGTCATGGACTATGTGCAGGGTAAAATCCAAGAACCTCCATCCACTGCTACTGCTGTTGCCAAAACAAAGTACAAGAAGGGGGAGATCAAAACAAAGCTGATGATCAGGGAATCCATTCATAAAAGCCTGGTGGCCTACATCTCTGAGTTGGGCACATCCAAAGAGATGTATGATAAATTGATCCTCATGTTCAAGGCCAACAATGCAAATCAAGTACTATTCTTCAAGAATCAATTGAAGAATTTGAAGAAAGGCAGGGATGAGTCTGTCCAATCATACTTTATGAAGCTGATTGAAATCGGGAACAATATGCTAGCTATTGGGGAGACAATAGTTGATCGAGAGATGGTACTCACCGCACTTGGAGGGCTCCCATCCGAATGGCATGTGTTCAACACTACCATTCTAAATAATAATGTGATACCTGACTTTGACGAAGTACTATCGAGATGCGTTCAAGAAGAGACTAGAATGAAGGAGTATGGAAATGAAGGAAATGCTGCCTACGCTGCTCATTCTAGAAAGAAGAACTTTGGTGGTCCAAAGAACAAAGGAAAAGCAGGGGCCCAAGGAAAGAAGGGCAAGTGTTTCACTTGTCATAAGCCAGGTCACTATGCTAGAGAATGTCCTTTCAAGAAGGATTCTCCCGATGGTGATGACAACAACAACAACCGGAGGAATGGCAATCAAAGGAACAACAGGTTCAAGGGAAAAAGGAAGGCTTCCTCTGGCGAAAATGATCAACCTTTCAAAAGGTCAAGAAACTCCAGGTATGAGGAATCACATGTTGTTGATAAAAGAAATGAATACATTCTTGTATCTGCCCTCTCCGTTGCATCTCCACCCGACACTATGGATGTCTGGTTGATAGATAGTGGTGCCTCAAGGCACATCACTGGGTTCAAGGAAGCACTCTCTGATATGGTTGAGAAGGATACTAATCTGGAAATTATCCTTGGAGATAATGCCACATATCCCATGAAAGGGACAAGGACTGTGACCCTCCACTTGTCTCAAGGTCAAGTCCTCCACTTGCAGGATGTACTCTATATACCTAATTTGAAGAAGAACCTTGTGTCTATATCGGCCATAGAAGACAAAGGTTTCAATGTGGCATTCATTGATGGAAAGGTGCGCATGTGGAAGAAGAGTTTCAAGGAAGCTATCATATGATTGGGTTTAGAGTTGATACACTCTACTAGTTTGGAGGAAGTCCACTGGGAGCGATGACATGTGATACTATCCGACAGATTGAACTATGGCACCGAAGGTTTGGACACCTTCACTACAATGCCTTTATCAAAGCAAGGAAGGTGGTGACAGGGATGCCCGAGTTTTCAAATAATCATGAAGGTGTATGTAAAGGTTGTGTCGAAGGAAAGCATACAAGGGGACCTTTCCCCTCAAGTGTCACGAAGACATCTGATGTCTTTGTAATTGATCCATTCTAATCTATCTGGTATGCTGCCCGTGACATCCTTGGAAGGATGTTCTTATTATATGATGTTCATAGATGACTTCTCTTGCAAAACCTGGGTATACTTCTTAAAGAAGAAGGATGAGGCTTTCATGTGGTCCCGTACCTTCAAAGCCTTGGTGGAAGTGCTGACAGGCAAGCTGGCATCAAGAGGGAGACCACAATGTTTGTGGGCTACAACGAAACTTCGTAGGCCTATAGAATCTATGTGCTTGGTCAAAGAGAGGTGGAGATATGCCACGATGTCACCTTTGACGAAGATGCTTCCCTGAGGAAAGTAGTCAATCTTCAGAGATTTGAGGAAGATCACGAAGCAAGGCCTGGAAATCAAGAAGAACTGAAGAATGAAACGATGCTCAATGCTGAAGGACTGGTGGACCTGATTTATCCACCTCCTTCACTAGGGAAGAGACCATCATGTCTTAGGGACACTCTCGAGGATGCCGAGGGACATATGGCCCCAAGGGGGACATTCCGTGAAAGCAAGAAGCCGAGTAGATACCAAGGGTATCTAGTAGCCATGAGTACTATTGTACAATCTGAGCCTAGATCTTTTGAGGAAGCCGTAAAGCATCAAGTCTGGAAGGATGCTATGCACAAAGAATATGCGTCCATAATGAAGAATGATGTCTGGGATGTGGTTCCATGACCAGAGGACAAAGCAGTTGTCACCTCGAAATGGCTCTACAAGATCAAACATGGATCTGATGAAAGTGCTGAAAAGTTTAAGGTAAGGCTCGTTGCCCGTGGCTTCTCTCAAAAGGAAGGCATAGACTATGATGACATATTTGCACCTGTGGCCCGATATACCACATTCGATCTATTATAGCCCTTGCTGCTATGCAAGGATGGAGTATCCATCAGATGGATGTGAAGACCGCATTTCTACATTATGCAATAAAGGAAGAGGTATATGTGGAGCAACCTCTGAGGTTCGAAGTCCAGGATCGGGACACCCATGTTTGCAGGTTGAAGAAAGCCCTCTATGGGCTGAAGCAAGCACCCAGAGATTGGTACGAGAGGATAGATAGCTACCTGATGAAGCTGGGCTTCACTCGTAGTAATGCTGATCTGAACCTTTACTTCAAGGTTGTCAAGGAGAAGCCTCTCATTCTGGTGTTGTATGTGGATGACCTCTTCCTGACAGGTGTTGACCCTCTCATTCATCAGTGCAAGAGGGAGCTCACTGCTGAGTTCGAGATGAAGGACCTAGGACTGATGCACTATTTCTATTTCCTAGGCCTGGAGGTTTGGCAGATACCTGGCGAGATTTTCCTTTCTCAAGGAAAATACATTGTGAAGCTTCTGGAAAGATTTATTATGGTGGACTGCAAGTCTGTGTCGACACCAATGGAGCTCAACTTCAAGAAGTTGAGCGGCAACGCTGCTGGACCCGTGTTAGCAAATCCTACGGAGTATCGTCAACTCGTAGGGGCCCTGATGTTCTTAGTGAACACCCTTCCGGACGTATGTTGTGTAGTGAACACTTTGAGTCAACACATGGTTGATCATAACATTCACTGGGTTGGTGCCAAGAAACTCTTGAGATATCTCTGGGGCACAATAAACCATGGGCTGAGATACACTACCGGGAGTATGACACTCCATGGATATACTGATGCCGGTTGGGCTGGCAGTGTGGTGGATCACAAGAGCACATCTAGATGCTGCTTCACACGTAGATTTTCTTTGGGCACGAAACTAAAGTCGGTAGCCTTAAGCACCGCTGAGGCCAAATACATTATAACATGTATGGCCTGTTGTGAAGTCACTTGGTGGCGAAAGCTCTTTAGTGAGCTGTTCGGGCATGTGTTAGATGCCACCGTTATCCTTTGTGATAACCAGAGGGGGATTCGTTTGTCATAGAATCCCGTGTTCCACGAATGATCCAAGCATGTTGATGGCTAGTACCACTTTATTCGGGATATGGTACAACGAGGCGCTGTAAGGCTCGATCATATAAGAACTGATGAGTAAGTCGTAGATATTCTCACAATGCCCTTGTGGAAGGTCATGTTCCTAACCTTCTGTGAGAATCTTGGAATCGTGGAACGACACTATTTTGAGGGTCCTGTTGGACGATGAGCTCTTGGAGCTCTGGGGGGCTCTGGGGATAGCTTCTCGGAGCTATAAGCACACACAGGGCTAGGCTTGCCGAACCTTGTGATGCTTCTACCCCACCGTTATGATGATTGAGTTGGTTCGCCTCTCATGATCTATGTCTCGTCTGCATCCTATCCATTGAGTTCCAGACTCATGGGAAGTACCTCTCTTTTGGCCAATGAGGTGGGAAAAGCTAGAGACTAGTAGCAAAGACTGATGGACGCATCAGAGATTGCCATACTCTAGGATGGCACGGTCCAACCACTTGATCTAGGATCAAGTCTAGAGAGGTTTCAGACCTCCAATTGCCTTCGGGTTAGTGAAACTAACTTCGGGTTAGTATATGACTCTCTTGAGTCCTAGTGAGGTTTTGGACCTCCTACTGACTTCGGGTTAGATAAGCCAACTTTGGGTTGGTATGAGACTCTTTGTGAGTCCTATAGAGGTTTCGGACCTCTGGGCTGAATCTGTCAGCTGGGAATGATGTCTTTGTGACTGACCCACTTCTGTTCTGAAATAAAGAGGCCAGCAAAGCAAGTTATGGCGGGATGACGCACGATGTTTGATTGCACAGGTGGATGGAGTTCTCCCTAGTTGAGAGAGAGTGTTAAAATTGGACAACTAGGTCCAAACTCCATGTTGTGATGCTCAGATGAAGACACCAATATTTTTATTGGGTTCCTCTTTCGAAGAGGTGCAAGATTGATCTAAAGATCATCTTGATCCGATGAGCAAAACATTTATTTTGAATACTTTCAAAATATGTGCAGGTTGGCCTTAAGGTTTTACACCCAACAAATGTGTCACACACCCTTAGTGATTGATATAAATAGAGTCAATGTTGGAAGACATTTCACTCATCTCATCCTCACACATCATCTCTCCTCTTCTGATTGGTTCGAGCTCCTTGGAGGCAGTTTTTGGTTCACACGTGGGAAAGAAGGATGAAGCGAATTTTGCTGCAGCTAGGGTTTCCACGCAGGTTTGACCAACGTTGACTTTGGTCAACGCATGGTCCAAAGGAGCTAATTTTTGGCATAGACTTCGATTTCTGAAGTCCGTACATTTTGGCACAAGAACCGAGGTCAAAGGTTGACCGTAGAACGCGCTGCGTTGACTTTTACTTGCTGGTGCTGGTGCTGTTACTGCTGCTGTTTGCTGCTGTTTTGCGTTGACTTTTCTAGGCTTGACTTTGAGTTGACCATGTGGTTGTTTTGAGGGTTGTTGTGACACATGCTGGGTTGGCTGACCAAGGAGACTTTGCTGGTTGAAGCATCCTGTTGACCGCTGTAACACACCAACACATTTATCTGTTTCTGGTTTGTCTTCTGTTGATCTACTGGTATGTTCTATCAACACTTTACTTGATTGTTTATGTGATTGCTATAGTGAAAGTAAAGTTGCATCAAGCATAGAACATCTACATAAATTTACACTGCTGCACATGCTCATTGAATTTTGATAGAAAGTTCATCACACTTGCTTAGTTCATCTTCTGGTGATTTAGCATCTAAAGCAAATACAATCAAACTTCTAGCTAAATCACGCTCGTGAAAATGCAATAAACTTGCGCAGTAGATTCTACCACGGAAGTCAATGAACGCCGGAGGATAAAATTTATAACGAGCGTCTGCACTCGCAAGAGTTAATACGAATTCTTCATACTTTGCTCGCTGCACCCGCTTCAAGAATTCTGTTAACAACTTATCCCAGCTTATCACAGCCTGAACACCTTTGTCATTGAAGTAACTGAACTTCAATAAGTCAGATGGCCCTTATAGATAACCTTCACTAGACTTCTATTCATCAAAATACCCACATCTTCTAAGGTAGAACAATTTTCCTTAATGGACAACAAGACTTTATTGTTGATCTCAAAGGCTTGTGACTGAAGTTTTTTCAAGACATCACACATATGCTTTGGAGAATGCAAGTTGATATAGAAATGGCTATAGTCCCGAGAAGTTAATATACGAAACTTATTATGGAGTTCTCCCGTGAGACCGCTTAAGTAACCACCTTCAATATCTGCTAACGTAGAAGGTACATCTACCTTAGATTTCCAAGGTAACGGCTCACAAACCATGGGAAGATTTGGTTTATTAGGAAGTAGACTTAAGTCAAAATTGCAAATTGCATAACAATTTAAGGGTATATAACCCTTACCCTTCTTATTAGAAACAGGTAATTCATCCGTATAGCTTGCTTCTGTTTTCAAAGATTCAATTCTCTTTCTACCAAGAACTCAACCAAGATGACACCGATTGCATAATGAATCCTAGTAACTTTTCGTTTTTTCTCTGGTTTTAAAGATACCTTAACATCATCCATACCCGCTTTCTTCATTCTCCCCATATTTACAGCTTGTACTCGTACAGTAGAACCAATCCGTTCGATCAAAGTAGAAACGCTAACGATGGATAAATCCAGTACACAGTTGAACACTGAACCTAGTACATGAATAAGTATTGCCTCGAGTGTATATTGACCAGACACATGAATATAAGTTAAATCATTTTCGGATAGGCAGCACTTCTGCATTAGATATACCTTAGCAGTAATCATATCTCGAGAAATTAAGATTTTGATCAAGCTAGGAACACTTTTGAACACACTATTTTCATCGAAATTCATTGTCAGATCTTCCATTTCTTTCTGTAAATCAAACAACTCTGACTAGCTAAAATATTCACCATTAGATATAATTGATTTCGAATTCATCAACAACTTGATAACTTCATTGTGATAGAGTAACATTAGACTTATGAGAACTAGATATAGAATCATCAATCTTGTTGTAGAAATTATTCCAGAATAAATCAATAGTTTGTTCCTTACTTGAATCATCTCCACTTGAACCAGAATCAGAATAATATTGTATTAACATAAAGGAATAAAATGGTACCCACTCGTATCTAGCTACCCTGGTGACGTGGGGTCTTGCCGTCTTGGATCTAGCTAACATCCTGAGGTTTGATGAGAAAAATCGTGCCACATAAGCTATGTTTAGAGCCATGCCTGGCTGCATGTTTTGAACCATCATGCCTGGCTGCATGTTTAGAGCCATGCCAGGCTGCAATTGTTGAATTTGCATCATTTTGACTTTTTTGTCCTTTTAGTTTGATCTTCGGTGTGTGAGATCGATGGGGGCAATTATGAAAAGAAAGAACCACTATATAAAACTCCCTTCTTGGAACAGGAACTGCAACAGGAACTAGAACAGACTTGAGGGGGCACCTTTGGGACACTAGACTGATTTGGGATTCCTGAGAAGGGCTCTTTTTAAACCCTTTGGGAATTTTACTACTTTTTTGATTTTTGGATTTACCCTAAAGTGGGACACCTTTGACGTTGTACTTTTTTGTTTTTTCTATCGTCTTCTTTTCAAACTCATAGTACACAGTCATATAAGAGAAAATTGAGTTTGAAAAGAAGACGATAGAAAAAACAAAAGAAGTAGAAAAAAGACGATAAGAAGTCGAAGAAAGGTCAATGATGAAGGGAATGAAAATGGGAATTTAAACAGAAGGTTGAAAAAAAAGGCCAAAATGGCCATTTCTTATATCATAAATAAGAACAACCTTCTTACAAAAACCCAAAAAGGGTTTAGTACCCTTGTTCAATGAGGAAAGGTAGACACCATACAAGGATGGTACAATGGTAGTAGAAAGGTAGGCACCATATTTATAGGAGGTGTATCCATATGACTATGTGACTACTCTGTAACTACTCGAAAGGATGTTGACTCTATTGCTTTTCCAACTACTGATGGATTTCGCTCATACAATGACCGGAGAGCACCATAAACCTGCCCAGCTTTGGCCTATGACCCATAGCTTTTTGTTCGCACAGCAAATGAAGACCGGCTACAGGAGATGACTAATGCACTTCCGATAAGGTTGAACCGCGAATGTAAGAAAGAGTGAACCCCTATATATCCATCTTATCTGTAAACACATGGCAGGGAAGGACAAGGCATAGCAGCAGGCCAAGACAGCTTTAGTCGCAAAGTTCAGGCAGATCCAGATTCTATACTAGCAGCTTGATATTTTAAGAGTTTAATAAAGGCTTCTGGCCATAATTTGTTTCATCTGTAAGTTATTTCTGTGTCTCATTATCTCTTTCCTCATATATTTTGAAGTTGTGTAGATCATTGGGAAAGGCTAGGCTAAGGATTGGCCTCCATTACTTCTCATGCAAAGTTATGTTCAATGTTGAGTAGATCAAATAGAGAGGTTGTCAAATTTGGTCCCTCTGCACCTTTAGATTATTACCTTCCACATAACAAAGATTTCTATTTTGTTGAGTTGTTGAATGATCTTCGCACACTTTCCAATCTCATCCGCTTACCTAAGTGTTCAGGCTGAGCATAACTGTTAGGTGATATCTCTTTTAGTCTTCTGCCCACATCTTTTTAAGCTATGTTACTCTGTCATGATTGAATACCAACACTTTGATTGAGCTTTTTGAAAGGGAGGGCTTAATTAGTTGAAGCAGAGATTTGAAACCCTAAGAAACCACTTCGCCAAAACCCCTACATCTAGCCAATGTGCTTTTAAGGCTGCTATTCATTGCCATGAACAATCATAAGCCTCGTAACATTTGAGGGAGCCCCCTCTTGTTCAAGGGCCAGCTTGAGCCTAAAGTAGGTTGAGTTCATTTCTTGGTACAGTTTCCAGCCAAAAGTTGTCTTCAAGAAAGAGATACAACATATCACATTCAACACTGCAGAGGCTGAGTATTTTGCACTGTTTGGCGAGTTGTGAAGCAGTGTGGCTTCGGAAGTTGCTCATAGGATTGCTTGATGAAATGCAAGAGATGGCTGTGATGATAGGTCGAGGCACATGGTACAAAAGGGAGCAGTGAGGCTCCTATGCATTTCTACAAATGAGAAGGTTGCTTACATTCTCGCAATTCTTTGTCCCATGATGAAGTTTGAACTTTGTATACTTCAGGGACAAGCTTGGAGTGGATGAGAATGCTTCCCTTGGTTAAAGGGAGTGTCGATGTTGTAGCATCAAGGGCCGAAGATTCTCTAGAGGTCAAAGGTATTGACCAAAAACCATGTAATGTGCATAGGGAGATTGTGTTGATTGCTAGTAGTATCGGATGTTCTCCAAGTCTCAAATTTTGTCGGGAGGATTAGACACATGTATTCCAAAATACCCAGAAAGCATTTTGGGAAATTCCACCTGGATGGGGTTTTATTAAAATAATTAATTATTTTTAATGGGAGCCTAAGTTTAAACTTAGGGAATTAAAATAATTAAATTATATTTATAGAACTAGGTGTGAAACTTCTATAAAAAGATGAAGACCAAGTCAAGTTAATCTTAGCCCTTGATTATGTTTTAATCTAGGCTGTTGATTTCTCAACGAGAAGGTTATATGAGAAGGCTGGATGGGCATTTGGAAAACACATCGGAGAGAGTCTAGAGATCGATTTCTGAAATGAGCAACAAAGAGTAGCTCGAGATCATCGAGTTGGTTCTATGCAGTTAGGGGCAGAGATAGTCTTGGTTGGAGATTTTTCCTGAGCTGTGAATACATCGCAGAGAAGGCAGAGAAGAGGACGCTAAAGAGGCAGTGTAAGGGCTATGCTGGGCAACACAGAGACATGCAGAGGCTATTGATTTTTGTAGCATCTGGAAGTGTTCCATGTCTCATACTTTGCAAGGAGGCTTGGACAACAACATTCCAAAGAACCCATAACCTGTTTGTGGAAATTCCACTCGGTTCATGACTTATTAAAATAATTAATTATTTTAATGAAGACCCTAAGTCTAAACTTAAGGAAATAAAATAATTAAAGGGTATTAATAAGTCAGAGTGTGAATCTTCTAGAAAACAAAGATCAAGTCAAGTTTTAATCTTAGCCATTGATTAAACTTCTAATTTGGGCCGTTGGTTCTCCAATGAGAAGACTATAAAAGAAGGCTTGAGGGTCATTTGGAAAATAAGCCGGGCATATACTCAGTACCCGAAGGAGATCGATTATGAAGCAAGAGAATTCAATTTCAGTGGGAGAGTTGCAGGGCGAGGATTTTGCAGAAGTAGGAGGAGGGAGTCAGCTAGTGATTGAGGTTAGGGATAGAGGGAAGCAGTGGGCCACTGGAGGCAGCTCTGGGCTGCAACGCAGAGAACCCACGCAGAGCCTACGCAGACTTACGCAGTCCAACATTGGGACTACGCAGAGTCTGATCAGGTTGTCAGAGATTTGTCGGAAGGAGCCGGGAATCCTGTCTCAGGTGTTTCAAATTTTATCTGCCAATATTTTTCCTTGTAAAGAAATCAATTGTTGAAGAATTAATAAAACTCTCATCTGCTGCACTGGTTTTCCCACATTGGGTTTTTCCGGTGACAATTATTCAAAAATAACTGTGTACATGTTATTGATTCTTGTGCTTATGTACTTTACTGTTCATTTATCTGCATATGTATTTGTGAATGTTGTAGTAGTATTTATTTTGATATTTGACAGAAGATTTTTGAAAATTATTTATTGAAATAATAAGTAGGAGGAATAAATCTATCACTGCAATTGTATATTTTTCAGATTGAAAATTTCACATGGTATCAGAGCCAAAGATGAGTAGCAGGAATGGAGAATCGACTAGTGAACGAAAGTTTGCCGTTGCAGCAACAACATAGAAGGGTTCACTCAGTTCTCCAGGGAGGGAAAGAAGCATGATAGAACAGATGGATCACGATGTCTCTGTTCAGGCATCCAGACTTGAAGAAGAACTTGCTTGCGTATCAAGCATTGCTTCTTTTGATGTCTGGTATATTGACAGTGGAGTCTCTGCTCACATGACTGGAGTACGAGAATGTTTTTCTGACTACAGAGAAGAGCAGATGGATTTTAAGATAACCATGGGTAATAAAGCAAAATGCGCTCCTATTGGGAGAGGTACCGTAGTTTTTCAGACCGAGGCTGGAAATAAGATCCGGGCCACTAATGTACTGCATGTGCCTGGGTCGGGGATGGACTTGCTCTCAGTGTCTCAGCTTCAAAACCGAGGCTATGACGTCTACTTTATTGGCAATAGGGTCTACGTCAAACACACCAGTTGGAAGAAGGCGGCACAAATCGGGGTAAGAAGAAACAAACTTTACAAGTTGCAGCTTGAGTCTCCAATGGCACTGGTCGACAGCGCAGATGAGATGGACTTGAGTGAGCTATGGCACAGAAGAATGGGACGTTTGCATCATGGGGCGTTAAAAATTCTCCATAAGATTGTCACAGGACTTCCAGAGCTGAGCACTCACGAGATGATGTTTGCAAGAGGTGCGTATTGGGAAAATATGCCAAGGCAGCGTATCAGAGAAGCAACAATAGGGCCAAGGGTGTATTGAACTTGATACACTTGGATATCTGTGGACCAATGTCCACTAGAGCTCTGAGTAGTGTTGAGTACTTTGTCACCTTCATTGATGACCATTCTAGGAAAACCTGGATCTACTTTTTGAAGACCAAGAATAAAGTCTTCAGTCGGTTTAAAGAGTTTAAGGCTCTGGTTGAAAATCTGAGAGGAAAGCGGATCAAGGTGTTGCGATCAGACAATGGTGGTGAATACATAGATAAGGAATTCACTGGATTCTGCGCAAGGGAAGATATCAAAAGTGAGTGGACAACTCCATACAATCTAGAGTAGAATGGTTTGGCAGAAAGGAAAAACAGGACTATTGTCGAAGCAACAAGGGCAGTGCTGTATGACCAAGACATGCCCAAATTCCTGTGGGCTGAAGTTTGTAATACAACTGTCTATATTCAGAACAAGGTTCCTCACGTTGCATTGGGAAAGATCACGTCGGAAAGTGTCTTCACTGGCAGTAAGCCTGAAGTGAGTCATTTTAGGATCTTCGACAGTACAACTTACTGTCATGTGCCCAGTGAGGAGAAAGAAGTTGGAAATGACTGCAGAAAAAGGGTATCTGGTATGATACAACGAGAATGCAAAGGCATATCCCATCTACATTTCTGGGAGTAGGAAAGTCGTGGTGTGGAGGGATGTGAAGTTCATGGAGGAGAAGGCCTTCAGAAGGTCTCGCGAGTTGCTTTTTGCTACGTAGTCTGAGGACTAGCCTCTGGTTCAGCTGCAACAACCAGCGACAGAAATTTATGTTGCCTCTCCAAGGCATGGGAATCCAAGGGACGTGTCTCCCAAGGATTTGCAAGAGGGAGAGCCAGTAAATCCACTCACCACTAGTGGAAGAACGAGCAAGGAACTACGACAGATTTTGAAAGCTGCAGAGGACTTTGTCGGAGTCCCCCGAAATTAGAAGAGACAGCGTAAGCAGCTTGAGAGGTATCAAGCCTTGGTTGCTCAAATCGGGGAACCTTCCAGTTTTTGGGAAGCAACTTAGCACCAGGTGTGGGTTGATGCAATGGTGGAAGAGTACAGTTCCATCATGACGAATGATGTCTGGGAAGTGGTCCCCAAACCTCAGGAGAGATCAGTTGTAGGATCAAGGTGGATCTACAAGATCAAGTATGCTGGAGATGGCAACATTGAGAAATTTAAAGCCAAGTTTGTGGCTAAGGGGTATGCTCAGAAGGAAGGGATTGATTATGAAGAAACCTTCACCCTAGTAGCCAGATACACCTCTATCAAATCCATGATATCCCTTGCTGTGCAATGGGATGGGAGATTCACCAGATGGACGTTAAGATGACATTCTTGAATGGGGTGATAGAGGAAGAGGTATATATAGAACAATTAGAGGGCTTCGAGACGCATGATCAAAAGACTCATGTGTGCAGATTGAAGAAAGTGTTGTATGGACTGAAGCAAGCTCCTAGAGCCTGGTATGGTCAAATCGACAGCTACCTGCAGAAGATGGGATTCATTAAGAGTGACGTAGATTCAAATCTCTACTATCTGAGAGTAGGGAGTGAGCCTCTGATACTGGTTTTGTATGTTGATGATCTATTCTTGACAGGATCATCAGGGCTCATCATAGATTGCAAGAAGAATTTGGCTGAGGAATTTGACATGAAGGATCTAGGACTGATGCACTATTTTCTGGGGTTGGAGGTTTGGCAACAAAATGGAGAGATCTTTCTTGGTCAAGGAAGATACACTACAAAGATTCTGAAGAGATTTCAGATGGAGGATTGTAGACCCATGACAACTCCAATGATCACCAACTAGAAGAAAATCGACACGTCCGAAGACGATGAGGCTAATCCTACGTTATATAGGCAACTCATAGGATCGTTGATGTATCTGGTAAACACAAGGCCAAACATCTGTTATGCTGTAAATATCCTCAGTCAGTTCATGGTAGAACCTAAGAGGGCTCATTGGGCAGCAGCCAAGCATGTTCTCAGGTACCTTCAAGGAACAATCGAGCTTGGATTGAAGTACACCCGTAGCAATGATGTCAGGTTGAGTGGTTTCACCGACGCAAATTGGGCTAGGAGTTCAGTAGATCGTAAGAGTACCAGTGGGTATTGTTTCAGTCTAGGATCGAGAATGACTTCCTGGTGCAGCAAGAAACATAAGTCCGTGGCACTGAGCTCAGCAGAAGTAGAGTATATGGCAGCCAACACAGCTTCGTGTGAGGCCATATGGCTTCGAAAACTGTTAGTGAATCTACTCAAGGAGAAAATGGAAGCGACCAGTATCTTATGAGATAATCAGAGTTGCATCAAGCTCTTTGAAAATCCTGTGTTTCATAATTGGTCGAAACATATTGATATTAGGTGTCACTTCATCAGGGACTGTGTACAACGTGGAGCTGTTCAGTTGCAGTACACTCCAACAGGAGAACAGGTGGCAGACATCCTCTCAAAAGCTCTAGGGAAGACTAAGTTTGTCTACTTCAGAGAAAAGATGGGGATGATGAAGAATCCTTTCCAGTAGCAGGAATGGATAGGATTAGTATTAAGAGGGAGCTATTGTACAATTGCAGCAGTGACAATGGTAGTGTCAAAGGCAGTAGAACAGAGGACAACAGCGCAACAGATGAGGGACAACATCCAGAGATCAACAACGCAGAGGGTGCTTCAAAAGCAAAGCAACATGCAACAGGCATATTGTTGGAACACCTTTCTCACTAGGAGGGAGTGTTGATTTTTGTAGTATCTAGAAGTGTTCCAAATCTCATACTTTGCAAGGAGGCTTGGACAGTAGCATTCCAAAGAACCCAGAAACCGCTTGTGGAGATTCCACTCGGTTCATGACTTATTAAAATAATTAATTATTTTAATGAAGACCCTAAGTCTAAACTTAGGGAAATAAAATAATTAAAGGGTATTAATAAGTCAAAGTGTGAATCTTCTAGAAAACAAAGATCAAGTCAAGTTTTTAATCTTAGCCATTGATTAAACTTCTAATCTGGGCCATTGGTTCTCCAAAGAGAAGATTATAAAAGATGGAAATTCCACTCGGTTCATGACTTATTAAAATAATTAATTATTTTAATGAAGACCCTGAGTCTAAACTTAGGGAAATAAAATAATTAAAGGGTATTAATAAGTCAAAGTGTGAATCTTCTAGAAAACAAAGATCAAGTCAAGTTTTAATATTAGCCATTGATTAAACTTCTAATCTGGGCTGTTGGTTCTTCAACGAGAAGATTATAAAAGAAGGCTTGAGGGTCATTTGGAAAATAAGCTTGGTATACACTCAGTACCGGAAGGAGATTGATTCTGAAGCAAGAGAATTCGATTTCAGTGGGAGAGTTGCAGGGCGAGGATTTTGCAGAAGTAGGAGGGAGTTAGCTAGTGATCGAGGTGAGGGACAGAGGGAAGTAGTGGGTCACTGGAGGCAGCTCTGGGCTGCAGCGTATAGAACCCACGCAGACCCTACGCAGACTTATGCAGTCCAGCACTAGGACTGCACAGAGAAACACGCAGATAGGCACAGGAGATAACAGAGGCTGATCAGGGTGTGAGAGATTTGTCGGAAGGAGTCGAGAATCCCGTCTCAGGTGTTTCAGATTTTATCTGCTAGTATTTTTCCTTGTAAAGAAATCAATTGCTGAAGAATTAATAAAACCCTTATTTGCTTCTCCGATTTTCCCGCATTGGGTTTCTCCGGGGACAATTGTCCAAAAATAATTGTGTACATGTGATTGATTCTTGTGGTTATGTCCTTTACTGTTCATTTCTCTGCATATGTATTTGTGAATGTTGTAGTAGTATTTATTTCGATATTTGTCAGAATATTTCTGAAAATAACTTATCGAAATAATAAGTAGGAGGAATAAATCTATCACTACAACTGTATAATTTTTAGATTGAAAATTTCATAGAGGCAGTGCTGAGCCTCTGAAGAGGTCCGCTATTTTGCTGAGGATCAGTGAGATTGAGTGCCGGAAAGCCGGGGTGTGAGACTAGAGGGGTAGAAGATCAACATCCAACAAGTAGAAAGACCAGCCAAAGGGAGTGACGCAGTCGCCAGCCAGAGTGACGCAGATCTGCGCATAGGCAGCGTGGGGTTGTTAGTTTAGGGTTGGGTCAGTGCCGCATCTCCAGTGTTAGTGTGAGGTTATTTTCCCACTAACTATTTGTTAGTTATTTTCTCTGTATGGATGGCTAGTAAGGCATCCTAGATTGTATTCAAAACTACTGCTTAATAATACAAACCCTCAGCTGCTGCACCGGTTTTCCCGCTTTGGGTTTTTCCGGGAATTGTTGAGATTTTGGGGTAGCATCGGCTGTGCTCTAGCTCCGAAATTTTGTGGAGGAGCTGGAGTACATGAGATCTCCAAGACTCAGAAAGTGTTTGGGGAATTTCCATCAGGTTTAAGAGTTATTCAAATAATTAATCTTTTTAATTAAGGACCTTAAGTCTAACTTAGGAAAATTAGAAGATTAAAGTGAATTAAATTAAACATGTGATGAGAATGTCCTTAGTGATGTGGATAAAGCAACTTCTAATCTTAGCTGTTGATTAGAGATTAGATTACGGTCGTTGGTTTGCAATGAAAAAAGTATAAGAGAAGGTCTTGGGGTTAGTTGGAGTACACACACATTGGCAGAGCATAAAAGCTAAGCTGAAATTCTAGGGCATGGTTTGCTAAGAATTTCAGAGAGAGTTTGCAGTGCGGTGAGGGGCATTATTGGCGAGGGATGATCTGATCCGAGGCCAAGAATACAACAACGTTAGAGAGGCAACATATCCAGCAGGCTGCAGCACAGAGGGTAGCCAGTGCCACTCGGTCTAGCCAGAGCCCAGTCAGGGGTAGCACAGAGGCAACAGGAGGCCTTCAGGGCTGACGCAGACCCAATCAGGACAGTGTAAGCCCAAAGAGGGTGATGTAGGCTCTTTCAGAGCAATGCAGAGGCTGACGTAGGCTAGTAAGGCTGACGCAGAGGGCTGAGGAGAAGTGCTGGGTTTCCAGTGGGCCAAAAAGGGCTCGGGTTCTGTAAATCCCATTTGAGGGTGTGAATCAGCCATATTTTTCATCTCTGAGTGAAAGAGGTATTGTTGCCGTGATTTTCTTTGTAGGGCCAACCATGGCTGGTGCCTAGAAATTGTTGTATTCAGATTCAACATAATAATTAAACCCTCTAGAGCTAGCTGCACAGGTTTTCCCGCATTGGGTTTTTTCTGGGGACATTTTTCTAAAAAATCTGTCACTTTGTCATATGAGCGTTATATTCAATAAATGATCTGTATGTGTAGGCTGCTATTTGTGTTTACTTCGTTGTTTTTCTGAATATTTAGATTAATAACTTGTATAAATAATCAAGTAGAAGTAAATCATTGGTTAGCAGTAGGGCTTCTTAGATTAAGAATTTTTCACATGGTATCAGAGCATTGCAGATCAAGCTGAATCTCCAGCGAAACTGCTAAAGAATTTTTTGCTACAGAGGGGTAGCAGAAGCAGCAGAGATTCAGAAAGGGCAACGCAGCACCAAGAGGATGCAATCCTATCAGAGGCCACGCAGGGGCTGACACAGTCCCAACCGAGTGATGCAAAGGCATCGCAGAGCCTTCCAGAGTGACGCAGGAGCAGCCTGCGTTGAGCCAGTCTACTCACGCAGACGCCAGCCAGAGGGACGCAGTCTCGTTTCGAGTTGTTGTGCAGATTTGCTGTAGTTCGGAAGCAGAGCTTCAGATCTTTAGCAGTTGCTGATGCGGTGAAGATTTTGTCGGTTTAGAATCCTGCCTAGCTAAGTTTTGACAAAGAGCGGGAGGAGAACAATCGCTCAGCAAATTTTTGCCAAAGAAATCTGAGGATTGATCAGGAGGGTGATCGAAGAGGGTTGATTCAGAAGATTTGGCAGATTTCCTAGGGAAGAAATCAGTTGTCAGAGGGAGCAGTTACTATAGGGGGTGCCTTTTTGCCAAGGACCCTAGATTCGGGCCATTGTTGAGGTAGCAACAACAACAAGGAGAGTAGTATCTGTTTCGACAAATTATTTATGAGCTAGATGGCGTCGAACAGGCTGTGTGATCAGGGTAGGTTGGACGACTTGTCCAACTTTGCTATCCTGACAGTCCTGGAGGCATACACATTACGGGAGCATGCAGAAAGCGTCTTGGCTACACCAACTGATGCTGCTCTTCTTGCGAAGCATAATGAAGTTGAAGCGCATGCTAAGTGCTTCATCATGGACGGGGCCAAGGATCATGTGGTCCCACACATAGACTGGAAGAAGACGACTAATGATATGTGGAAAGCGTTAACCACAATGTATCAAGGGAAATCTGTCTAGAAGCAGATGCTTCTGGAGAACCAGATGAGGTTATTGTGATGACTAAGGGAGAGGAAATCAATCCTTTCCTCTTCAGGTTGCAATCGATTTGGGTCAATTGATTGCCATGGGGGTTAAAGTGGATGATGATGTCATGGTAAGGATTGCTGTAAATGTAGTCATAGATGAATGGGAAACGTTTGTCCAAAGCATCTTGGGTAGATAGGACCTTCCAAGCTGGGATGACATGTGGGCTATCCCCCGACAAGAAGAACTCTACCGGATGACCCAGAGACAAGCCAACACCGGATCAAGCAAAGTGAAGGAGGAAGAGGAAGATGCAACCCTGGCATCTAAGAAGCAGCAAGGGAAAAAGAAGCGGGATCTATCAAAGATCAAATATGTTAGATGTGGTGAACTTGGACACTTTTCCACCAATTGTCCTCTAAGGAAGAAGGACAAGGAAGCTTCTGATTCCAAGGCTGTGACAACTAGAGAAGACGATGGCCCCGATGAAGATGTGCCCATGAGCGCTTATGTACCTTGAGAGAAGAGGTGGGGCAATATTGATCTATAGAGCAGCTACAGAGTGGATGCAGAATCTTTGCGTAGCCCAACTCTTGGATCACATACGTGCTACGAGAGTCTTAAGATGTAGCGGGGATGACTGGAGCAGTGGGTGCAGAGGGTCACAGTGAAGCAGAGGGCAGAGTTGGGACGCTGTAGAGGGAGCAATGCAATGCAGAGGCAACAACAATGTAGAAGCAACAACGCAGAGGGGCTAATGGGACTTCAACAACACAGAGGAGGCATTTCTTACGCAGTGCAGAGCTGTAGCAGCGCAGTGGCTTCAGGAGGACAACGCATAATGATAATCGAGGGAGCTTCAATGATGAAATGTAACTCGACTGAATTGTCTGTAAGTATTTGGGCAGGGGTCCTTCAGTTGCTTACTTCTCAGCAACTGAGTTGCAGTGCAGTAGTTGGCAGCACGATCCAACAATTTGAGAGGGAGGTGCAATACAGATGTAGTAGTGACTATGGCAGAGTCATTGGCAGAAGTATAGAGAGCACCAGCAGTGCAGTGATGGAGGGCAGCAAGCCAAGCATGAGTGCAAAGACCGATGCCAGAGATCAGGGAAATTCTTCAGTATGGTTGTATTGCTAGAGCACACTCCTCGCTAAGAGGGAGTGTTAAGATTTTGGGGTAGCATCGGATGTGCTTTAGTTCCGAAATTTTGTGGAGGAGCTGGAGTACATGAGATCTCCAAGACCCATAAAGCATTTGGAGAAATTCCATCAAGTTTAAGAGTTATTCAAATAATTAATCTTTTTAATTAAGGACCCTAAGTCTAACTTAGGAAAATTAAAAGATTACAGTGAATTAAATTAAACATGTGATGAGAATGTTCTAAGTGACGTGGATCAAGAAACTTCTAATCTTAGCCGTTGATTAGAGATTAGATCATGACCGTTGGTTTGCCAACGAGAAAAGTATAAGAGAAGGGCTTGGGGTCAGTTGGAGTACACACACATTGGTAGAGCACTGAAGCTAAGCTGAAATTCTAGGGCTTGGTTTGCTAAGAATTTCAGAGAGAGTTTGCAGTGCGGTGAGGGACAGTATTGGCGAGGGATGTTTTGATTCGAGGCCAAGAATACAACAACGACAAAGAGGCAACATATCCAGCAGCGCACAGAGCAGCCAGTGCCACGTAGTCTGGCCAGAGCTCAGTCAGGGGTAGCGCAGAGTCAGCAGGAGGCTTTTAGGGCTGACGCAGACCCAATCAAGGCAATGCAGGGGCGGCGTAAGCCCAAAGAGGGTGACGCAGGCCCTTCCAGAGCAGCGCAGAGGCTGACATAGGCTAGTAAGGCTGACGCAGAGGGCTGAGGAGCAGTGTTGGGGTTTCCAGGGGGCCAGAAAGGGCTCGAGTGCTATAAATCTCATTTGAGGGTGTGAATCAACCATATTTTTTGTCTTCAAGTGAAAGAGGTATTGTTGTCGTGATTTTCTCTATAGGGCCAACCATGTCTGGTGCCCAGAAATTGTTGTATTCAGATTATGCATGATAATAAAACCCTCCAGAGCTAGTTGCATCGGTTTTCCCGCATTGGGTTTTTTTCGAGGACATTTGTTCGAAAAATTTGTGTCTCATATGAGTGTTATATTCAGTAAGTAATCTGTATGTGTAGGCTGCTATTTGTGTTTACTTCACTGTTTTTTCTGAATATTCAGATTAATAACTTGTATAAATAATTAAGTAGGAGAAGTAAATCAATGGTTAGCAGTAGGGTTTCTTAGGTTAAGAAATTTTCACAGGGACATTTGTCCAAAAATAACGGTGTCATTTCCTTCTTGCTCAGTTCTTGTTTCTATATATTATTTTATGTAGTGAAGGTTGCAGTGTGAAGTATTCAGTGTTTGCTATAGAACAACTGCAAATAAGTTGTTAAGTAATGAATAACAATTAGGTGAATATTTTCTAGTTGCTGCAATAGGATTCCAGTTCTAGGAGTTTTCACATGGTATCAGAGTAGTGCAGGTGAAGCAAGAGAGCAGACCAGAAGAACTATAATATCTTGAATGGAAATAAACAGCAATATAAAGCACATAAACAAAGACATACAACAACTAGAGACAAATCATAAGAAAAACAGACAATATGGAGAATGTTGAGCCATTTTATTAATACTGAGAAATGAAAATGTGTATAAAGGTGATCAGAATGATGGCACCTCGGCTTGCACTAGGCAAGCGTAGAAAGACTCTCAGGAAATGGCTCGGAATGGCTGCTCCCTCAAGATTGCGTTATCTCCAGAGCTGCTGGTACTGCTACTATGCTGCTGCTACTGCTGAAATGAATTGAATCTTTGGGGCTGCTCCCCACCTCGGAAAATTCTGAAACTTCGGGAATGGCCTCTCCTACCAATACCCAGAAAAGCCCAAAAAGCTTTCCGGAAATGGCTGACCCCCGAAAATGGCTCCCTTGAGGCACTACGCTATTCCCCAATGAGGGACGCTGGCCCTGAATGATCTGCTCCAAATAATGGCCCCTGATTCCTCCAAAATGCTGGAATAGGGAAGGGCTAGCCCCTTTCCCACTATCCCGGGCTGAATCCACCGATAAACCATCAATCCAGAACCACCTCCTCCCAAGACTGTGTCCTCCCTCTCACTGACTGCGCTGTCTCTCTGAGTGAATGCTCCAACTATGGTTGCTGCAACACTCTCCGACAAAACAAGGATGAAATTCCTCGCCCGAGCAGGCACTTGAAGTCCCCCGGGGCTGAGGTTGGGATCTCCGAACAGAGACAGCCAATGTATTGAACAGTACGTGCAGACTTTGCTAAACAACAAGTGTGCTCAATGTAAAAAGACAAATCTCATAGATGCATAATCAGAATGAATCAAAATGAGGAGACCCTCCCTCCTTTTATGCTTGGTGAGCCTTGCTCTCACCTAGGCCCCACCATCAACTGCGCTGTGTCCCTGAGCCACACTGTCCATCTCTCTCTGCGCTGACTTGGTCCCACGCTGCCTACGCCGCCCCTTTTCCCACGCTGCCACTTGACCACTAGGCCCCACATTGCCAACTAGTCATGTCTCTTAAGTGACTTTAGGAAATACTTTTTATCCTAAGTGTGAGTTAAGTGTCCCTCTTCATGCACTTTATTTATAACTTAACTTTATGAAGGCAAAATAGTTAAAATTAATATTTCCAATTAGCTCTTGCTAATTGGGAATATTACAAGAACTCAACGTTGAAGAGAAAGAGGGAGATTGAATAGCTGCGTAGGCAACAAATCGAATCCCCGAGGGATTGCGCAGTCCAGGCCAGGAAGAGCAAGATTTACGAGGAAGTCTCTCTCTGAGGGAGTCGACAGAGAGGTAGGACTTTCTAGTTTGTGATTTGTTAGCGGCAATGTTGCAGGAAACGTCCCACCTGGCTCCAACCCCCGAAATGCGGTCCGTACGGGATCTGTACATTGAAATGCGTTTTGGAAAAAAAATTTACAGTTCCTGGAATTTTGGATCCGTACGGCTGGATCAACATTTCGTACGGCGGATCGCCGTACGGAAGCGCCACGATTCCTGTACGGATCCGCACGGTTCGCGAGTGGTTCCGTACAACGCCGTACGGATCCGACTTCCGCACTCAAATAAAGCATAATTTTTTATTTTTGTTTTTAGCTCGGTTAGTTAGTGAGTTAGTCATGGGTTAGGGATAGGATGAAAAGCTTATAAGCTCTATTTCACCTCTTATTTGCTCACTTGTGTTTTTGGAGAGCTTGGAGAAGAGAGGAGAAGAGAGCTTAGAGAAAAGAAGAGAAAGAGAGGAGAAGAGAGCTTGGAGAAGAGAGAGTTGAGGAGAGCTTGGAGGAGTGAAGGAGGAAGAGCTTGGAGGAGTAAAGAAGGGCTTCCATCTACAAGAGCTAAAGAGGTAAGTGCAAACCCCAAACTCTCTCATTTTTTGTCATTGTTTTTTGTATTTTTTCTCCTCCCTCTCCTACACTTTCTCATTCTTTCTTCTTGTACATTTATTTGCAGGTTGTCCACCATCTATATTCATACTCAAAGATCTTGTTTCTTTGGGTTCTATGTATCATTCCACTCTTGGTTTTGATGATGGTAAGGGGGAGTAGAAATAGAAGAGGAGAACATGAAGAAGAAGAGGAAAGTGGTCCCCATATGAGTGACCCAATGAATGGTGAGGAGGAAGGCTTTGAAGAGGAAGGGGATGATGAAAACATTGAATCACAAGATGGGAAAGCTGCACTGACACCCTTGTGGAACTATGTGACCAAAATTGAAGGGGGAAAAGGTGGTGGAAGCTACAAGTTTTTGTGCCCTCATGGTTGTCATGGAGGAAAACCATATAGCAGGTCATATACCCGTGTGAGGAGGCATCTTTGTGGGGTGATGGACAGTGATGAAAGAAAGGGTGCTGTGGGGATAGCAATTTGCCCAAAGGTTCCAGCTAACAAAGAAGAAAATACATCCAAATAGAGGAGGTTGCACAACAAAAAAATAAAAAACAAAAAACTCAATTTGAATCAAGTGCAACCTCTAGATTTGTTAGCTCATCTCCTCATGGTGTTTCTGCAAGTTCTGGAGGTAAAAAAACAATAGTAGATTTCCTTAACGTTGCTGGGAGGGATGATGTGGATGGAAAGATAGTCCGATTTCTTTGTGCTTGCGGTGTACCATTCAATGTGCTTCGCTCTCCCTACTGGCATGAAATGGTAAAGGGCATCAATGAAGCCCCAAAAGGATACAAGTCCCCCAACTATGAGAAAGCTAGAATAGTGTTATTAGAAAGAGAAAAATGAAAGGTTCAAGTAGCTTTGAAACGTTTTACAAATGAGTGGGTGGATAGTGGGGTATCCATTGTATCAGATGGGTGGACAAATATCAGAAACCAACATTTGATAAATGTTCTTGGTGTTTCTGCTAGTGGTGCAGTGTTTATTGCATGTCATGATTCCTCCTCTGTCAGTGCAACTTCCCAAAACATTGCAGATCTCCTATTGCAATCAATCAGAGATGTTGGTCCTAGAAAAGTGGCTCAAGTGATCACAGATAATGCAACAAAGTGTAAGGGATAAGGTAAAATTATTGAGCGTACTTATCCACACATATTTTGGTTTGGATGCTTGGTGCTCACATTGAACCTTTTGATGCATGATATTGTGAAGCATAAAGAATGTGGGTGGATTAATGAGCTTTACAAGAGAGGGAAGAAGCTCATTAAATTTATCACAGGGCATACAAGGGTGAACTACTTGTATGGCACTTACTCCAAGTTGCAGTTGCTTAAAATTGCAAAAACCAGATTTGCAAGTTATTACCTCACCTTTAGGCGGCTAGTGAAGGTGAGACAAGCTCTAACTAATATGGACACCGCTGAAGCATGGTAGGAGATTAACACTGATAGAGATGGTGCTAATGCAGCGAAGGACACTATTCTTGACATGTTATTTTGGTCACAAGGTAAATATGTTTTGCAATTCACCAAACCAATTTATTACATGATCAAATTTGCAGATTCAGATCAGCCAATAATTGGGAAGGTGTATGAGCAAATGGATAACATGTTGGGGCAGATTAAAGACATTGTTGAGCCTAGAGATACCACCTTGTACAAATATATTCGTGCAGAGGTGGTAAAACGATGGGATATGCTAAATATTCCAATGCATGCATTAGCATATGTATTGACACCTAAATATTATAGTCCATCTTGGCTTTCAACAACAACACTTGGGGGGGCGAGCAGGAGAAATCCACACCTAGATCCAGAGGTCCTACAAAAATATATGATTGTACTGGATAAATTAGTCCCTGATGAGGAGGAGTCACACTCAGTACGGAAACAATTGAGCAACTATACACTTTCCACTGGTCCATTTGGGAGCATGCATGCTATTAGAGATCAAGAGAGTTTTTCTTCTATTGAGTGGTGGAACATGCATGGAGGTGCTACTCCACTTCTACAGACTTTGGCATTGTGGGTGCTATCACAGGTGGTAAACACTTCTTCTGCAGAGAGGTGTTGGAGCTCTTATTCTTTCATCCACAGTGTTAAAAGGAACAGTTTGAGTTTAGACCGGGCAAAGAGCTTGGTTTATGATCATTACAACTTGAGATTGTTGTCCCATTACTGTGATGATGCAAAGAGTAACATAGACCTTAAGGTTTGGGACTGGTATCCAGAGGAGACCAATTTGGAGGATGGAGTGTTGCGATTAGAGCAATTAGAAGATGCTCTTATCCATGATGATGATGATCGACTTGACATGCCACCCCCCACTGGTCCCTTGCTTCTTAGGTTCCATGGTTCAACACCAACAGCAGGGGCTTTGTCTTCATCAGTGCCAGTGCCAGTGCCACAGCTTCCACAACCACCATCTTCTTCATTGCCACCACGTGGAGGCGCACCGTCTTGTCCTCTTCGTGGTGGAAGGAGGAGAGATGAGTAGATATTTTCAGTGTTCACACTTTACTGCTTTTGTCATAGACTATCATTAGACTTGTAGGCTTGTTGTGAATTTGAACTTTTTTGTCTTGGTGGTGGCCAAGTAGCCTATTTTGTAAACATTATTATTTGAATTTTGGACATGACTAACGCTGATAGTTGCTCACTTATAATATGATTTATGTTTTATAATATGGTTAAATGTTTTATGTTTATCATTTATGTTTTATAGTATGCTTAAGTTTTAAATGTTTTATGTTTTATAGTATGCTTAAATGTTTTATGTTTATCATTTCTGTTTTATAGTATGCTTAAATGTTTTATCATGCTTAAAAATTTGATGTATGTTTGTAATTGCTAGGATCTAGAATCTAGATTCTAGATGGTTGATGCTCGAATAATTAATTATTGATGTACAATGGAATCATGGATGTCATATCTCTCTTGATTTATGTAAAAATATGCATGTTTTCATGTCTTCTACAACTAATATGGTATTTGGGATGGTTGTTTTGAATATAAATGCAAATATATATATATACATACTAGATGCTTCCGAAACGCTTCGCTTCCTCAATTTTTGGAAAATGATGCTTTCGCGTCCCCACTTCGTGCAACGTTGGTTAGCAGTAGAGGGAGTAGTGCAACAATAGATTCAGCGCAAAGCATTGTTTTGCGGGACACAGTTTTTCTGTAGCATTTGCTGGGGCAGAAGAGTGTCAGAGGAAGGAAGAAGACACTTTTTGAGGAAATCTCGTCCTTAGTGAATCCTGAGCCAAGGAATTCTATTTCTCAGTTGTAGAGTAGCTATAGCGAGGAGAAGATCTACATACTTCAGTAGTGAGAGCGTAGGCCAACGTAGCAGTTGCGCAGAAAAGAGAGGGAGCAGTTCGATTTTTGTTCTATTGGCAGAGATGGCAACTAATGGGCTGCGAGACCAAGATTGGTTGGAGGGTGCCTCAAACTATGTGATCTGGCAGGAAAGGATCACTTGTGTGTTAGATGAGCATGATCTCAAGGACTTTATCGAGAATGTTGTAGTTGTCCCCATAGATGCAGAACTGTTGAAAGCCTAGAAGAAGAATATGGCGAAGGCTAAGCGGTTGATCCTCGACGGAGTGAGGAATCATGTAGTATGTCACATAGCTGGCAAAGGGACTTCCAAGGAGATGTGGGATGCCTTAGCGACGTTGTATCAAGGATCTTCTGAGTAGCGGAAGATGTACTTGCAGGAGAAGATGCGATCTATGAGAATGCAGAAGGGAGAACATATTGATCCATTCCTTGCAAAACTTCAGGAAACTAGAGATCAATTGGCAACTGTCAGATTAACGCCTCAAGGGACTTAGATGGTTAGATTGGCCCTAAACCCAGTCTCAGAAGAATGAAAACTCTTAGTCTAGAGCATCCTGGGAAGAGAATGGTTGCCTGATTGGGAATTGATGTGGGCTGCTCTTCAACAGGGAGAGATGAGGTGAGATATGATCAAGTGTAAACTTGATGGCAACAACAACAACGGGTCGAAGCCCAAGGAGGAGGAAGAAAATGCATCTCTTGCATCCAAGGGGCAACAGGAGTAGCGAAGGCGGAAAAAGGACGTCTCAAAGTCAACCGTTTTTGGTGTGGTGAGATGGGTCACTACGCTATGCACTGCCCTCTGAAGAAGAAGGACAAGGATGAGAAACATGATCCGCAGGCTGCAACTGCAAGGATCGAGAAGGAAGAGTTCGCCATGATTGCCCACATATCTCCAGGGGAGAATTGGGGTGATCTAGAACTGTAGTTTGAAAGAGTTGCAGTTGGGCAGGATCCCTGAGGAGTACACCTCTTGGATCAATACCTTGCTATGGGAGCACATATCAGCAGTAGCAGGATGGACCAATGTCAGTTGGTGTAGAGGAGCGCTGGAGTGACAATGCAACAGCTAGAGAACGCCAGAGTCTGAGCAATGTAGAGCAGAGTTGGCAGCAGTGCAATAAGGAAGAGTAAAAAACAATGCAACAACTTCAGAGGGTCAGCGCAGAGACTAGCAACAATCAGATCTTCAGTATTAGATGCATCATGCTGAACACTTCGTTCAGTATTTTGGATGTTTTTCTGTTGCAAGAGTAACAGAGTTGTAGTGCAGATGCAGTTGGCAGCAGTGTGCAGGGTCAGTAGCAGCATAGGTGCAACAACGCAGTAGTTGGTGGACAACAGAGTCAGGCATCAACAATGCAGAGGGAGATGTTACAAAATCCGTGTAATGCTTCAGCAAGATGCATTACTAGAGCACAATCCTCGCTAAGAGGGAGTGCTGATTTTTGGTAGCATTGGATGTGTTCTAAGTCTCAAATTTTGCAGGGATTCTTAGACACATGTATTCCAAAATACCCAGAAAGCATTTTGGGAAATTCCAGCGGAACGGGGTTTAATTAAAATAATTAATTATTTTTAATGCGAGCCTAAGTCTAAACTTAGGGAATTAAAATAATTAAAGTATATTAATAGAACTGGGTGTGAAACTTCTAGAAAAAGACGAAGATCAAGTCATGTTAATCTGAGCCCTTGATTATGTTTTAATCTGGGACGTTGATTTATGAACGAGAAGGTTATAAGAGAAGGTTTGATGGGCATTTGTAAAACATATCGGAAAGAGTCTAGAGATCGATTTCTCAGTGAGCAACACAGAGCAGCCGGGGAGATCATTGAGTTGGTTTTACGCAGTGAGGGGCAGAGATAGTTCCAGTTGGAGATTTTTCTTGACCCGGGAATACATTGCAGAGAAGGCAAAGAAGAGGACGTAGAAGAGGCAGCATAAGGGCTACGCTGGCCAACACAGAGGCAACGCTAAGCCTCTGAAGAGATCCGCTATTTTGTTGAGGATCAGTGAGATCCAGTGCCGGAAACCGGGGTTTGAGAGCGTAGGGGTAGAAGATCAACATCCAACCAACAGAAAGACCAGTCGAAGGGAGTGACATAGTCCCCAACCAAAGTGACACAGATCCGCGCAGAGGCAGCGTGGGGCTTCTCAGTTTAGGGTTGGGTCAGTGCCGGATCTCCAACGTTAGTGTGAGGTCATTTTCTCACTAACTCTCTGTCAATTATTTTTTCTGTATGGATGGCCAGTAAGGCATCCTAGATTGTATTCAAAACTACTACTTAATAATACAAACCCTCAGTTGCAACACCAATTTTCTCGCATTGGGTTTTTTTGGGGACATTTGGCCAAAAATAACGGTGTCATATGTGTGATTGATTTCCTTCTTGCTTAATTCTTGTTTCTGTATATTATTTTATGTAGTGAAGGTTGCAGTGTGATGTATTCAGTGTTTGTCGTAGAACAACTGTAAATAAATTGTTAAGTAATGAATAACAATTAGGTGAATATTTTCCAGTTGTTGCAATAGGATTCCGGATCTAGGAATTTTCACAGATTGGCCCAAAGAGCATCAAGGCTCGGAGTGTTCCCCTAGTCAGGGGTTACCTGACCATATTGTTAAGGGTTATTTGGCTAGTGTGTTGAGTGAGTGCCTTATAACATCAAGCAAGTGTTTTTCCATTTAATAACATGCGACGATATGTGGGAATGGTAAATGGGCCCAGGGGTTCACCTTTGGTCACAGGGTTCCTTACATGACTCCAAGTGACGAATTGTTGAGCTGGTGATCCAGGACTAGTCTTGTTGACCCCGTTTAGAAGATTCTGACCATATTGCCAAAGGGTTTTGACTAGTGGGTGACTAGATCCATTTGCAAAGGAGGTTTGACTAGTAGGTAACTAGAACCCTTTGCCTAATGCTGATGCATGATACTTTCCACATGGTTCTAGAGTAGAACATGAAGTGGATGAATACATCAACATAGCTAGCTCATTCAATCTTTTCTTGGGTTGGAGAAATATTTCAACAAAATGGACATCTAAAGAAGTTAAGGTGAATACCTCCCTAGCTAAGAGGGAGTGTTGAATTTTGTTCATTGCAGTCTATATTCAAGTCAACCCTTAAAGAAAAGTGAAAAAGAAGAAATTTAAAATTAAAATTTTTGAATTTCAAATTGCCTCCAAAAGTACATGCCGACTCCAATTGTTTAAGTCAACCCATCATTAAGAGATATGCTGCTTGGGGCACCAAAAGATCACTGTAATAGGGACAATTCGACTTCAAACATGAACACAATCCAGATCACTACTATCTATTCACACATGTGAGAAAGGGAGACTTCTGACTCTTGAGGCAGAATTTGAAGGACAAGTTCTTGTTTGTTAGGTCCCTATATTAATAGTGTAGTCCATTATTGTTGTTAGTGTAGCCCCCTTATTGTTATTTTTGTACCTCTGTAACCCCAATATTGTTATTATTGTGCCCTTACATTATTATTGTTAGGTTGGCTAGGATTATATTGTGACCCCATGGACTCCTATATATAGAAGGAGGTTTTGTCATTTGTATCATCCAAGAATTGTTCATTTATGTAATGTAAAGGAGTGTTTCCCTCTAAGTGGCTTATTTCTAAGGTGTTGATCTCTTCTTTTCTTCTATTTTTGGAGCCTGGATTAATCTCGTGACACGAGCCAATTTAGGGTTTCCTCGCTTCCAAACAAGTCATCAGCACGTTTATAACTTTTTTTCTACGAAGGTTCAGAAGTTGAAATTTTTACAGAGCAAAGTTGAAATCCTAAGGAACGAAGTGTAAAAATTTTAGATCTTGGTTTGCAATATTTTCGGAGATATGATCTGTGGAAGTTAGGGTTTTTTCAGGCTCCTGAATTTCACCTAAATAGGTCATCATGGAATTTTCGCTATAACTTTTTTTCTACGAAGGTTCAGAAGCTGAAATTTTTCTAGAGGAACACAGGATTGATATCTTCATAGGGACATTAAAGGATAACATCCAACATGAGGTTCACGTTTGGGAACCTGATTCATTGGAGAAGTCATTCGGGTTGGAAAGAAAGATTGAATGTAAGACTTCTACAACCTACAAGGTTGACACCACAACAATTGGAAGAAAAAAGAGCAAAAGGGCTTTGCTATAGTTGTGATAGCAAATACACTAAAGGTCATAAGTGTGCTGAGAAGAAATTATTTTACATAGATTGTGAAGAGGAAGAATAAAATGAACAAGAATCTTCAAAAGAAGAAGATATACACCAGGAACCAACCCTAGAAGAGGAAGAAATGAGTCTGACCATATCGTGTAATGCATTGGTAGGAATTACCACTCCTCAAACTCTCAAGATAGAAGGACATATCAAGAAGAAAAAGGTAATAGTGTTGGTTGATTCAGGTAGTACCCATAATTTTATTCATTGTAAGGTAGCCAAGGAATTGAATTGTTTCCTATACCCAGCACCAGAATGTCAAGTGATGGTTGCAAATGGAGGAACTATAAATTGCTCTGGAAAATTTCATAATATCAAGCTAACCATGGGGGAATATGTATTGACTAGTCCAATGCTTTCCATTCCTATGGGAGGTGCTGATGTTGTACTAGGAGTACAATGGTTACAATCTTTGGGGACGGTAGCTTTTAATTCTCAAGAACTTTTCTTGAAATTTTTTTCAGAAGGAAAGGAAGTCGAATTACGGGGTATTGCGGGGAAGCCAGGAAGGATAATAAGCTCTAATGTCATGACAAGGCTTCTAAAGAAAGAACAGCGAGGCGTAATTGCACAATTATGCTCACTAGAAGTTCCAACATCAAAATCATCTATTTCTGCAGATCTCCAACAAGTCTTGGACAATCACTCCAAGGTGTTTGAAACTCCCAAAGGACTCCCACCTATTCGTGATCATGATCATGCTATTCATTTGATTCCAGGAAGTGTTCCTCCAAACATCAGACCTTATAGATATCCTTATGTCCAAAAGAGCGAAATTGAACGTATGATTGCAGAAATGTTAGAGGCTGTTATAATTCAACCTAGTCAAAGTTCTTTCTCTGCTCCAGCAGTATTGGTGCACAAGAAGGATGGATCATGGCGCATGTCTCCGGATTATAGGGAGCTCAATAAGCTCACTATTAAAGACAAATTTCCCATTCTTGTGATTGATGAATTATTGGATGAATTACATAGAGCAATTTATTTTACCAAGTTGGATCTTCGTTCAGGATATCATCAAATTAGAATGAAGACTAAAGGTATTCCGAAAACAACATTTCGAACTCATGAGGGGCATTATGAATTTTTGGTCATGCCTTTTGGCCTTACCAATGCACCTTCTACATTTCAAGGGTTGATGAATTCCATTTTCAAACCCACCCTTAAAAAAATTGTGCTAGTATTTTTTGATGATATACTAATCTACAACAGGTCTTGGAAGGATCATGTTCAACATGTTAACAGGGTGCTCAAACTATTGGAGGAGAAACAATTATATGAAAAACATCCAAATGTTTCTTTGGAATACAAGAGGTGGAATATCTGGGTGATATTGTATATCACGAGGGTGTTAAGGTAAACCCTAACAAAATTAAAGCCATTAAGGAATGGAAAGTTGTTGATTTATGGTAGCAGCGAATGTGCTCTAGCCTTGTAATTTTGTATATAGGCTAAGACACATGTATTCCATAAAACCCAGAAATGGTTTTGGAAAATTCTACTTAGAGATGATTTAATTAAATTAATTGATCATTTTTTTAATGTTTTCCTAAGTCTAAACTTAGGGAATTTGATTAATTAAAGTGTATTAATCAAATCAAGTGTGAATCTTCTAGATAAAGTCATGGATCACCTCCAACTTAATCTTAGCCCTTGATTATGTTTTAATCTTGGCCGTTGAAGAGTCAATGGAAGATTATAAGGAGGGTGAGGGGCCTATGGAAAACACACTTGACACTTGAGCCATTGAGCATTTTCGAATTTGTGTGAGGAGACACAACTTTTGATCAAGAACAAATCACTAGGGCTGGGTTTGCTAAGTGATTTGATTCAGTGATCAAATCTAGAGAGGGGCAGAAGCAGAGATTGGTCAGGAGGGCCAAGAATACATTTCAGAGAGAGGCATAATCAACGCAGGAGAGAGACAGTGCAGTTTCTGGCTAGGGTGATGCAGTTACTGCAGAGAATCACGCAGAGCCAGCGCAGTGTCTCTTGGAGTCAGTCCGAAGAAAGATAGAGGCTGGGGTTTTGAGCCAGGAGGGCCAAGATCTAGCTTCAGATCAGCCAGATCAGCTACAGGAAGGGGTGACACAGTCCCTCTAGCTTGCCTACGCAGGCTTACGCAGATCCAGCGTAAGCAATCATGCAGAGGCAATGAGGGCTTCATTAGCGCTGTTTTGATCAGCCGGAGACTTCCTGAGTGAGCTATATCTCACATTCATTTTTGTTGTCTAGATTTCTCTAAGGGGTTTGCCGGATGTTGGCACCCTAGTTGTATTCAAGATTCTGCTGCTTAATAATACAAACTAGTGTTGCGAACATCTCGACAACATCTCGATTTCATCTTGAAATCACGATTTTTTGGCCTAGCCGATGTTTGCTGATTTTTAAAATTATTTTTACGGTATCTTAATTTTGTTGATATTTGCCGATTTTTTGCCGATATTTTCTTGATTTTTACGACTTTTTGGTTTTTCGAACCCTTGTCGATTTTATCCCGATGCCGATGTTCGCAACATTGATACAAACCCATAGATCTGCTGCACCGGTTTTGCCAAGTTGGGTTTTTCCGAGGACTTAGTCCAAAAATAACTGTGTCAATGTGTTTGTTTTTCATTGAGTTTTGTTTAGATTGTTTCAACACTTAGATTTATTCCACAGCATTATTTGTGTCGATTGCTTCAGTAATTACTTCGGTATTTCAATGTAATGAAATAATTATCAAATAATAGAAGAAGTAATTCAAATTTGTTGCAGTAGGAATCCAGATCTAGGATTTTTCACAAAAGTCCCCATAACCATAAATCAGTTGCGAGGATTTCTCGGGTTAACAGGGTATTATCGCAAGTTTGTTAAGAATTATGGGAGAATAGCAACACCTCTAACAACATTATTGAAGAAAGATGCATTTTCATGGACTCTTGAAGCAATTAAGACCTTTGAACATCTTAAAGAGGCAATGTGCCTAGCACCGGTCTTAGCTACGCTAGACTTCACAAAAACCTTTATTGTGGAATGTGATGCCTCAGGAAATGGAATTGGTGCTGTTTTAATGCAAGAAGGAAGACCCATTGCTTTTGAAAGTCGTCTAATCAAAGGAAAGTATTTATAGAAAGCTATTTATGAAAAGGAAATGTTAGCAATACTACACGCTCTAAAGAAATGGCGACCTTACCTAATGGGAAGACACTTCAAGGTAAAAACCGATCATGATAGTCTTAAACACTTTTTGGAACAAAGACTATCTTCAGAAGAGCAACAAAAATGGGTCACAAAGATGTTGGGTTATGACTTTGAAATTATCTACAAAAAAGGGAAGCTAGATGTTGTTGTAGGTGCACTCTCAAGAAAGAATGAAGAGGTGGAAGCATTGCTTTGTGTCATTTCTATTATCCAACCAGACTAGATAACCGAAGCAAGGGATGAATGGAAGAAGGACGAAGAAGTGTGGACACTCATTCAACAGTTGCAGCAAGATCCTAGTACATCTGATACATTTAGTTGGAAAAATGATTCCTTATGGTACAAAGAGCGCTTATATCTTTGTAAGAATTCCCAACTAAAACAAAAGATTCTGTTGGAATTGCACACTTCTCCTTTAGGAGGACATTCAGGATTTTTAAAAACTTACCGCAGGGTGAAGAAATAATTCTTTTGGGATGGCCTTAAATATGATATTCAAAAGTTTGTGGTAGAATGTTTGGTTTGCCAATTGAGACAATTAAAACCCCAGGCCTTCTACAGACTTTATCCATTCCAAGTCAACGTTGGGAGGAGATTTCAATGGATTTTATCACAGATTTACCTAAGTCCGAAGGAAAGAGTGTCATCATGGTGGTAGTTGATAGATTTACCAAGTATGCACACTTTTGTGCATTATCTCATCCATTTAAAGCAAGTACAGTTGCTACTACATTTATGGAAACAATTCAAAAGCTACATGGATACCCAAAGATTATTGCAAGCGACAGAGATCCCATTTTTACTAGAAATTTTTGGATGGAATTATTTTCTTGTTTGGGTACTCAACTAGCTCATAGATCATCTTATCATCCTCAATCCGATGGTCAAACTGAGATATTGAATAAATGTTTGGAAGGATATCTTCGTTGTTTTGTATCTGATAAACAAACACAATGGGTCAAGTGGTTACCTCTCGCTGAATGGTGGTATAACACTTCCTTCCATACTGCAGCAAAAATGACCCCATTTATGGCACTTTATGGATATCATCCTCTGTCCATCACATCATCTTTAAGAGAAAATTCTAAGGTTCAAGCAGTGGAAGATCACATCGAGCATCAACAAGAAGTTCTCCAACTCTTAAAGGATAACCTAAATTTGGCACAAAATCGAATGAAGCAACAGGAAGATCAACATCGCAGCGAGAGAAGTTCTGATGTAGGAGACTGGGTATTTTTATGATTACAACCATAAAAACAAATGTCCCTCAAGAAAGCTAAGAAGGATAATAAATTATCGCCAAAGTACTATGGTCCTTACAAGGTGTTGCAAAAGATTGGCACTATGGCATACAAATTGGAGCTTCTTGATTCTTCGCGAGTGCATCCGGTTTTCCATGTTTCATGCTTAAAGAAAGTTATAGGTGAAAAACTTCTAGTTCAAACAATATTGCCAGAATTTGATGAGGAAGGAAAAATCATATTGGAACTTGAAGCAGTCACAGAAACAAGAACTCGACAGCTACGAAATCGATCAATTTCAGAGTATCTCATCAAGTGGAAGAACTTACCCACTGAAGATTCTACATGGGAGGATGAGAATTTTATACAAAAGCACCCAGAGCTACTCAAGCGTTGAGGACAACATTTTATTGAAGGAGAGGGGCATGTTAGGTCCCTATATTACTAGTGTAGTCCCTTATTGTTGTTAGTGTAGCCCCTTTATTGTTATTTTTGTACCCCTGTAACCCCAGTATTGTTATTATTGTGCCCTTACATTGTTATTGTTAGGTCGGCTAGGATTATATTGTGACCACATGGACTTCTATATATAGAAGAAGGTTTTGTCATTTGTATCATCCAAGAATTTTTCATTTATGTAATGTAAAGGAGGTTTCCCCCTCGAAGTGGCTTATTTCTAAGGCGTTGATCTCTCTTTTCTTCTATTTTTGGAGCTGGTTTCATAACACTGTTTGTATGAGGCTGAATGGTTTCAGGTCTGCTACTTTGTTTCTGTGGAAGGGCCGAAGCCCTAGAAGAGGCCAAGAACCTTAGGCTTGAGAGCAAAAGGGACCAAGACAAATACACAGCTTAAATTGAGAAGTTTTGAGGTCCGACATTTGACCAGTAATATGACTTTCAGTCTAGGTTGACTTAGATTGACTTTGAATATCATATTGTACTTTTGTTGAATTGAACAATTTCTCCTAAGAAAATATTGCTGGGTTTTTGTCTAGTTGGGGTTTTCCCAGGGTAAAATTTTGTGTCTCTTGTGTTTGGTTGGCTCCTTATGATCCTACTGTTATTATTGTATTTCAATTGAGATTTTCTATGTATAATTACTTTATGATGTAATGAATTGGTTAAGAAATCATAGGAAAGTAATTATCAAATTATAAGATCATGAAAAATCAACAGCTAGAAGTGCAATTGAGTTTTTTTATTTTGAAGGATAAGTCCTCCCAACTTGTCATTGGTAGGTGCCTTGTACCTTGGCCAATATCATCATGATCATGGCATATAAATTGGTACAACAGGTTGTTCTTGGCAATGTTGAAATGAATGTTACTCCATAGAAAACAACTACCCACAATCCTTTCTTTTTCTTGCTTTTCCTTTTAAATAGTGACCTAACAGGAGGTTGTGTGCCAATTGTGGTTCTTGGAACAAAGGAAGGTGAGCTCGTTGAGGGCATTGTGGAAGGTGAGGCCAAGGAGAAGTTCTCACTGCCCCCTGCCCCTGAAATATTTGAGGCTGCCTGGATATTACAATTCCTGTTGCAATCTCAAGTCTCAAAGCTTCCTTCTCATCTTTCTTTTTCCCTGTTTCTTGAAGTTATTGATTGGCAATGTTAATGATTTATGGAGTTGAGTTTTGATAAATGTCACTTCATGCTGCAGAATTTGTGCAAGACGGTATTTCAACAGTTCAACCTGCTGATTCCCTCTGTCATTTTCTTCCTACCGAAATTGCAAGACAGATTTTGCTGATTATGAGGCTAATTGGGTTCACCATATTCCCACAATGGATCCAAAATCCTTTGGCATTTTCATATGTAAAAGATTAAACCTGGGGAAGAAAAGAGAATGGAGATCAACACACAAGGGTACTGCAAAAAAAAACATACCTAAATAAATGGTAGATCTTCCATTAAAAATCAGCAAGAGGACGAAAAACTACTGGACATTGCAAAATCTATCCAAAATCTCAAAAAAAACAGACAGAAGCCATGTTGCACATACCTGCAAATATCATAATGGTTTATGAGAATCAATCCCCCCTCTACAATAAATGGTGTATGGAAAATGAAGACACTCTATTTCTACTTGTTAGCTCAATGGATAATGGTGGATATCTCTATTTCTTTCAAACCCCTTCAACTTGTTTTCAGAATGAGTTAAAAGAAATTAACATTCCAGCTTTATTGTGGATTTGTTCATAAACTAGTGATATTTTGTATTGAATCATGATTTTTTCCTAAAAAATTTGATTTGTTTGAATGTATTACAATATCATCAGCAGCAGAAAAAATCGATATTATCGCTGGCCTAAGAGACTTGCAATATTTCGTGATGTTGGTGATATATCACAGATATTTTAACCTTCACACATCAGTTCACCTCGTGACCAGTCAATGTCTCTTTATACACTGTTATGAGGCTCATTGTGATTGACATTCATATCAATCATTCATTACTCAATATATTTGCAGAAAAATTCTGTCAATCTCATAATAAACAGGGACCGTTTATTCCAGTTTTCTACATTCTGTGATATATCTTGTCCATCTTTATTCAATTCTTGAATCATAAAGAATGTCTAAGTATTGGATATATAAATGAGCGTTAAAGTACCCATTTTCACTTCCACAGGAGCTATTTGTTACTGCTATCGCAAACTTTTTTTGATAGTGGGTGATAGATTGCTACCACTCTGCCTGCTTCATCTGGTACTAATTTAATATCACTTTTCTAATCCTTGTGGGTACAGGTATGGGTGTCAAGTTCCTGCTGATGATTTGGAATCTATGTATGGTTCCTCTCGAGCCAAAGGCTTTGGTCAAGAGGTTTGTAGTTAGCTACCTTACAACTAAAAGTATATATTTTGGTGCCAGAACGAATTTGCCTTATTAAGCTATTTTACGACCATAACTTTGCACATGAATGTTATGAGACTGCATTTTGAGGCCAGAAGCTGCCCACTTTTTACATTTTGTAATTCAAGCACAAGTGTTCGAATACCTGGTTAGGGAACGTGTTAACTTTTCTGTATCAGTTTTCTTGCCTTACGTTGCACCCCCACTCCAGGGTTAACTGGTTTCCATTTTTTTTACTGCTTATGGATGGTGCAAATCAGATTATCTTGTTTCTAGTTTTGTTATTTCATTTGGCCTATTAATTTCAAAATACAAGTTTCTGATTGTCAAATGTGGCTATTTTCAGATTTCAAAATCTCAGTAAAAATAACTATCCATTTATATCATTTGAACTTGTGTTTCACCTTTCTAGCAGCAACTGTTATTTGCAATCAAGCAGCATATTTTCAAATGAATTATCCTATGAACCACGGACATGATGGTTGTATTCTTGATTTCAGGTGAAGAGACGAATTTTGATGGGAACTTATGCCCTTTCAGCTGGATATTATGATGCATACTACAAGCGTGCTCAGCAGGTATTTTATTTATTTATTTTTTAAGCAAAAATTGAGTGTCTGTCATATGAGATGACACAAACTACGAAATTAGGTTCATGGCAGAGCTGTGCTGGCATGACCAACCCAATCAGGGATGGAAAGCATCTTTGTTATGAATAAAATATATTAAATATAAATAATGATGATAATTGTAATAATTATTAGTTAATTAGTAATTAGTGTTGAAGAGACACGTCTAAATGGGGCATGACCTTCCATGAAGAGGCACCTGCCTAGGGTATATAAGCAAGCCCCTCATGTTGAGATTTTCGGTAGCATCGGATGTGCTTTAGCTTCGAAACTTTGTGGAGGGGCTAGAACACATGAGATCTCCAAGAGCCAAAAATCGTTTGGAGAAATTCCTCTCGGAACCTAAGTTATTCAAAATATTAATTATTTCAATGGAGACCCTAAGTCAACTTAGGGAAATGAAATAATTAAAGTGAATTAATTTAGACACGTGGTTGAAAATGTTCTAAGTGACGTGGAGCAAGTCTTTTCTAATCGTAGCCATCGATTAGAGATTAGATCACGACCATTGAATGTTCAACAAGAAAAGTATTAAAGGAAGGCTTGGGGTTAGGTGGAGTACACACACAGTAGCAACACTTGAGCTAAGTCGAAATTCTGGGGTGCGGTTTGTTGAGAATTTTTGAGTGAGCTTGCGGTGCCGTGAGGGGCAGATCGATAGTGGGATTTCAGATTTGAGGACGAGGATACATTGGCAGAGAGGCAGATCCGTATCAGAGCAGTGCAGAGACCCAACAAGGGTGACGCAGGTCCAGCCAGATCAGCGCAAAGGCAGTGTAGGCTCAGCTAGGGTGACGCAGGCCAAGCCAGAGCTGCGCAGAGGCAGCGTAGGCTTAGCGAGGGTGACGCAGGGCCAACCTGTGCTGCGTAGAGGCTCACACAGGGCCATAGGGATGACACAGTGCCGGGAGAGGCAACACTGAGGCTCTAGTGGGCCAGAAAGGGCTCGTTTTCAACAGATCCAGTAGGTGTGAAGCAACCACACTGAAGGATGACATAGTGATTGCGTAGGCACCCGTGGGATTCTTCATCCTCCACTAAATCAACCGTATTTTCTGTCTCCGAGAGATAGAGGTACATATGTCGTGATTTTCTCTATTTGGGAAAACCATGTCTGGTGCCCTTGAATGTATTCAAAATTCTGCATAATAATAAAACCCTCTAAGAGTTGCTGCACCAGTTTTCCCGCATTGGTTTTTCCGAGGACATTTGTCCAAAAAATATTGTGTCCTTTGTCATGTGGGTTTTATTCTTCAGTGCTTGATCTGTATGTATGTGTAGGCTGCAGTAGTGTTTACTTTGATGTTTTACTGAGTATTTCAGAAAAATAACTTGGTAATTAAATCAAACAATTAGGAGAAGTAAATCAGAACACCGCAGTAGGGTTTCTGTAATTTGGATTCTTAAATTTTCACACCTCACTCTCATTTTAATCATTCTCATTCATAGTTTTTAATATATATATTCTTGTATCTCAATGGAGATCTTTATATTCCAAGTCTTCTAGAGTATTTAACTTGAAGTACGAACTTTGTTCGTACCATTTGGTATTAGAGCCACGTTGGTTGATCCTGACCTTTGGCCATCAACTCTCTATTAGATCAAGCGCTTCACTACATAATTGGAGATTCTCCAGTATGGTTGTTTTGCCCAGGGTTGCGGGGAAGCTTCGTACCCCCTTCGCTCCCGCTCCGGAAACGCGCTCCGTTCGGGAGCGTTTCGGAAACGCTAGGAAACGCGCTTCCGAAAACGCTTCCTGTCGGGAGCGTTTTTCGGGAGTGCGTTTCCGACCTGAAAAAACGCTCCCTGTTTTTTCGGGAGCGTTTCAGGGAGCGTTCGGAAGCGAACGCTCCCGAAACGCTTCCGACGTTAAAAAAATGCTTCGGGAGCGTTTTTTAAACGCGGGAAGCGTTCGCTCCCGAACGCTCCCCGCCGCGCGGAAATTTTTTTATGAAAAATTTTCGATTTTTATAAAAAGGGGGGGGGTTTCATTGTCAGTTATTGTTTGTTAGTTGAGAAGTGAGATTGAGTGAGAAGGAGAGCCGAGAGCGCAAGGTTTGGTTGACAGGAATCAGGAGAGCAAGGAGCAAAGCTGACAGGAGAGCAAGGAGCAAGGCTGACAGGAGGATTGCAAGAAAGAGGTAGGCCTTCTAATCCAATTTTGTATTTTCTAAGATGAATTTGTAGATTGTTAAATTGTTTGAAAATGAAAACTTGAATTTTGCTTGAATGTTGTATTTTATTGGATTTAAAACTTTTAAAATGAGTTGTTTTTTTCCAATGTTGCATTTCCTATTCCCATTTGGCATTTTTCTATTTGTTTTGCAGGCTAGATTCTAGAAACTTGAAACTTGTTTCCATCATGGCTATATGGCTAGGAATTTTCCTCATGTTGGTTCCTTTCTTTGTGATAATGGTGTTGGAGAGTGCTAGAAGAAAGAGACAAATCAGAGAAGAGGAGGATGAAGATGAGGGTTATGGTGGATCTGAAGAAAATCCTGAAGAGGAGGATTATGCTGAGGAGGAAGTGGGGAGTGGAGACCCTGAGAACCTAGAATCCCCAACTAAACAAGACCAATATCCTTTGTGGAAATATGTTCAGAAACAAGAAGGAGGGAAAGCTGGTGGAACCACTAAATTTATTTGCCCCCATTGCAATAAACAATACCATGGTTCATACACCCGTCTGAGAAGGCACCTTTGTGGGATAATGCCAGGAGATGGAACTAAAAATTTTGGAATCAAAGTTTGTACTTATGTGCCAGCACCACAAAGAGAGATATATAGAAAGGAAGAGGGGGTTGCCATACAGAGATCATCTAAACGATCTAAGGGTATCGCTGATTCAGGCCCAACACATTCAACTTCCACCCATGCCAGTGGTTTCGGAAGCAGTGGCACTGGATTAAGGCGTAGAACCATATCCGATTTCCTAGCCGAAGGGTGTAGGAATGATGTGGATTCAAAAGTTTACCGGTTTCTATATGCATGTGGGGTGCCATTCAATGTTCTTCGCTCACCTTATCGGCATGAAATGGTTTCTGCCATTAATGATGCCCCCAAAGGATACAAAAGCCCTAGGTATGACAAGGCCAGAACCGTGGGTCTTGATCATGAAAGAGCTAAAATAAATCATTCTTTGGCTAGAATGACAGGTTCGTGGAATGAGCATGGGTTGTCCATTGTCTCTGATGGATGGACCAATGTAAAAGGAAAACCATTGATAAATGTTTTGGCTGTGTCGGTTAGTGGTGCAGTGTTCCTGGCAGCTTATGATTATTCATATAAATTCAAAACCGGCATTAACATTGCAGAACCATTACTTGAAATAATTGAAAAGACTGGGCCATACAATGTGATACAGGTCATCACTGATAATGCTGCTAACTGTAAGGCAGCAGGAGCAATTGTTGAGGATAAATACCCCAACATTTTGTGGTCTGGGTGTTTGGTTCACACAATGAACCTTTTGATGCATGATATCATAAAAAACAAACAACCTCAGTTCAAATGGCTTGGTGATTTGTACAAGAGAGGTAAGAAAATGATCAAATTTATTACAAATCATAGCAATACCCATGGACTTTTCCGTACTCACTCCAAATTGGAGTTGTTGAAAATAGGAAAAACTAGATTTGCTAGTTATTACCTCACCTTCAGGCGCCTTTTGAAGGTAAGAGAGTCATTGGCTGCAATGGTATCAAGCCCACACTGGCAGCTATTAAAGGATAGGGCGGCAACAGTGGTTGACAGGCAAAGTTTTGAACATGTGAAGGAGACCGCCCTTGACCCTCAGTTTTGGGCACGTATGAGGGAAATTGTGAGTTTTACCAAGCCCATTTATAACATGATTCGCTTTGCAGATACTGATAAACCAGTGATTGGAGAGGTTTATGAGCAGATGGATAGCATGTTGGGGCAAATAAAAGATATTGCTAAGGATAATGATCCCATTTTGTATGCTATGATTCATGACTGTGTGTGTGCACGGTGGAATAAACTCAATGTTCCACTACATGCTTTGGCATATATCCTTACGCCAAAATATTACTCTCCATCTTGGTTGGGCCAACCTGCACCTGGAGGTGGGGTTTGGGTGAAACCTCACACAGATCCAGAGGTACAAGAAGGGTACATGAAGGCATTGGACAAATTGGTACCTGACAGGGAAGAGTGTGCTAGATTGCGCCTTCAATTAGGCAAATACTTCAGTTGCACTGCTAACTTTGGTTCATTCCATGCAATGGAAGACAGGGACTGATTCGATGCTCTCACATGGTGGGAAGCATATGGCGGCATGGGACTTTTGCCAAAGTTGGCTAAAAAAGTTCTCTCACAAGTTGTGAACACTTCTTCTGCAGAGAGGTGTTGGAGCACCTACAACTTTATACACAATGTGAGAAGAAACAGGCTGAATGAAAACCGAGCTGAAAGCTTGGTTTATGTGCATTATAACTTGAGGTTGCTCAGCCATTACTGTGATCGGGAAAATGAGGATCAATCATACAGAGTCTGGGACAACAACCCAGAGGATGATAATTTGGAGGACGGCACGTTACATCTAGAAGAATTGGAAGCAGAACTTTATAGGGATGATGATGAAGCATCAACAGCACCGCCACACACAGGGCCAGTCCCACCATCTACTGGTAGCAGTGCGGGTGCCAGTGCCAGTGCCACTCCTCGATATCACACTATTGTTCCTTTGCAGATCCAGCCTCCACCTTTTGGTCGTGGTCATGGTACTCCTGAGAGTACTAGAAGACCAACAGTTCCTCGTGGCTCACAGAAATTAGACATTTCTCGTGGGCGTGGCAAGGGGCCAGCCAGATAAAATATATTTGTTGTTTACTATTTTCTATTTGTTGTTGACAGTTGAACAGCTGAAACTTGACTTGCTACTGATTTCATATATTTAAATTTTTAATGAAGTTGGCATTTATAAGTTTACTGTTTACAAGTCATTATGAATTATGAATATGATGCTTCATGAAAGCTATATGGTGATCAATGAATCAATGATGATAAATGTTATATAATATCAATGATGATAAATGTTATATATTGAATTTTGAAATCAATGAATCAATGATGATAAATGTTATATATCAATGATGATAAATGTATATTGAATTTTGAAATCAATGAATCAATGATGATAAATGTTATAATATATATATCAATGATGATAAATGTTATAATATATATATCAATGATGATAAATGTATATTGAATTTTGAAATCAATGAATCAATGATGATAAATGTTAGATATTGAAATTTGAAATCAATGATGATAAATGTTATATATAAATGATGATAAATGTTATATATTGAATTTTGAAAGCTTGAAACCTTCAGATTGATGATTTGCGAGACTCAAGAGTCAATATGTTCTCTGCTTCCAACTCATGGGCGTGGTTGACGAAGATTATAACTTCTAGATGATTGATGTTATATGATTCAATCTATGTTTTTATGTTTTTTATGTCTAATTCATCATTCTACATGTTTTTGTTGACATATATGCATCAAAATATAAAAAATATAAAAAATATTAAAATATATATATATATATATATATATATATATATATATATATAAAAACGCTCCCGAAAACGCTCCGGACCCGGAAACTTTTAAAAATGGCGCTCCGCGCTTCGCTCCCGCTCCCGCTCCCGCTTCCAAGTAACCTTGGTTTTGCCATTTAGGCCTTTGGCCATTAAAAACAAAAAAAAGGGGTATAATAAAGAAGGACTAGAATTATAAAGAAGTCAAAACCTGTTAGATCTAAGACTTTTGAGATTCATAATTTAGATAAATGTCTTTCAGATTAATCACATCATAATGATTTGGTCGATATTTCGAACCATCTAATGTGGTTCATCCTCAGGACAAGGTGAAGAAGATAATCGATCTTAATGAATAAATAGTGTGGATGCATCATTTCCTGGAGATAGCCGATGAAAACTAGCTGTTAAAAACTAGCCATTATTAGTTAGTTAGTTATTAGGGAATAAAAATAAAAATAAAAATAATTTTTTTATCTATTAAGAATATTTAAAGGGGGGAGAGGTTAATGAATACATTTTTTTATTATAATAGGGCAATATTGAGCAAGGAATAAAGGTAAGATTAAAAGAATATAAAAAGGTTTAAAATTTTTATTTTATTTTTATAAGAGTTTTAAAGTATTTATTATTATAAATAAGAGGATAATATAAAATATATTATAATTAAATTGTTAATTTTGGACAACTGGGTCCAAACTCCATGTTGTGATGCTCAGATGAAGATGCCAATATTTTTATTGGATTCCTCTTTCAGAGAGGTGCAATATCGTTCTAAAGATCATCTTGATCCGATGAGCAGAACATTTATTTTGAATTAATTCCACTTATGTGCAAGGTTGACCAGAATTGTAATGTAGGCTTGAAACCCCAACAGATGTGTCACACACCCTCATTGATGGATATATATAGGTCAACGTTGGAGGTCATTTTCACCATCACTCATCACACATTTTCTCTCTGCATCTGATTGGTTTGATCATCATCTTGGAGTCTCTTCTTCCTCCACACATGGGAAAAACACAACAAGAATTTCCTGGTTTTGACCTAGGGTTTCAGTGCAGATTTGACCAGCGTTGACTTTGGTCAACGCATGGTCAAACTGACCTCAAACTCTCCCAAAAATCCGATTTCTGTAGTTCGCATTTATTGGAACAGAAATCGAGGCTAGATGTTGACTTTGACCTAGTTGTGTTGACTTTTGCTGCTGCTGTTTTTGTGTTGACCGTTGACTGGGACAGTGTTGACTTTTGCTGGCTTTGGGTTGACTGATATAGAGCTATTCGAGAGGGTTGTGTGACATATTCTGGTTGGCTGACCATGTAGAGACTTTGCTGGTTGAAGCAACCTGTTGACCGCCGTAACGCACCACAACACATATATTTTGCTGATCAAGTTAAGTGTATTTTTGGCTTGTCTTCTGTCGATCTATTGGTATGTTCTATCAACATTTTACTTTCTTGTTTATGTGATTGCTGTTTGATATTGGGAATAAAAGTAAAGTTGCATCAAGCATAGAACATTTACAAAAATTTACATAAATAAAAGAAAGACCAAGCACAAAGAAAAATATATATGCTAAAGAAGAAAAAAGAAAAAGGCGAGGGGGGGGGGTGTTAAAGAATTTATTAATAAATATGTTAATAAAATGATTAATTTTTTTATTAATATTACAATAGGGTAATATTGAGAAAGGACTAAAAGAATTTAATAATAACTATTTATTTAAATAAGAGGTTAAATTTTTTTATTTTATTATAATAAAAATTTTAAAGTATTCACAAATATTACTAAATAAGAAGAAAGACCAAGAACAAAGAAAAAGAAAAAGAAGAGTAAAGGAAGATTAAAGGAACAATAAATAAAAAAACAAAAAAGGGAAATAAAACCACAAAAGAAATCAACCAAGACCACAAGTGACCTGAGTTTAATACATGGTGGAGAAATCACCTAGAGAGACCGGAGTCCAGCTCTTACTCAACTTCCACCCATCATCCTTGTTGAGATTCTTAGCATGCCTCTCAATCTCAATAACTTCCCTAAACTTCCTATGGTGGAAGTGATCAACCTTAGAAAATGACTTTGGAGTCCTCTATGCATACATGGTGACATGACTTTTCCGCATGCTCCGCAAGGGCTGATGTGCGGGATCGATTGTGCCTAATGTCTGCAACATGTTCTTGGATTCTCCATCTAATGGATCGACCTATTTCGCCAATATAAGGAGGACCACAGGAACAAGGAACCATGTAAACACCCTTCGTGTCTTTAGGGTCGATAGGGTCCTTGACAGATTTGAGAGAATTTCTAATAGTACAGAGAGGTTTGAAAGAAGAGGTGATATTATTCCTTCCAAGGACATGGACAATTTTGTCCGAGGTCCCTTGGATAAACGAGAGATGAACTTTGGCGATAGGATCTACTCGAGTAGATTTGCCCCCTAATTCTTTAAGGGCTTTTTGAAAGGACTTAAGGCCTTGAGATCTACTATACCCATTATTCTCAAACATGTCAAGAAGATGGGATTTCTATGACTCTAAGTGATTTTCATTAGAGATTCTTTGAGCATGGGTAGCAAGAGTGCAAAGAACACCAAATTTATGAGCAGGAAAATGATGAGGACCAGCATGAAGATACTGTTCAGTGTGAGTTTTCTAGCGAAAACTTGGTGGAAATTGGAACCATCATCCATTCTAGAAAGGAGGATATCCAAGAAAGGTAGGCAACCATCCACCTCAACTTCCATTGTGAATTTTATGGAATCAGATAGTGAATTCAGGTGACCAAGAAAAATATCTAACTTTTTGCGACCATGGGGCCAAATGACACATGTATCATCCATGAACCTCTTCCATTTCCTAGGGCGAAATTGAGCTGAGGCTAGGGCCTTCATTTTAAAATCTTCCATAAATAAGTTAGCAACAATATGGGAAAGAGGAGAACCCATTGCAACACCACAAGTTTGCTCATAAAACTCACCTTGGAAATTGAAAAAAGTCAAGGTGAGGTAGAGACCAACTAATTTAGAAGTGTCTTGGTCCGAGATTCGCTTAATGACATCAATGGCTTCTTGGATGGGGATTTTGGTAAATAAAGACACAACGTCAAAGTTGACTAATAATTCGCCAGGTTCCAACTTGATGCCCTTGCATTCCTTGATAAAGAAAGTCGAGTCGTTAACAAAGGAATCTGTGAGACCCATAAGGGTTTTAAGGTTCTTGGCTAAGAATTTAGCAAGATGATAAGAGGAACCACCTATTGTGTTAACAATAGGTCTTAAAGGGGCTCCAAATTTATGAATTTTAGGAAGGCCATAAATCCCAGGGGTGAGGGGATTACTCTCAATAAGCTTTCTAGAGAGAGGATTAAGGGATGAATTCGATTTAATGGCGAAACCTCCTTAGAAACCGATTTATGGGGATTCTTTTTAAGCGTAACATAACTACCACTATTGGACAGATGGTCAATCATTTTGCTGACATAGTAAGATTTATCCATAATGACTATGGCACCACCTTTGTTTGCCTTAAGGATGACAATGTCAAGATTGTCCCTTAGGGATTTAAGGGCAAGAAATTTAGGTTTGCTCAAATTTCTTTGGGGAGGCTTAGCCTTCCTAAGAATAATGGAACAACCCTGCTTTATAGTCTCCTTGGTATTATCCAGAAGATCCTTAATGCCATACTCAATATTACAGATAATGTCATCAATGGGAATATTTTTGGGGGCTAGGGCAAAATTAAGCCCCTTATTGAGGAGACTGAAAACAGACGAATCAAAATTAAAACTAGAAAGGTTAATAACATTTTTCATACCAGATGAGAAATTATTATTATTATTTTTGTTAATATAGACATCATTATTATTTTCGGAAATGTTGTTTTGTTTAATAATATTATTGTTGTTGATATTAGTTATATTATCATTATAAACATTATTATTATTAGTGTTGTTTAGGTTAATTAAGTTATTGTTGTTAATGTTAGATATATTATTATCATAATTTCTATTATTATTATTATTATTATTTATAATAGGGTTTGGATTTAAATCAAAACCTATAAATAATTAAAGGCGTTAGATTAAAAAGTGAGTATTCTAATGTTAAAAAGGGATATAGTTAAAGTGATATTAGAAAAAGTTCATATATATAATTGATAAAAAGTGCATGATAAAGTCAAAAGGGAATCTTTCCAAATAACTTAAAACTATACGTAAGAGAAGGAAGAGTAGATTATATTACCTTTCTTCATTAAATGGTTTACAAGATCGTGGTTTTAGCAACCCATGGTAATTGCCCATGGTATTTTCAAGGTAAAAGAACAAAAGGAATACAAAATCTCTTTATGTGAATGGTAAGTTTTACTTTTTACGTGGAGAAAATTAACCAAGTCAAAGGCACATAAGTGGACATATATTTTATATTATACACCAACAAGGTGAATTGCCACATTTCACTAGGGTTTTAACTTTTCAAAAAGAAAAAGAAATTATAAATATATATAGAAAAAAAGTGTTTAAAAAAAAAGAAAAAAAGAAATAATTGAAGAGTACAATTATATTATTAAAGTTTTGGAAGGTATTATTACAAGGAAGTTTTCATTTAAAGTCAAAGATTTTTAAAATTTTATTAATGGAATATTAATTTAATTAAAAAAAGGGTGGGTTTGAACGAATAATAAGTTTCGAAAGGAGTAATTATAAATATATAATAGAAAGAGAGAGGAAGATTACTTATAAAAAAAAAGAGAGGAGTAAAGTGAAACATTATTAAATTAATTTTCACCAAAGTACAAACCAGAAAGAAAGGAATTAAAGTACAAAGTAACAAAAAAATGCATTATTATAGAAGGATTTTTTTTTTTTAAAATAAAAAGTTAAAAGCAGTCCAAATGAGTTCCACACAACAATCATTATTTTGAACTAAATGTCTGTTTTGTATAACATACATTGAATATCCTTGGATTTATAAAAACTACAAATTATGTTGTCCAACATGTGGAAATTTTTTTAATGCGGAAGAATGTCAAGATGATGTACTGATGCAAATGACTAAACAAGAGGAAAAACTTGCAAAACTGGAACAAAAATTAACAGGAAAAGGTGAGGAAATTTTGCATCGAAGGGACCATAGCCAAAAATTACTTGTGAAGGTCAAGAAGTCCAAGGAAAGAAGGAAAAAATTAGAGGAAGAAAATTAATGTGTCGAGAAGAAATTCAATGAGGTTCTATCAGAGAAGGAAGAAGAAAATTTGTGCTTAAAATACTTGAATCAAAGGTTATTAGAACAAATCAAAGATCTGAAAGATGAGAAGCTTAAAAGTCAAAACATTGAAAATAAGGTTGATTAATCAGAAACCAAAGAACTCTTACGTCTGAGAAATCATCATCAAAGTCTACTCACTCAAATTAAGAAACTTAAGGATGATAAGAAATCACTAAAAAACAAGTTAGAAGAATTACTCATGAAAAAAGTATCAAATTCTTTAGACCTATGTTGCACAAGTTTCCGGTGTGTGGGTACTTTGGGTACGTGGGAACGAGTATCCGGTATGGCTAGAAGCTTTGCCCAAATTTACAGGAAGCGTCAAGTTGGGAGTGACACTAGTATAATATATTAAAAACTAAAATTTAATATATATATATATATATATTTTAAATAGTGTAAAGATTAAATGTACATACCAAATTGAAATTTTAAATGATTCATCATTCAAGAGACAACCATAAAAATTTAAAACCAAAATTAAAAGCCACCCAAATCATATTGATGGTCATACTAGAAAAAACTTAGAAAGGCAAAAGCCTAAAGTAATACATAATTCAAAATGCCCAATAGCCAAAATATAGCAACAAAAATAAAAAACTTATGATCATATAGTATGATCTTCAACATTAAGGAGATCCATATAAGCTTGAGCCTCACTGGGTACTTGATCAACGTCATTATCATCATCATCAGATGCAACAATGTCATCTAATGGTATCCCAACCAATCTTGCATTTGGTAAAGGATTTACATCATCATAGTCAGTTTGGGCAACGTCTTTAGCATTTACATCCCATCGTGCGACAGGTCCTTCTAAATATTTAGGTAGCTTCCTTGAATAAAGCTGAAGACTACTATGCACATAAACAAGTTTCTATGCTGTCTTAGAGGTAAGTCTATTCCTCTTAATAGAGTGTATGAAACTATAAGTGGACCAATTCCTTTCAGCAGTTGAGGAACTAGCAACCTGAGATAGCAAACGTGAAGCAAGATTTTGGAGCTCTAGAACTTGGCCCCCATACATTCTCCACCATCAAAGGGGTTTCTTCTGAGCATAATGCTTGATGTCCCTCTTTGCGTCTTGGCTGAATGTAGGAGGGCTTAATGTACCAAAATCAATAAATTGCTCCCGTATCACACTTGCTTCATCAACAATATACATTTTAGTTATAGCATCAAGAAACCCTTGTTTTACCTCTTAATCATCAATAGGAAGAATTCTGTTTGAACTTTCCATATACTACTTTGGATTAAGAGCATATGCAACCATGTGAAGGGGGGTATTGAGCTTAAGCCATCTTTTCACTATTAGCTTGTGGATTTCATGGAAAAACTCCAAAGAAGGGTTTCTTTGGCAAATGATGTGCTTTACTTTTCTCACCATGCTATCAATACATTCATATATTTCTTCAAGAGCAAGAGAATCTGAATCAACATACCTAATCAACTCCACAATTGGAGCTGTGAAATAAACAACATATCTACTATCAACCCACCAATCCTCATTAAGAAACATTTCTCTTATCTTCTTTGCTTGAGGTGACTTAGACTTGGTCCATGCATTGCACTCTGAAGAAACAACAGTGGCTTGTAAAGATGCATAGACCTCATCAATGCGCTCAAGCAAAATAAAGTATGTGGCATATCTTGTTTTTTGCAGGTTTTAAAAAATGCTTCTTTGAATACATCCTGTAAATTGCCAAGGAAGCATGGTGGTTTCATATGAACATTTGTGCTTCCATCACGTCTGAAATGATTTTTGCAATCCACTGTATTTTACCAATGTCTTTTAAGAGATTGTTAAGGGCATGTACATAACAAGGAGTCCAAAAGATATGCCTATATCAACTTTGGATCATAAATCTCACTGCTCTACAAATAGGTGCTGCATTTGTGATGACATGTACCACATTTGAAGTACCAACCTCATCAATTGCATCCTTCAACATTTCAAATGTGAAAGTAGCATCCTTAGTTTTACAACTACAATCAATTGCTTTAAAAAAAAAGGCCATTCTGGTGATGTCATAATAGCATTCAACAAAGGTCTTTGTTCAATATCTATCCAACCATCTATGACAGTTGAACAGCCTGAGTGAACCCAATATTGTTTGAGGTCCTCCATACGTCCATGCATTCTTGTCAACCCTCTTTCTAATAATGAAGTCTTAATTTTTTTGTACCCTGGGAGTGCATATCTCGTCCCTGCAACTATGATTTTTCTCACCATTTCTTTATAGTATGGTGAACGAGTGGCATTAAATGAAATTCCATTCGCCATAAAAAAATCTGCTATGGCATCATCTGCTTCATCCCTCTGCAAGACATTGTACATCTTTTGAATGGATTCACTTACACTAGTTCTTTTAGTGCTAGAACGTCCTTGATTAGTCTCAATTTGGATGTGACTTTGTTCATTCATACATTGGGATGAATCTTCATGTCTACCTCCCTTATTATTAGGAGATAGAATGCTACTATCACATTCATTGTTTCCATTTGCTTTCATGTGAAGCTTACTCATTTCCATTCGTTGTTCAAGGTTACATGCGCAAGTCTTCACTCCTAACCCAGGTATGCCCAAAAGACGATGCCATACTCTTGTTTAGCTACCCTTAAAAACATGGTCACACAAAGTGCATTGCCATTCCTCACGACCCCCACTGTTTTTTGCCTTGTTTTGTGTTATTTTTTTCATGAACTTCATTAAAGGCTTCTTGGAAATGTTGTTTGATTTCTTGTGGGTATCTATTGTTGCCTCTGTATTCTGTTGTTGAACTTGTGGAGGTAGTGGGGGTCTCATCCCGTTGTTGTTGTTATCACATTCATTGCCCAACCTTCTATCCATGGTATCAATATTGAAGATTGACATGAAAATACAAAAAACATTAGAAGTGGAACAAATATTAATAAATAGATTTTACAATGTACATAAATGACAAAAACGAAAAAGAATTAGATAAAACTCGGAATACTAGTATTTACTAATTAATAATTAATTTGCCATGATTTGCTATGAATCAACTTGAACTTAAACTTAACTGTACTATTGGAGCAAGCCCCCATGTGTGTATTGAAATGGATCTTGCTAAGAAAAGTTAAAAGTTGATATTTAATAAAAACAATTCAAGCATGTTGCATAACAAATATAAATTGTCCACAAGCAGCCGAACAAAAGCAACTTCCCTTTAATAAATAATAACATATTCTTATTTACAATCTATACAAAGTTTTTAATATTTATGGTAGTGAATAAATGGATTATGACACATCTCACAAATTCTTATTTACCATCTATACAAACTTTTTATGGTAGTGAAGAAATGGATTATGACACATCTCACAAAGATAGCGGTAAAGTGAAAGGGAATGCAATGTATGAAAAAATGTTCTTACGTTTTTGAATTTTTCTGTATTACATCACTGCAGAGAATGAGCTTCAACTTTTGTTGTTTTGTTTGTCCTCTTCGGAAAGGAGCATTATTGATATATATTATTAGCATTCATGGAATTCCACTACATACCTCTATTTTACGGTTAATCGTTAATTCCACAGTGTGTTCCAACCATCAAAATGTTTTCAAATTTACATATAATAATAAACAAATAAATGATAAATCCCTTTAATATTAAATTAATCAATTGCTTTCAAGTTTACGTATAATAACAAACAAATAGACCCCTTTACTATTAACTTCAAATTTCTTTCTAGTTCTAAGTTTACATAAAATAGTACACATAGATGCTGTAACCTTTTACGAAAATCTAAGAGTTACAAGGCTACATGTTAACTTAGATGAAGCCCTTCAATAAGCCAGGACCTCCACAGGCGAAGAATGAATAATATAATGATTAATCTCATTGTTGAGAGCAGATGTGTTCACACCATAGCCCTTCCTTCCAATAAAATTATAAAATCTAAACCCGGATTTCAGAGAATGCAAAATACGTAAGCAGATGCTATTACAGGTTTTTTCGAGTAATGGTAATGGTGATGGTTTATTAAATTATTAATGAGATCAAACTCGCCCTCTATTTAAAATAATTGAAGAAAAGTTAAAACATGCCTAACGATCCCTATAGGTTGGGGAACTGGATCATAGATTTCTTTTCGTGCTTTGTGTTAAGGAAATAAATACAAGATAAAACATAAATATATCTTGAATTTCAAACTAAGTTATAATTTTTTTGCCATAAAATTATGGATTTTAATTTTTATATCCAAAATCAAGAAATAAAGAAAGAATTTGCAAAGTAATATTGTTTATTGAAACTCGAAGTAGTCTGAATTATCTGTTTAAAATTTAAACTTTACATCAAAGTTTGTAAGAAAATTAAATCCATCACATTCTCAATCTGTCACCTGAAAAAGAAAATGTCACTTTCTTCATAAAAATAATGCAGTGCTACACTCAGGGTCACAACCAAATAGAGCATCCAAAGAGCGTAAAACTTAAATCCTGTGAAAATTCAAAATTGTGAATTTTGATCAGGTAGGATATTGTCAAAGGTTCACCTTATTTACTGCGATAGTGTAAAAGGTTTACCCTGATTTACTACATTATTAATATGGCTTTCCTTCCACCAGAATCCGAGAAGCAAGACATGAAAATAAAAGCGTGCATTGTCCCTAGATATTTCATTATTTTTAATCGACCTAGAGAATTCATATATGCTTTATACTTGATCTTATTTATGAGAAAAATTAAAATCGACCCGTATACTTGAGCTACGAGTCACGGCCCTGAGAGGTATTCGAGAATTTATCCAGAATTTAGTATTTACCTTTGAAGTTTCGGATTTCCCGAAGTTCTGAAGTTTGAACAACAACACACAGGAACAGGTGCACAACAACAATGTGTGAAGACTCAAGAGTCAATGCACACAACGGTGTGTCAATGGGTTGAGCCTTGAGCAGCGTCCCTCGACAACCTCCCTCAAAGCAACGTCCCTCGGAAACCTCCCTCAAAGCAGCGTCCAGAACACAAAGAAATCACTGTGCTTGAAATCACTGGCTTGAGATTGATTATATAGGAAAGGGAAGGAAAATAAATGGCAGGAAATGGAAAAAACAGAGAGTTTCCTGCCAAAGTTGGCGTGTTTTTCCCCCAACAACGGGTACTCATGGATCGGGAACGTGTGGGAGCTAGTACGAAATGCTCCAAAACCGCCGAGAGCTTCTGCAGGAACGTTGGAGCTTTTCGGGAGCTTTGCAGTCCAAAATGAGCGGTTTCTGGTATTGGTTTCGCTTGGGAAAAACTCCTGAAAAGCTCCAACTTGACTGTGATCTAGGCCGACATGTCTTTTGGTGTAGCTCCATTGCTTCGTTTAAGGCCGACTTATTGGAGGTGCTTGTGTTGGGTCTTTTGACTCTTTCAATGACTCATATACATATGTAACATACCCAAGAAGGGTCTTTCTTACATGACATTGACTCAATTAGACTTTATGACCAATCCTAAGAGCTCACAATGGGAGCCTTAACTAAAAATAATATTCCTTGCTCATGAAACCCATGAGTCAAGCATTACAATTTTTTTTTTTAATTTTTCTTCTTTACATCAATTACATAAAATCATAATTACACATGTCATTATGAAGATCGAACCTAGTTACATTTTTCAACACTCTCTCTTAACTAGGGAGGTATTCATAATGGTGCTTGGTCATTCTCAATCTGAAGAAATTTCATAAGAAGAATCAGATTGGTAACACATTTGTTTTAGCATCATATCAACCAACATATCAGAAGGCCTTGACTAATCACTCTTATCTCTGCACAAGATCAGAGCACAATATTGGCGATACCAATGATGTGTAGACACCCTCATCATTGTCTCTCTTGGAACATTCTCCACCTAGGTTCTCAGAGTGTGTTCCACCAAGACTATTCCTATCTTGGATTCCCAGTCCTCAAAGAATATCGGTCCTCTATGACTACTCTTATTTTGGATGCACTAATTCATCCTCAAAGAGCATCGGATGCCAGATGTTTACCCAATCCTCCAGTTTGTCTTCCCAGGTGAAGACAAGAATGATGTGTTTATCTCTCCTTCTCAACTGAGGGAGGACATACCCATTCCACTGAAGGAATGTACCCATTCCTATAAAAGGAATGTACCCAAGCTCCCTCTTAAGTAGAGACTTGACCAAGCTCCTTTAGGTCCTGGGACTTGCTTCCAGTGTGAAAATTCCTAGATCTCAATCAATCTAAGGAATCCTACTGCAACCATTCAAATTACTTCATCTATTATGTAAATTTACTTTACACAATTATTTCTTAATACATTCATGAAATACTGAAGCAATCACTGAAGTAACCTACACTACAATAATTATGATTCTGTAACAAGGAAGCTAAACAAGGAAATCATTCACACTTATGACACTTTTATTTTGGATTAAGTCCCCGGAAAAACCCAATGCGGGAAAACCAGTGCAACAGATCTGAGGGTTTTATTATTATGCAGTAGCAATGTCTGAATACCTCTCTGAATACCCCTAGGGTGATTCAGTTATAGAGAGAAATATTGGCAGAAAAATTTGTGAGGATTTACCTCACTCAATCATTGAATTTATGGCTGATCCGGATGAAGAAAACATTGCCCCGAAGAAGCTCTACGCAGCCTCTGTGTAGATCCAGCACTGGAACTTCCAGCGACTGCGTCACCCCCTTCCAGGCTCAATGTTGTCCCTCAACCAAGTCGTTTTGCCTCTGTGGACCTTGAGGAACAACCTCCTGTGCCACTTTCTGGATCCCTGCCTTCGAAACTGATCCACCAGCAAAATTCTGAAAACCCTTCCTCTGCCTCTGCGTTGCTTCTGCGTGAGCCTACGTAGTCACTGCATCAACCCTCTTCCTTCAGCGCTGGCTTTGGTTAGATCTCTTCTGCCTCTCTCTGACTGATGCTCCACCTGCTGAGAAAATATCTTCCTCTTCGGATGTTATCTATGCCCCTCACTGCTCAGATCTCTAGCTCGAATTTCTCAGCAAACCCACCCCAGAAATTTCGATATTAGATCAATTCAGTGTCTCGGTGTGTTTTCCAAATGACCCTCAAGCCTTCCTTTATAGTCTTCTCATTGACATATCGATGACCCAGATTAGATGTCTAATCAACGGCTAAGATTATAAGATGACTTGATCCATGTCCTCTAGAAGATTCACACTCTGTTTTATTTAATACCCTTTAATTATTTAATTTCCCTAAGTTTAGACTTAGGGTCCCCATTTAAATAATTAATTTTTCAAATAAAACAAAATTCGAGGGGAATGCTTTCTGAGTTATTTGGAATACTAGTGTCGAAGCCTTTACACCAAATTTGAGACTTGGAATACTTTATGATGCTACAAAAATCAACACTCCCTCTTAGCGAGGAAAGTGCTCCAGCAATAATGCCTGCTGCATACTTCTCTGATCTTGAAGCATCCTCTGCGCTGTTGATGCTGTCCACCAACACTGCACTGCTGCTGCCACTGTATTGCTGCCCATGACACTGCCACTGCCACTGCCACTGCTGCATCTGTACTACAACTCCCTCTCAAGTGTTGAATCTGCTATGCTGCTAACACTGCATTTGCACTGCAACTCAGGTGTTGAGAGAAACAACTGAAACTCATCCAAAAATGAACAAGTGTTCTATGGATGCACCTCGGTGCTGAAGAATCTGACTGTTGATAGCTACTGTGTTGTCCCTCAGATGCTATGCACTGCTGCTGCTTTGCATTGTGTAAGCACTGCTCTGCACTGCGCTGCATCACTGTGCACCATGTTACACCACTATGCACTGTGTTGCTGCTGCCTCTGCTCTACGCTGCTCCAGAAATGAACACTGCTATCTACTGCACTATCATCTGCAACACTCCTCAGCTCCATCTGAATACTCCTACATCCCGCTACTACTGATCATGGGCTTCCGTAGCAAGGTACGATCCATGAGGTGGGTTCCTCAAGGATCCTGCCCAACTAAAGTTCAAAGAACTACAACTCAATATCACCCCACTTCTCACTAGGAGAAGCATGGGCACTCATGGCCACCTCATCCTCCTCGATTCTCGCGGCTGCAACCTTCTGGTCATGCTTCTCATCTTTGTCCTTCTTCTTCAGAGGACACTGAGATGCATAGTGGCCCATCTCGCCACATCTGAAGCACTTGACCTTTGAAGCATCGCACTTCAATTTCCGTTGCGCCTGTTGTCCCTTCGATGCAATGGTTGTGTTCTCCTCTTCCTCCACATATTTCGATCTGCTTCCACTGTTGCCGTCAAGTTTGCACTTGACGAGGTCTCTCCTCAGCTCTTTCTCCTGAAAAGCTGACCACAACTACTCCCAGCTATGTAACGCTGCCTAGCCTAGTATGCTCTGGACAAACACTTGCCACTCCACTGTAAAGGGCCATCTGTACCATGGTTGCAGTTGTAGGTGTAGCACCTATTGTCGGCAGTTGATCTCGAACCTCCTAAAACCGCATGAGGTATGAAGCCACGCGCTCCCCTTTCCGCATCTGGATAATACGGAGCTTCTGCTCCAACTACGACTTCCGCTGCTCGGAAGATCCCTCATATAGGTCATGCAAAGCTACCCACATCTCTGGCAGTATTCTTGCCAGCCACATATGAGACGATGTGATCCTTGACACCATCAAGGAGACCCCTCTTTGCCTTCGCCATATCAGCCTTGTACTTCTTGTTTTGATTCGGACCTGTAGGTACAACTACCATGTTCTCCACAAATGCCTTCAGATCATATTCATCTAGAAGGAGCATAGCCCGTTCCTTCTAGATCATATAGTTGGAGGAGCCCTCCAACCGATCCTGATCATGAGGTCTGCGAGATGCCATCTTAGCCGAAAAACTGTCGAATTTGCTCCCTCTTTCTCCCTACCGCGCAGCTCCTGGTAGGCTTACGCACTCCCTGGTGGAGTTGTAAGTTCTGTTGCTCCTCTACTGCTCAGCAATTGAGAGATACTGACTTCCTCGGCTAGGAAATCATTGAGGAAGAATTCCCCAAATATGTGCTCTTGACTCCTGACGTTTTTCGACCCAGCAAAAACTTCAAAAAACTGCGTCCCTTTGTCTTCTGCGTGGAGGCTCTGCGCTGCTCCCTCTGCCACAGCAAGATCTCCAATCTGGAAGCCCTTTCTCTCTGTCGACTCATGCAGAGAGAGACTGCAACGAAAATCTTAGCCCTCCTGGCTAGAACTGCACAATCCTTCAATGGATCGTTTTGCTGCACTGCAGCCAAAATGACCTTCACTTCAGAATTCAAATCGTTCTTCCTGTTTCACATCAATGCTTTGATACCATGTGAAAATTCCTAGATCTCAATCAATCTAAGGAATCCTACTGCAACCATCTGAATTACTTCATCTATTATGTAAATTTACTTTACACAATTATTTTTGAATACATTCATGAGAGACTAAAGCAATCACTGAAGCAGCCTACATTAAATAATTATGATTCTGAAACAAGGAAATCATTCACACATATGACACCTTTATTTTGGACTAAGTCCTCGGAAAAACCCAATGCGGGAAAACCGGTGCAACGGATCTAAGGGTTTCAATATTATGCAGTAGCAATGTCTAAATACATCTCTGAATACCCCTAGGGTGATTCAGTTACAGAGAGAAATACTGGCAGAAGAATTTGTGAGGATTTACCTCACTCAATTATTGAATTTCTGGCTGATCCGAATGAAGAAAACACTACATTGGAGAAGCTCTGCACAGATCCAGCACTGGAACTTCCAACCATTGTGTCACCCCATCTAGGCTCAGCGTTGGCCCTCAACCAAGTCATTTTTCCTCTGTGGACCCTGAGGAACATCCTAGTGGTGCCACTTTCCGGATCTCGGCCTCTGAAACTGATCCACCAGCAAAATTCCGAAAACCATTCCTCTGCCTCTGCGCTGCTTCTGCATGAGCCTACACAGTCACTGCATCAACCCTCTTCCTTCAACATTGGCTTTGGTTAGATCTCTTCTGCCTCTCTCTGACAGATGCTGCACATACTGAGAAAATCTCTTCCTCTCCTAATGCTATCTCTGCCCCTCACTACTCAGATCTCTAGCTCGAATTTCTCAGCAAACCCGCCCCAGAAATTTCGATCTTAGATCAATTTTGTGTCTCAGTGTGTTTTCCAAATGACCATCAAGCCTTCCTTTATAGTCTTCTCGTTGACATATCAACGATCCAGATTAGATGTCTAATCAACGACTAAGATTATAACATGACTTGATCCATGTCCTCTAGAAGATTCACACTCTGTTTTGTTTAATACACTTTTTGATGCTACAAAAATCAACATCCAACAGCTCATAAGGTGGAGATAATGGGACAACCAACTAATTGTAGAACTCCTTCCTTCAATGTCATGAATTTCTTCTTTGTCATGGAGTCTACATCTTTTGGGACTTCTTCGTAGGGCACAAACCATCCATCACTTTCTTTCATGAGCCATGTCATCATTTCTCTCACCGAAAAGTGATCCATCAGTGCTTATCTGGTCTTCCTTCATACCATGCTGCCTTCTTCATGCCATGTTTCCTTTGTGGAAATTTCTGAATCTTTACACTTTATGCATAAATTATTTACTGTTAATCTGGTTATGCTCCTCCTACTTAGACAAGTTATTAACTGAATAAATTTAAGTTAAAATCGAAGCAAAACACATAACAGATCTACACCAATCCAGATCTAGAACAAGTTCATGCACACATAGACAAAGTGACAATTATTTATGGACAAATATTCCCCGGAAAAACCCGATGCGGGAAAATCAATCTATGGCTGCTAGAGGGTTTTATTATTAAGAATTTTCTGAATACAACAAGCCTGGGTTCCAGATCTGGAAAACCCGACCGAGAAATATTAGATATACAACTCACTGGCTGATCTAGGGCCAAAATAATCACTGATCCACACCCTCAAACAGGATTTACAGAACTCAACCAAAATTAGGGCCTAGAAACCCCAACGCTGCCCCTGAAGCCTCTACGTCAGCCCTTGAAGTCCCTTTGACCCTCAGCGTTGCTCCGGAAAGGTTTGTGTTACCCCAGACTACGTGACGCAGGCCCTACGCTGCCCCCCTTAGGGTCTCTGCGTAACCCTTGCGGGTTTCCTGCTGAAAAATCACGCTGTCCTTGCTGTTGCAGCTTCCCTGCTTCTCTGCACTGTCCTCTGAGCTAATGTCTGCCTCTTGTGTATTCTAGACTCCGAGATCAGATCATCCCCTTGGCCTAAATTCCCCTCTCTGCAGTTGAAACACTTAAGAGTATTCTTAGCAAACCTGCCCTAGAATCTTAGCTTAGCTTCAGTGCTTTGCCCTTGTGGGTCTTTACAAATGACCTCAAGCCTTTCCTTTATACTTTTCTCGTTGGAAAACCAACGACCATGATCAGATCTTGATTCAATGGCTAAGATTAAAAGAAAGCTTGATCCATGTGACTTAAAACAATTTCATCACATGTTTAATTAAATTCACTTTAATTATTTAAGTTCCCTAAGTTTTAACTTAGGAAATACATTAAAATAATTAATTAATTTAATATCTCCTAAACCAGATGAAATTTCCCAAATCCTTTTCTGGGTCTTGTAGATCAAGTGTACTGTAGTCCCTCCACAAAATTTCAAAGCTAGAGCACAACTGATGCTATCCATAATCCCAAATACACAAAATCTCAACACTCCCTCTTAGCGTCAAGGGTGTGCTCTAACAATACATCACACTATGCATTACATGACTTTGAGTACTGGTTTTGTGCTGTTGAAGCTTGGCCTACTGCCACACAACTCTGCACTGTTGTTGCCATTCTGTACTGCTCCCCATGACTCTGCCACTGCCACTTCCACTTTTGTATTGCAGCTCCCTCTTAATATGCTGCATCTGTGCTGCTCATAGCACTGTCATTGCTGATTTGCTGCACTGCAACTTCAGTTGTTGAGAGAAACAACTGAATCTCCTGCCCAATCTTTGACAAACAAGTTAGATGGGCTGCATCCTCATCACTGAAGCTCAAAGAACGATGCACAACTACAACTCTGCACTGCGTAAACAGACTCCCTCTGCACTACTGAAATCACATCAACCCCTTGTGCTAAAATCTCTGACGCTGCTGCTGCACTGCGCTGTCCCTCTAAAGCCTTCTGCGCTGTTGCAGCTCTGCACTGCGCTGTCCCTCTAAAGCCTTCTGCGCTGCTGCAGCTCTACACTGCGTAAGAAACCCTGCTCTACGCTGCTGAAGTCACATCAGCCTCTGCACTGTTGCTGCTCTGCTCTGCGTTGCTTCTCCCAGTCTTCAAATCTGCCTCTACTTCATCTGTGATCTATGCACCCACTGCTCCACTTGTCCCGCTACTGTCTTAAGGCTGCTGTAGCTCACATGTGATGCAAGAGATGAGCTGCTCAAGGATCTCGCCCTACTTCTATGTAGCTCCTCTACATATCCATGTCACCCCACCTCCGTGTTTCATGAGCACTCATGGCTGCATCATCTTCCGACCCATCATCTGCCATAGCTGCTTTGGAAGAAGATGCTTCCTTGTCCTTTTTCTTCTGATGACAATTGCTCGAAAAATGTCCCATTTCATCACACTGGAAGCACTTGATCTTTGAGAGATCCTTCTTCTTTTTTGGCTGCTTCTTTGAAGCCAAGGCTGCATCTTCCTCATCTTCCTTCCTCACTTTGGATGATCCTGAGCTATACTGCTTCTTGGTGAATCTGCGGAGTTCTTCTTGACGCAGAATTGACCACAAGCTGTCCCAATCTGGGAGGTCTACTCTGCCCAAGATACTTTGGACAAAGGTTCCCACTCATCCGTGACTGCATTGAGGGCAGTCCTCACCATCACATCGTCCTCCACCTTTGCACCAGTTGTAGTCAATTGATCTCTGATCGACTGCAGTCTGAAGAGGAAATGCTCTATGTCTTCTCCCTTGGCCATCATGAATGACCTCATCTGTGTCTCCAACAACATCTTTCTTTGGACAGATTTTCCCTCATATAGGAAGATTAATGCCTTCCACATCTCATTAGTTGTCTTCTTCTCAACTAAGTGTGGTACAATATGGTCCTTGATTCCATCCATAATCAGCCGCTTGGCATGCCTAACAGGCTCCTTATGCTTCCGAAGGAGATCCAGATCTGTCGGTGTGGCCAGAGTTTGCTCTGCATGGTCTCTAAGATTGTATGCGACATGCCTCAAGGACTATCAGAATCCTTGCCTTCCAAACCGAAAATTTTGAGAGGCCATCCAACCTATCCCGATCACGCAGTCCATGAGGAGCCATCTGCTCAGAATGTGTCGGAACTTCCTCTTCTCTTTGCTAGAGAAATGGATCTAAGGCCCTTGGTGAAACAGGTACCTTCTGCTCCCTCTAACAACTGATTTCCCTCCTTGGAAATCTACCAAATCAACTATGATTCAGAACTTCTTTGATCCTCTGATCAAACTGCAAGTTTCCTTTGGCTTAGAAACTCTCTGAGAAGCTGATCTCCTCCTGCTCTTTGTCACTTGTGCTAATGCTAAAAATTTGAAAACTTCAGAAATTTAACCCCACCAACACCTTTTGAATTTCTGCAGCTTTTCTTTAGTCTTTTTTGGATCTCATAGATTCAAATCTGTATCAAACTAGCTGGCTTCAGACTAGTCTAGTGTTGTTTCTGAGCTGCCTTTGTGCAGTAATTGCGTGGGCTTGCTAAGAGACAACATTAGACAGCGCCACCCTTCCCTCTGCGTGAATCTGTCTCTAAAAACTGCGCTGTCCCTTCAGATCTGCGTTTCTGTTGCTTTTCCAGTTGCTTCTTGCAGCTAGAACCTTCAGTCTCTTGTCGGTGACCCTCCTAGATTTGCAATTACTCCGATACCATGTGGAAATTTATGAATCTTTACACTTTATGCAGAAATTATTTACTGTTAATCTGGTTATGCTCCTCCTACTTAGACAAGTTATTAACTGAATAAATTCAAGTTAAAATCGAAGAAAAACACATAATAGATCTCCACCAATCCAGATCTAGAATAAGTTCATGCACACATAGACAAAGTGACACAGTTATTTCTACACAAATAGTCCCCGAAAAAACCCAATGCGGGAAAACCGGTCTTTGGCTGCTGGAGGGTTTTATTATTAAGAATTTTCTGAATACAACAACCCTGGGTTCCAGATCTGGAAAACCCGACAGAGAAATATTAGATCTACAACTCACTGGCTGATCTAGGGCCAAAATAATGACTGATCCACACCCTTAAACGGGATTTACAGAACTCAGCCAAAATTAGGGCCTAGAAACCCCAGCGCTGCCCCTGAAGCCTCTACTTCAGCCCTTGAAGCCTATGCTTTAGCCCCTGAAGCCCCTCTAACCCTAAGCCCTGCTCCAGAAAGGTCTGCGTTACGCCAGATTGGGTGACGCAGACCCTATGCTGCTCCTTAGGGTCTTTACGTAACCCTTGAGGGTTTCCTGCTGAAAAATCATGTTGTCCTTGGAGGGATTGCACTGTCCTTGCTGCTGCAGCTTCCCTACTTCTTTGCGCTGTCCTCTGAGTTGATCTCTGCCTCTTGTGTATTCTAGACCCCGAGATCAGATCATCCCCTTGGCCTAAATTCCCCTCTCTGCAGCTGAAACACTTCTGAGTATTCTTATCAAACCCTGCCCTAGAATCTCAGCTTAGCTTCAGTGCTCTGCCTTTGTGTGTCTTTACAAATGACACCAAGCCTTTCCTTTATACTTTTCTCATTGGAAAACCAACGGCCATGATCAGATCTTGAATCAGTGGCTAAGATTAAAAGAAAGCTTGATCCGTGTGACTTAAGACAATTTTATCACATATTTAATTAAATTCATTTTAATTATTTAAGTTCCATAAGTTAACTTAGGGAATATATTAAAATAATTAATTAATTTAATATCTCCTAAACCAGATGAAATTTCCCAAATCTTTCTCTGGGTCTTGTAGATCAAGTGTACTCTAGTCCCTCCACAAAATTTGGGAGCTAGAGCACAACTGATGTTACCCGAAATACAGAAAATCTCAACATCCTTAAGGATCTTTCATCCTACTACATGGTCATCAGTGGTGGAAGACATCCATAGCTTGGAAACCCTACATAAGCCCATCCAGGTATTATTCAAAAATAAGAAATGAATATTAAATCAAAATTACCTTTGTGATGGTCTTTCATCACGACATTTTCCTGTTTGCATCAACATCTTGCATAGATACTGACACATCTCCAAAAGATATACATTGTCAAGGGTCTCCTTTTTTAGACTTCCATCAGAGTCTTCATATCTTTCCTGGAGATATCATAGTCAAATCTCTTAATCCTTGGATGTTGATTGCCTTCATAGTTGGATATTCCATGACCTCTTCCTTTCTTTCTTCACACATTTCCTTCCAAAAACTTTCAATCATAGTTCCTCTAATTATTTTCAACCACCTCATATTACATATGAGGACACATTATGTTGATTTCATCTAGTCAATGTGTGACCCATGCCTTTCTGCATCTTCTCAATGGAGGAGATCCTTTTCTCTTGATCATGTACTCGAAGTAGAGCATTCATCCATGTTGCCAACAACCATATGACATGACTCCAAATTATAAAATAAAAGCATACATACGTCATTCTTCTTTTAGGTCATCTTCCTTCAACAACTTCCATGATTGAAGGAACTTCAACCCCTTGACTTGCTTATTGACATCATACCATCCTTTTATGAATTCCTCCAAGTTGGAATTCTCGATGAAACACTTGCTCCCTTTTGATGAAGATTCCAATAAAGGATCTTAAGTATCCTCATCCAACGAATGTTTCCTCTTAATTGATGTATGATGAGCTTTTTACCAGATGACTTTCTTTTTCTTTTTCACAAGCTCTTTCTTCTAATGCTTCTATGATGCCATGATGCATCCTATCATGCTTTTCTATTGATTCCTACTATGATAGTCAGATTTTACAACAAAACTTGAAAATAGAAACTTAGAAAGAACTAGGTGAGGAAGACTATCTCAGTCATAATATAGATCTTTTACTTCCTCTTTCTTGGACTTCTTCTTTTTAGCTTCCTCCACCTATTCGGTGATATGTGTTGAAGAATTTAACTAGGTTTGGTTTTCATAATTGTATTTGAGTCAAAATAAAATATACTTTTCAAAAGAAGGAAAAATAAATTTTATTATTAATTAAATTGACTTGTTAAAGCGTAGGTTTCATGCTCAGGTCAATTATCATAGGTTAAGCCTCCATTGTAGGCTTTAGGATTTTTATTTAAGTCAAAAATCAATTTTGTTTGGTCAAAATCTTCCTCCATCAAGTCTCCTTACAAGTCGGTCTCCAAACTAACAGTCAACAAGTAGGCTTCACTAGTTGGACTCATGTCGGCTCATTATAGAGGGAAGCAACTATATATATGTGTGTAAGCTTCGGTCAAAAGGCAGACAAGGTTTCGGTGCAAAATTTCAGAGAGAAGTTCGGATATTGCAGAGATGAAGTTCACTGTACCTCAGAGACATAGTTTTGGTAATTTCAAAGAGAAGAATTCAGATATTTTCTGTGATTAAGTTTGATTAGCTACAACTGAGAAATGACACCAGTTCGTCGCAATATGATGGGAGAAAATTCGGTATATCTCAATGGAAGGAAGTTGGACGAGAAGGTTAAATGACTACAAGCCTAAACCAAAGTATGGAATCATTATTGAAGTCAAAGATTGGGCCTTCATCACAGGACCAAGGACTGAAACTAGTGCGACCACCACAAGACTGATACATGACAGTATTACAGTATTTTGCTGGACCGAAAGTTGGGTTATCTCCACAGTACCGAGGACTGAAGCTCATTTGGAACATTGAAAAATTGAAGTATTGAAGCTTGTTTGGAACTGTCACGAAGCATAATTAAGATGCCACGGAATTGAAGCATAATGTGTCAAGGTTGACTTGATGGATGGAAGAAGTCTTTGGTCTAGGTTGTGAGGGTCTTGGTTGTCTCAATTGTGTCTTGAATCTATAGAAGGAAGAATTACTTGACTGGGTTTTCCCCTACGTAGGGTTTTTTCCCTGGCTGCGTGCCTACATCTTGTGTCCTTTTCTATTTGTTGTTTGGCATTAGTCTTGATGATAAGAAAAGATAATTGAAGGAAAGAAAAATAATAATGAAACATCACAAGATAATATCATAAAAGGAGAAATCAATTAACTTGCCATCTTTTTGGATTTCTCAACAATATGGGCTTCTTCTCTTCCTCTTTTGTTATTGTCCTTCTTGATCTTAGGACAATCTCTCTTGTAATGTCCATATTCTTGACATCCATAGCATTGAATCTTAGCCATGTTCCTCTTCTTTTTCTGAGGACCAAACTTTTCAAATTTTGCTTTTCTTTTTGTCCTTGTAGCATATGCTTGATTTTGCTCACTTGGTCCTACATCATATTTTGCCTTTAGCCTTGAATCTTGCATAGATTCCATAGATCCTGGAATGGAGTAGCTTCTTTCTTCCCATAAATGCTTGAAGTAAAGTTACCCCATCCTTCAGGTAGTGCATTTAGTACTATTGTAGTCATTTCTTTATCAGACATGATTTCTCCTAGATCTTGAAGCTAAGTCACCGGATACTCCTAAAATGCCCTCGAATCCCCGAAACCCCGTACCGGATACCTGCACATACCGGATTCGGCCCCAATTCAAAGGATACGGCGTATCCGTATGGGGTACGGCGTATCCCGACCGTATCTCGTTCGGATACGCCGTATCCCATAAAACCGGATACGGCCGGGCCCGCGGGTTCAAAAAAGCGTTGTTTTTTTTTATAAAGGGGGGCTTGTGCTCATTGTTTTTCACCAATTTCATTGTTTTTCACCAATTGAGGAGGATTTTTCAGGAGAGGGCATCAAGCCTATGGCCCTAGTATTTATATGTGATTCATGGTAATGTTAAATTCTTAAAGTAAAAGTGACATTTTCCTTAATCTTCATTTTCATCCTTTTTCTTAAATTTTTAACATTACCATGAAATGACTCAGGATGTTTGAGAGTGGTTCCGACCTCATTGGATTTCATATGGAGAAAGTAGAATTTTAGATCTCATTCAAAATCCAGTAGACTTATCAGTTTTTCAAGATTTCAGGATTGGGTTATTGCAATGTTTCCATCGAATTTTGTCATGTATTAGGGTATGGAACTCGTATTTAATCAAGAGCAGTGAGCACCAATCCCTCTATGTACCTTGATGTTAGTGACATTGGTTGTCAAACTCCTCTATCATGATTCATGACCCTACTAAAAATGTACCCATCACTCAAACAAAACCTTGACTATCTAAGATGATAGATAAATCTATGTTTAAATCAATGAATTAAGTATGAATTTGTGTAAAAAATATCTAATTTTTAATATATTAATACATATATATTTTTAAAATATATATATTTTTTAATAAAATAATATATAACGTATCGTATCCCAAAAGTATCCTGTTCCGGGGTCACCGTACCCATATCCGATTCTTCAAATCCCGGTATCCCCGTATCCCCGTATCAGGTGACTTAGTCTTGAAGTTGATCCCTGATTTAAGATATCCTCATAAAGTATGAGGCTATTCTTTCTTTTGACATCTTCAGCTTGTAGAGTTATTGCGTTAATGAGATAACTTCACCTGCAGTGCTTACAGAATACCACTCTACCAATTTGTCATATATTTCTTTTGAAGTTTTGAGTTTTGATACATATGGAATGAGCGGATCCTTGATGGATTCTATGAGAATCCTTTGAGCCCTCATTTTCCCTTTCATAAACTTTACAAGTGCTTGAGCATCTTCTTTTGTTGGTTTGGTGATATATCCTTTGACATGATCCATAACCTCATTTTCAATGAGATTCAGACTTGTCCTCTTCTTCCATGCAAGATAGTGAAGCCCCAACCAATTTGTTGCTTTCCTTGCCAAAAGACATTTTGACAAATTGAAATGTGGACATAAATATACTTGTTAAGATGCTTCTTCCACTTGTTGCTTCCTTGAATTTGATGATGATGTTGATAATAGAGAACTTCTTCTTTGATGGAGATATTTCTCTTCAAGAGTGATCCTTAACAGAGAGAGAGATCATTTTAAATCTTTGATGATGATATCCTTGTTTATGATGATTGATGATGACTCCTTGATGATGTGTTGATGCTTCTTGGATGATTTTCTTCAAGGATAAGGATTTTTCTTTTGAGGTGAAATCTTTGCTTCAACGAGAGGGAGATTTTGCTTGGAACCTTTTGAAGATGATGTCACGTCCTTTGATCTTGCTTCTCTTGAAAGAATAAAATTCAAGCTACCTTGATTTGTAGATATCTTCAACCTGATTAGGGTCTTTTGGTCTTTTGATGATGATTAGAGGATCCCAAGTCTTTTGTTGGTGTAGATTTTTTCTTCGATCTAGGGTTTTGACACTTCTTTGTAGATCTTGACTTTGCTTTGAAGTCCTTTGAGATTTGATCCTTGAGTGCTTGTGCATCCCTTAATAAGATGCCCTTAAGATTGTCACCTTAGCTCTAAAACCATGTTGAGAAATCTAGGTCATAGCATTTAGATGATTTCTCTTCTTATGATAACTGCTTGTGAATGCTTTTTACTTCTTTAGATTAGGATTTTCTCTTTACTTAGATTATTATAATGTTCTTCTTCATCAAACAACTACCAATGCATAAACAAATAAGGAGACGAGACACAAAATGTAGGCGATCAACCAGGGCCAAAACTTCTCCAACTTGAGAGGAAAACCCAAACAAATTCTTCTTCTTATAGAGTCTTCAATTGATGAATACCAAGACCATGACCTAGACCCTTGACACAACAACCTCTCCAAGACAAAGTCACAAGACTTCTTAGCTTAACCTCTTCTTCCTTGAGTCAACGATGCTCAAACTGCTACCTTCTTCTTCCTTCTCAGCTACCCTTCAGATTTCATGTTCCTACAATTCTAGGCCTATTTTAGAAGTCCTAGTTGCAACACGTGGGAAGTGTCACTGCCTAGATAGTGCCCTTGTTTCCTTTGCTTTGGATGGAGACTTCTTCTACTTCAACTCGACTTCCTTCTTTATTTGTCCTCTTCCTAATTTGGTACCTTAAGATGATAGTAATACTCTTGGCTTCTCCTACAACAGATGATGCCTCCCCTCTTCACACGTGTGACAAATAATAGCCCTAAAATAGATCCAAAAATAACTCGGCTTCTAGTCCCTTCTTCTCCGCTTGGATGGAGGCTCTTCTTATGTGTTTCTTGCACTTCTTCTAGCTTGAAAACTTGACCGAATTCCTTGTACTAAAATGGAGGTCAAGTTGCCTATTTATAGTGATTTGCCCATGTACATAAGCCAACTTGACTTTGATCTAGGCCGACATGTTGGAGGTGCTTGAGCTTGGCCTTGGAGGGTCTTTTGATTCTTTCAATGACTCATTAACATATGTAACATGTTGATTTTTGTGTAGCTTGGGAGGTACTCCAAGCCCTAGTGTTCGAGGGTTGGAGGTCAAAGAGCCACAAATGTGTTTATGGGCTTGAGATCCAAGCTTGGGGGTTTTGCACCCATCGTGATTTGGGCCAAAATCGTGATGGGATTTCGACATGTGATGGATGAGGATGATAGTGCTTTGTGAGACGATTCTAACGCAACAAGAATCATCTAATTCCGAGTTGTCGTTAGAGAGAAATGAATTTTTGAAGTTGACAACTAATTATTGGTTTTCAAGTCATGTAGGCTTGATGTAAATTACTCCAATATATGGGTCTCTTCATTAATTCGTTGAAGCCCCTCTTTAGGCTATAAAAGGAGCGTGAAGACATGTGTTTTAGGCATCCATTTGGGTGATATTCCTCCAAGGAAGAGCTCTGAAATTCGGATGCTAGCTGCAACAAGGAGAGGGTCAAGGGACGGCGTGAGGACAAGTCTGTTTGGAGGCTGAGAATCCGGGCTAGATTGCGGATTGGTTTAAGGACTGTCTTAGGGCTAAAGACAGGTCCAAGGAGGCTGTCTCAAGGGCCGAATTGTTGGGCTACTAGGCCGAGGAGATGTGAGGCAAGATAGTGCTGCATGTTTTGGAGGGGGCCGCAGCGACAAGCTGTTGTGCTAGGCCGCAGGACATAACAAGCAGCTGGAGGTGCTTTAAGGGCAGCGTTAAGGTGGACAGGGCCCTTAAAAGGCAGCGTGGCATGGGAGGAGCCTCTTCAAGGCAGGCATGGACCTTAAAGGGCTAGTTTTGTTGACTGTGTGGTGGGTTGAGGGCTGTGTTGTGTGCCCTAACCAGAATTGCAGTGAACAACAAGTGCAAACAAGTGACAACAGTGTTTTGTGGAGGATTGTTGGGTCATAGTGTTGACCATAATTGGATCGTGGTAGGGTAGCCTGTGGAAGTCAATGAGGATAGGTAAGATCTCATGGTTAGATGCCCTAAAGCAATGATAGTTACCATAGTGATTGGGCAACAGATTCAAAGCGAGAGTTTGTTGTGTATTGGGTCAAAGTGTTGACTATTGCTTAGATCAGTTGGATGGGTAGCTTGAGGAGGCCTTAGGAGTTGTTTGGAGGAGCCCACGTGGATTGTTGGGAGGCCTACCAAGCAGCCAAGGTGACAATAGGCACATCAAATGGGAAGGCAAGAGGACAACAACAAGGTGTGTTGCAGATGGACCAGGATGATGGATTGATGGTGTCCTAGGCGAGGACATATTGATGGTGCCTAGATTTGCGCAATAGCTCCTCTATTGCAGAGCAAAGGGCGGATTGGTGAATTCTGTGGGCAACTGTGAGTAATGGTCTCCTAGATGTGGGAATGCCCTAACTAGGTGCAGATGCTACAACATGGACTTGGTCTCATGGATTGTTGGAGGCCAGTGTGAGAGAGGACCAAGTGTGGATGAGATAGGGCACTTATGGTTTGCTAGAGTATAGCATGGTAGTGTCCATGTTGGTGCCAAAGTGCAACACCTTGGTGGACAAAGGTGACTGCTAGTCTGGCAATTGTTGAGCTCAAGGGTCTGGTCAACCAAGAGCAGGATTGTGAAGCCCGAGACTTGTGTGTGGAGAAGGACTTCTACAATAGATGATGGGTAGTCCTCCTAGCTCATGTTCATTGTGGGAGATGGACATCTTGTAGTGATAGGTGGCAGCCCTCCGTGCCCTATGTTGGTCTTCATCGTTGCAGCACAGGAAGACCATAGTGGGCTGAAGTCCTTGAGTAGCTGAGGAGCAACAGTGGGCAGATTGAGAGTTGTTCACAAGTGGAACTGTGAATAACTTGACAGGAGTCTCGATGTGTTGTGCCCTTGTTGGATGAAGGGACAACTAGAGAGCAGATTGGACAGCCGAGATTCAATGGCCAGATGGACTTGGAGCATTGATAGAGGCGGGAGCTGTTGATCGGGAGCCAAAGGACTGGGAAGGTACAGGGTACAACCGAGAGGAGCTAATAGAGCATGGTACAGCCAGATGGTCAAATTATCTTGTTTGTATCTTGTACTAGTGGATGTATGAGGGCCATTATCCCTGGTACGGGAGCCCTAGACTGCTGTATTATATGTTGTTAATATAACGAAGTTGGGTTGAAAAATTAAAAAGTTGTCTATATTCTATGCATGTGTGATTTACTGCTGTTTATATTTCTCTCTGCAAAGTAGTTATGGTTGAGATTCTTGGTTTGGTAGCGTCAGTGATTTTAAGACTCTAACCTAGACCCAAGGTTGTGGAAATTCAACATAACATACCCAATAAGGGTCCTTGATAGATGACATTGACTCAATTAGACTTTATGACCAACTCTAAGAGCTCACAATAGGAGCCTTAACTAAAAATAAACTTCCTTGTTCATGAAACCCATGAGTCAAGCATTACAATAATAATTTTATTTTTCTTCTTTACATCAATTACATAAAATCACAATTACACATGTCATTATGAAGACTGAACCTAGTTACATTTTTCAACATTGAGAAGGCTATATAAAGAAGCAGTTTGACCCCATTTGGATACACTCACTTCACAATTCCGATCTATCAAGAGAGAGATCGATCTGAAGTTGGGAAGTAGGAAGAAGAAGAGTGAAGGTCTAGGAGAAGGAAGAAGGACACAATATCTTGTTTTTGGGCTCTATCTATCTCACACGTGCAAAGATCTAGGGTTTCTGGTGTTGAAAAAGGATGTTGAAATTGCAGGTCTGAGTTGTAGTAGGACAAAGTGCAAAATCTTGTAGTTGGAAGGGAGGAAACCCTATTTTGACCTCGTTAACCTTGGGTGAGTTGTCTTGCTCTAGGAAGGTCTCATGAGGAGGTAGGATTAGGGTTTTTTGAGAAGATGCAAGGTTGAAATTGCAGGGTCGAAGTTGTAGGACGAGTTGCAGTATCGAAGTTGGCAGGTCAAAGTTATAGTATTGAAGTTGGTTGATGCAAAATCAACGAAGGATTGGAAGAAGTGCTGACTTGGTACTAGGAGAAGGACTTGGTCTAGGGTTTGGGTCTTTGTATCTCATTTGAAGTAGATTCTAAGAAGAGAAGAGTTTTTGGGTTTTCCCCTTGGAGGGGTTTACCCCTGGCTGAGAGCCTAATATTTGTGCCCCCTATTGTTGTTATTATTGTTTGATGAAAAGATTTAACTAAAGAACATAAAGAAGATAAATAAGATTCACAAGGAAATATCAAGGTTAAGGAAAATAAGATTAATAACTGCCACTATCCATTTCCAACGTGGTATTAGAGCTAAGGTGAACAAGGAAGGAAGGACACTAGGAGTTACTTGTTAAGGGGAAGGAAAAAGGAAGCTCTTCAAGAAGAAATTGACTGTTAAAAAGGGACCATTTGAGAAGGACTCAAGAAAGAGGATTTCTACATTAAGGGAGATCAAGTCTACATCAAAGCTCGCATCAAAAGAATATCTGAGAGAAAGACTTCAAGAAGAGTGTTGATCTCTCCCTAGAAGAAGATTTATTTAGAAGGCATCTTCGAAGGAAGCATCAAGGGACTTCAGAAGCTGCTATCAAGGACACTTAAAAGAATATTGAAGACATCATCAAGAAGAATCTTGATCTCAAGTAAGTATCATATTATTACATCATGTTTGAATCTTCAAGTCATATGGTTTCTTTCTACAAGGAGAGCAATAAGCTCATTGGGGTATCAAACTATCTAGCATGGAAGAAAATAATTGACTTGATACTCGCAAAACATGAAGTAATGGAATATGTTACTGAGGAAATTACTGAACCAAGCAAGGACAAGACACAAGAACTAGCAAAGTACAAGAAAGGGAAGGACCCAAAGGATCATAGTTGAATCAATTAAGGATTCTCTTGTTCCATTTGTTGCAAACATGAAGACTTCCAAGGCCGTGTATGAAAAGCTAGTGAATTGTATTCTATAAGTACAATAAGACAAAATACGTCTTTGCGGAACAAATTATATAGAATGAAGAAATCAAAGGATGAGGATGTGGCATCCTTTTTTATGAGAGTCTCTCAAATAAGAGACCATCTGCAAGGATTTGAGGAACCAATTATTGATTTAGAAGTAACCATCTGTGTACTAAATGCATTGTCACTAGAGTGGAGCAACTTTGCAACAAGCATCTACTCCAAGAAGGATTCAACTCCCTTTGATGAGTTGTGCGCTCAGTGCATATTGGAAGAATCAAGGATCAAGGTAAAAGATGATATTGGATTAGATGAGAAATCTCAAGCCTTTCTAGCCCGAGTCAAGAAGCTAAAGAAGGGAAAGTTTGGAAAGTCCAAGAAGAAAGATAAGTCTAAGGTTCAATGCTTTAAGTGCAATGAGTTTGGACACTTTAAGAGGGACTGCCCAAGTCTATAGAATAACAAGAGAAAGGAAAGGAGTGAAGCTCATGTAGCCGAAGCAATGGGAGAACCTAGGAAGAAGGCAAAGAAGGAAGAAGTGAAGGATCTTTACTACTAAAGAAGGTTCATTGACTATTAGGTTCTTTATGAAGACTAGTCTTTCTTTTAAGATAATAGGTTTTTCATAAGCATCATAGGAAGAAAGCATATGGTAGTAGCATATTTGGAATTTAACATGATTAAGTTTCTTTGTAGAGATCATCTAGATAGATGAATTGATAAACTGTTTTGCATATTGATCATCCAAGCATTATCTAACATTATGTTAGAGGAAATCATCTTGCTTAGGTTGATCATCATGATCCTGGAAGAACCATAATTATGAAAGGTTCTTGGAAGCAACACTATGACCAAGGTTAGTAGACATTCCATGTAATGTGGAATCAATACTGTAAAGGGATGAAAAAATGCAATAGGTCAGGGTGTAGGTTCTTTGTGAGATATATGGATAGTTGGATGATCGGATGAAAGCATAGGAATGCATGTTGGATATAAAACTTTGGATAAGATTCATATGTATAGAATCTTGTGAGAGAAATTTGGTCATAAAATATAGGTATATGGATATATGATGCTTGAAAATAATCAGATTTGACTTACTTAAGGATGTATAAAGAATTTAAGACTTTCTCTAGAATATATATAATAATGATTAACATCCAGTATAGTCTCCAAAAGGAAAGTTATAACTTGGTAGTCAAGTTCGATCCTTGCCACTTGGGCACTCTGATGCATGAAGGAAGTTTCATGTGGAGATGGTCAATGAGGATGTTGATGGTACGAGAAGGTCATCATGATGAGGTAAGTCTGATTTTAATTGTTGGTTATTTGGTTAACATATTATTTTGTTACCTGGAAGAATGTTGCGGGAATACATGATAGTTGAGGCAAGTTCAATTGTATGGATGAAAAGTATTGAGGGAAGCTCAATATCTGGTACTTGGTAACTATGAAGTCAAGATGTGCATATCTTGGGATTGAAAGGTGGTTGTGCGAGAAGATAACCTGAAGGTCAAAGGAAGATCACTTTCAAGAAGAAGCTATGATCAACTTGAATTTTGGTAAGGCTCAATGTAATGCCTTCATATCGAAGAAGAAAGTGATGAGCAAGAAGATTGGCCTGGAACCTGTCACAATATTGAAGAGAGAAGGTGGCTCCATGAGACCTTGAAAGGAAGCTCGATGATGCAAAGGAAAGAGGGAGCCATGCAACTATGAAGAACTGGTACCTGATACTCTTATGAAGACAAGTTGTAAAGCAGTGACTTCCCAAATAGAAAGGAAGTCTATATCTCCTTTGATTTTGAGAGGGAGTAAAGGAGTCTCCTGGTATAGGAGCAATGTTCTATTCTAAAGATTAAAGGAGAATAGGGATGTCCTCTCTAGTTGAGAGGGAGTGATGTTGGACATCACATGTGCATTCTCGTCTTCATGTTTCATGCACTTGACTAGGACTAACAACCGTAAGTCTAAGTGAAGGTCATGAAGAGAGAATGGTGGAGGATTGGATAAGCATATGTGGTTTCCTTGAGGATATAACATCCAAGAAATGAAAGTTACCGACACTCTTTGAGAATAGGACAGAAATTCAAGAGAAGAGTGGTCGAAGAGGACCGATATTCTTTGAGGACTCAAGTATGGAGATCCAAGATAAGAATAGTCCTAAAAGGAGTAAAGTATGGAGATTCAAGTATGGAGATTCAAGATAAGAATAGTCCAAATGGGGTATGTGCCTTGTAGAGGTAGTGTGATATCACACATAAAGCCTCCTAGCATAATGCTCTTAATTAAAGTAGAGTTTGTCTAGTTAGGCCTCAGAGACAGTGTTGGTCATGATGATGATGCTTACAATATGGCTTATCAATCTAACTTTTCTTGTGAGAACTCTTCAGTTTGAGATATGATGTTGTACTGGTTGTACAATTATGAATACCTCCCTAGTTAAGAGGGAGTGTTGAGAAATGTAACTAGTTTCAGCCTTCATAATTGTTGTTGTACCCATTTCAATATGTATCCTATGTAACAAACAAGAAAATAAAAGAAAAAGTTATTATTATTAAAGCATGGGTTTCATGCTCTTTATTGATGGTCTTCTAGGTAAAATCATGTTATTCATGCTTCTAGGGTTTGTTAGGTCTTAGGATTTATTGTCATGAGTCAAAGGATCCAACATCATGTTTATAAGACCCTTTCGGGTAAAATATATTTGTAAAAAGAATTATTTTTTAATCTAGAAAGTCTTCGAAGCTCCCAAAATACAAGTTGGCCCTAGGAACATGAAGTTGGCCTAAAGGAGGGAATTCGACCCCTTGAGAAGGCGCTATGTAAAGAAGCAGTTCGACGCCATTTAGGATACACTCACTTCACAAGTTTGATCTATCAAGAAAGAGTTCAGTCTGAAGTTGGGAAGCAGGAAGAAGAGCGAAGGTCTAGGAGGAGGAAGAAGGACGAAATATCTTGTTTATGGGCTCTCTCTCTCTCGCCCGTCCAAATATCTAGGGTTTCAACTTTCTGGTGCTCCAGAAGGAGGCCGAAATCGCAGATCCGAGTTGCAATAGGACGAAGTGCAGAATCTTGTACCTAGAAGGGAGGAGCTTTATATTGATCTCGTTAACCTTGGGAGAGTTGTCTTGCTCTAGGAAGGTCTCAAGAGGAGGTTGGATTAGGGTTTCGAAAGAAGCTGCAAGGCTGAAATTGCAGGGTTGAAGTTGTAGGATGAGTTGCAGTATTGAAACTGGCGAGTCGAAGTTGCAGTATTGAAGCTGGTTGATGCAGAATCAAGGAAGGACTGGAAGAAGTGCTGAATTGGTACTAGGAGAAGGACTTGGTCTAGGGTTTGGGTCTTTGTATCTCTTTTGAAGCAGATTCTAAGAAGAGAAGAGTTTCTGGGTTTTCCCCTTGGAGCAGTTTTGCCCTGGTTGAGAGCCTAATATCTGTGTCCTCTATTGTTGCTATTACTGTTCTTGATATTGATTGATGAAAAGATTTAATTAAAGAACAAAAATAAGATAAATAAGATTAACAAGCAAATATCAAGGTTAAGGAAAATAAGATTAATAGCTGCCACTATCCATTTTCCAACAGGATTTAGGATGACAGTTTTCATATACCTTACACTTTTATAACTGGCTTGTTCATGGGTTTAAAATTGATTCCTGAATGACCCAATCAGCTTTACTGTAATCCTCATCTCCCAATGTTCAGCAGTCCCTAATCCTATGGCTAGCCGTACTTTTTTGTTTGAAATTGTTATTGCAGTGTGTCTTTTTCCATTCGGATGGAACTAACATTTAAAGGTGTGTTTAAAATATTGACTCTAATGGTTGTCATTCCTTTGCTCTTCATAAGTACAATTAGTAATTTTGGATTGGAGGTTACTGTTATTCAATCTTGGATATTATTTTTCTTTCTATTCATGAGAAAACCTTTTCTTTAGCTGTTAGTTTTAAAGTGAATTTTAAATCTGTAGAAGCTCAAAATTTTTAACTAACCATAATGATTCAGGTCAGGACACTGATCCAGAGAGATTTTAGTAACGCTCTAGATGGAAATGATATCCTTATTTCACCAGCTGCACCTACGGCTGCCTATAAGATAGGTGTGGTTGCTTGACTTCCTTTTTTGTCTAAATTTTTTGCAGGTTACTCAACATTGTTGCATTGGCAACTCTATAATATTTTCTGGCTAATTTTTCAATTTTCTGTTGCAGGAGATAAAGTAAATGATCCATTGTCCATGTATGCAGGAGATATAATGACTGTAAGTCATTCGTTACTTCATTTCCCTAGTTTTGTGAATTTATGTTGAGACAGTTATTTGACAACAACATATCTATATATTTCAGTTTTAGAGAATAAACCTGGGGGTTATTCTTTTGGATCCTGTTTGTATGAGGATGTGAAATACTTTAGAGATCTCAGTGATACTGGTACGATAAATGATGCTTGGAAACAAAATCATCATAGTTGAGCCTTCATGTGTCATGCCAAGAGAAGACTGTATCCATAAGAAAATGAATGGATCTAGCTAAATAATGTCTCCATGTATACTGCTAATGAATTTCTTGAACTTGGTCTATACAGTATAAAATATCAATTATCTTATCTCACGTACAGCTCATTTTCAGTTTCATATGGTTTGCCACAAAGGATAAGTTTCATATGCTTTAATTACAAGCATCGAATTATAGAGGTGTCATTTCTTAAAAAATGCTAGTTATCAAAATGAGAATAATCATATATTCTTTTTCCAACTCTTGGAATGTGAATCTAGATGAACAGGATTTCGACACCGTACAGTAACAATTGTTTACAAATAGATTTCCATATCGTGGATTATTGGGAGCTTGTTTTCTTTTCTTCCTGCTTGGTGTTTTAAATTGTTTCAGTAATGCTATCACTAATGCAGTCTCTAACTATTTCCTTGGTTTATTCTATGACAAATTTGAAGATTGGATGAAAACTAAATAAATTTTTATAAAAAAGACTTATGTGAACATGTACTAGACAGGCATTCAAATTGATCTACTTGAACCATAAAAAACATTCATGCAGAAGTTTAATGGTCAAGTAGTTACATTGGGATATTAAACACACCACACTGTAATGCCAATTGAAAGGTAAATGTCAACTTACAGAAAAATTAATGACAAATAGGCTTATTTGTTGTCTATCACATGCCCAGTCAGGTTGTTGCTTCATATTGGTGCTTTACACTACTTTCTGTAACCACAAACATGTTTTTGTGACTCATGAAACATGCTATCAAGAACATAAAACTCAAGATTCATAGTTGAACTTTCAAGTAAAGGCCTTGGATCTGCTTGTTCTCACAGAAGAGACAAATCTTTGTAATTGCCAATTAATTCGATAGGCAGTTTGTCAGTATTAGTGGGCATCAATGCACAGGGAAACAGTAAATCTATTGCTTAGAGTCTCTAGACAATCATTACTTCATGGTTGTCAATTATGCTCAAACTAGCGTGACCAGATGTTTAGTATACTCCCAATTTTCAAGGGATAGACTGGTGTTCATAGTGTGAGATCTTCATCTGACAAGTGGATCTGTTTTACTGTTTTCTTGGGAATTTGAGGTCACAATTTTTTTCTACTATGAGCTCTGCTTCAGCTATTTTATATATATATTTTTTTTTATTCCCAGATAAGAAGATTTTTTGCAAGGATGAATATAATAAAGTTATTATATCTTTTTACACAGCTATACATGTGCCTGTCGTTTTGAACCAGGTGAATGTAAATTTGGCTGGTTTACCAGCATTAGTGGTGCCATGTGGTTTTGTCAAAGTTGGAGAAAGTGATCTTCCAGTAGGTCTTCAGATGATTGGCTCAGCCTTCGAAGAGGTAATAAATATAGCATTTATGAGGGTTTTAAAATGTGTAAATCGTTTTTAGATATTCTTTTAATTCCCAATTCATATTCTGAAAAATAATTATGTTCTGGCAGGGGCGGTTGCTGCAAGTTGGTCATATATTCCAACAGACACTTCAGAACCTCAGTTTTGAGGCACCCTTACCAAACAAATGAGTTCTAGTGATGAATTTTGTCTTCTTCCATGCACAGCACCATTCCTGGCTTCAAAGTGACCGGACATAAAAACAGGGGAGCTGTTAATTGTTTTGGAAAATATCTGAACCTGTTTATTTATATGTGAAATTTGATGCAACTAGTTGTCATTAAAAATTATTTTTATGGGCTCACAAAATTCAAGGGTAAGAGTGAGCTCATTCCATTTTTTAATAAATGCAGTTTTTCTTGTGATAATGAAATTGTAAATTTATGTAGATGTTCTACGCTTGATGCAACTTTACTTTTATAACAGCAGTCACATAAACAGTTAAGTAAAATGCTGATAGAACATACCAGTGGATCTATAGAAGACAAACCAGAAACAGGAAAATGTGTTGGTGCGTTACGACGGTCAGCAGGATGCTTCAACCAGCAAAGTCGTCTTGGTCGGCCAATCCAGAATGTGTCACAACAGTCTTCAAATCTGTCACCCAATCAACTCAAAGTCAACCCCAGAAAAGTCAATGCAGTCCAGAAAAGTCAACGCAGGGCAGCAGCAATAAAGTCAACGCAGCTCCAACTTCGGTCAACCTTTTGACCTTGATTTTTGTGCCAATGAGTACGGCCTTCAAAAAATCGAACTCTCCACCAAATTTCAGCGAATTCAGACCATGCGTTGACCAAAGTCAACGCTGGTCAAACTTTCCCAGAAACCCTAACCGCAGATTTCTGGCTGCAGTAAATTTCGTTCTCCTTGCTGCGGTAAACTTCGTCCTTCTTGCTGCGGTAAACTTCGTCCTTCTTGCTCCTTAGATGCTCGTATAAAAGGAGGAGATGTGTGTTGAGATGAGTGGAAAAATGCTCCAACGTTGACCCTATAAATACCAATCATGAGAGGTGTGTGACACATCTGCTGGGGTTAAAAACCTTAAGGCCGACCTGCACTTAAATTTATTATAAATAATAAATTCAAAATAAATGTTCTGCTCATCAGATTAAAATCAATTTTAGATCGATTTTACACCTCTCTGAAAGAGGAATCCAATACAAATATTGGAATCTTCATATGAGCATCACAAGATGGAGTTTGGACCTAGTTGTCCAAATTTAACACTCCCTCTCAACTAGGGAGAACTCCATCCACCAGTGCAATCAAACATCGTGCGTCATCCCGCCGTAACTTGCTTTGCTGGCCTCTTTATTTCAGAACAGAAGTGGGTTAGTCACAAAGACATCATCCCCCGGCTAACAAATTCAGCCCAGAGGTCCGAAACCTCTATCAGACTCACAAAGAGTCTCCAACCAACCCGAAGTTGGTTCATCTGACCCGAAGTCAGGCGGAGGTCCGAGACCTCACTAGACTTGATCCCAGATCAAGTGGTTGGATCGTGCCATCCTAGATAGAGAGTACGGCAATCTCTGATGCGTCCATCAGTCTTTGCTACTGGTCTCTAGCTTTTCCCATCTCATTGGCCAAATGAGAGGTACTTCCCATGAGCCCCGAACTCAATGGGTAGGATGCATACGGGGCACAGATAATGAGAGGTGAACCAACTCAACAATCACAACGGTGGGGTCCAAGCACACCAACAAGGTTTGGCAAGCCTAGCCTTGTGGTTGCTCATAGCTCCGAGAAGCTGTCCCCAAAGCCCCCCAGAGCTCCTCGAGCTCATCGTCCAACAAGACCCACATCATAGGGTCATTCCACGATACCAAGTCTCTCACGGAAGGTTAGGAACTTGACCTTCCCCAGGGGCTTAGTGAGAATATCCGCGACCTGCTCATCAGTTCCTATATGATCAAGCCTTACGGCGCCTCACTGTACCATATCCCGGATGAAATGGTACCTGATATCAATATGCTTGGATCGGTCGTGGAACACAGGATTCTCGGTCAAGCGAATCCCACTCTGGTTATCACAGAGTATCACGGTGGTATCTAGCACATGTCCAAATAGCTCACTAAAGAGCTTTCACAACCAAACTGCTTCACAATAGGCCATACTTGCAGCAATTTATTCGGCCTCTGCGGTGCTCAAAGCCACCGACTTCTGCATCCTTCTCATCCATGAAATCGAAGCAGAACCAAGATTGAAGCAGCATCCTGATGTTCTATTACGATCCACCACACTGCCAGCCTAATCGGCATCAGTATATCCACGGAGTGTCACGCTCCCAACAGTGTATCTCAGCCCATGGTTTATCGTGCCCCGAAGGTATCTCAGAAGATTCCTGGCACCAACCTAGTGAAAGTGATGAGGCTCAACCATCTGTTGACTCAAAGTGTTCACTGCAAAACATATATCTGGATGGGTGTTCACTAAGAACATCAGAGCCCCTACGAGTTGACGATACTCAGTAGGATTTGCCAATACGGGCCCAGCAGCGCTGCCACTCAACTTCTTGAAGTTGAGTTCCATTGGTGTTGACACGAACTTGCAGTCCACCATACCAAATCTTTCCAGAAGTTTCACAATGTATTTTCCTTGAGAAAGGAAAATCTCGCCAGGTCTCTGTCAGACCTCCAGGCCTAGGAAGTAGTGCATCAGTCCTAGTTCCTTCATCTCGAACTCAGCAGCAAGCTCCCTCTTGCATTGATGAATAAGAGGGTCCGCACCTGTCAGGAAGAGGTCGTCCACATATAGCACCAGAATGAGAGGCTTTCCTTAGACAACCTTGAAGTAAAGGTTCGGATCAGCATTACTTTGAGTGAAGCCCAGCTTCATCAAGTAGTTATCTATCCTTTCGTACCAAGCTCTGGGTGCTTGTTTCAACCCATAGAGGGCTTTCTTCAACCTGCAGACATGGGTGTCCCGATCCTGGACTTCAAACCCCAAAGGTTGTTCTACATACACCTCTTCCTTTATTGCACCATGTAGAAAAGCGGTCTTGACATCCATCTGATGAAGACTCCATCCTTGCGTAGCAGCAAGGGCTATGATTGATCGAATGGTGGTATATCGTGCCATAGGTGCAAATATGTCATCATAGTCTATTCCTTCCTTTTGAGAGAAGCCACAGGCAACAAATCTTGCCTTGAACTTTTCAGCACTTCCATCAGATCCATGCTTGATCTTGTCGAGCCATTTTGCGATGACAACTGATTTGTCCTTCAGTCTTGGAACCACATCCCAGACATCATTCTTCATTATGGACTCATATTCTTCGTGCATAGCATCCTTCCAGACTTGATGCTTTACGACTTTCTCAAAAGATCCAGGTTCATATTGTACAATAGTACTCATGGCAGCCAGATACCCTTGGTATCTACACGGCTTCTTGCTTTCTCGTAATGTCCCCCTCGGGGCAGCATGTCCCTCAGCATCTTCGAGAGTGTCCCTGAGCCATGATGGTCTCTTTCTCAGTGAAGGAGATGGATCGATTGGGTCCATTGGTCCTTCAACATCAGGCATTGTCTCATCCTGCCGTTCTTCTTGATTTCCAGGCCTTGCTTCATGATTTTCCTCAGATCTCGGAAGATCTACTACTTTCTTCAGGGAAGCATCTTCGTCAAAAGTGACATCATGGCACATCTCTACTTCCCTTTGACCAGGTACATAGACTCTATAGGCCTTAGAAGTTTCGTTGTAGCCCACAAATATTCCTTTCTTCCTGTAAACCAATTTCTACTTCTTTCCTTTTGGCACATGGAAAATAAACAGGACACTGGAAAATTCTAAATGTGAGACGTTAGAGTCAAACAAGGAAACCTCAAGGTCAAGTTTGAGTCCAGAGCGGAATGAGGGCATTGGGTTTGAATGTATACAACAGTATTCGCAGCTTCTCCCCACAGAAACTTCGGTAGACCCTGGTCACATAGCATGGCACGGGCAGCTTCCACAATGGTCCTGTTCTTTCGTTCAACAACACCATTCTGCTCAGGAGTATAGGCAGTAGTGGTCTCCCTCTTAATGTCAGCTTCTCTACAAAAGTCCTTGAACTCATTTGACTCATATTCAGTGCCATTGCCGGTCCTCAAAATCTTGAACTTCTTCCCTGTCATACTTTCCACGAAGGCTTTGAAGGTACGGAACCACATGAAAGCCTCATCCTTCTTCTTCAAGAAGTATATGCAGGTTTTGCAGGAGAAGTCATCAGTGAATGTCATATAGTAAGAATATCCTCCCAGGGTTGTCACGGGTAGCATACCAGATAGATCAGAATGGACCAGTTGCAAAATATCAGATGTCTTTGTGACACTTGAGGGGAAAGGTCCCCTTGTATGCTTTCCTTCGGCACAACCCTTACATACACCTTCATGATTATTGCCAAATTCGGGCATCCCTGCCACCACCTTCCTTGCTTCGGGAAGGGCCTTGTAATGAAGGTGTCCAAACCTCCGATGCCACAGTTCAGTTTGTCGGATAGTATCACATGTCATAGCTCCCAGTGGACTTCCTTCAACCTGGTAGAGTGTTCCAACTCTAAAACCAATCACGATAACTTCCTTGAGATTCTTTTTCCACATGTGCACCTTTCCATTAGTGAATGCCACATTGAAACCATTGTCTTCCATGGCTGATATAGACACGAGGTTCTTCTTCAATTTTGGTACATAGAGTAGATCCTGCAAATGTAGGACTTGTCCTTGAGACCAGTGAAGGGTCACAATCTCTGTCCCTTTCACGGGATATGTGGCATTATCTCCAAGGATAATTTCCAGATTAGTATCCTTCTCAACCATGTTAGAGAGTGCTTCCTTGAACCCAATGATGTGTCTTGAGGCACCACTATATATCAGCCAGACATCCATAGTGTCGGGCGGGGATGCAGCGGAGAGGGCAGATACAAGAATGTATTCATTTCTTTTATCAACAACATTTGACTCCTCATACTTGGAGTTTCTAGACCTTTTGAAAGGTTGATTATTTCTGCCAGAGGGAGCCTTCCTCTTTCCTTTGGACCTATTATTTCTTTGATTTCCATTCCTTTGGTTGTTGTTGTCATCACTATCGGGAAAATCCTTCTTGAAAGGACATTCTCTAGCATGATGACCTGGCCTATGACAAGTGAAACACTTGCCCTTCTTTTCTTGGGCCCCTGCTCTTCCTTTGTTCTTTGGACCACCAGAGTTCTTCTTTCTAGAATGAGCAGCGTAGGCAACATTTCTGTCATTTTCGTATTCCTTCATTCTTGTCTCTTCTTGCATGCATCTTGACAGTAGCTCGTCAAAGTTAGGAATTGTATTGTTATTGAGAATGGTAGTGTTGAATCCTTGCCATTCATATGGGAGCCCTCCAAGTGCGGTGAGTACCATCTCACGATCGGCTATTGTCTCCCCAATAGCCAGCAGATTGTTCGTGATCTCGATCAGTTTCAGAAAGTATGTTTGGACAGACTCATCCCTGCCTTTCTTCGGATTCTTCAATTGATTCTTGAAGAATAGCACCTGGTTTGCATTGTTTACTTTGAACATTTGTATCAGCTTATCATACATCTCTTTGGATGTGCCTAGCTCAGATATGTAGGCAACCAGAATTTTATGTATGGATTCCTTGATCATTAGCTTTGCTTTGATCTCCCCCTTCTTATACTTGGTTTTGGAAACAGCAGTAGCAGTGGATGGAGGTTCTTGTATCTTACCCAGTACTTAGTCCATGAGATCATGGTCTTCCAATTTGAGATCTAATATCATCTTCCAAGCATGGAAGTCATCCCTTCCAGTCAGCTTGTCATCCTCCTTGAAGCCATAACTTGTGGAACCCATTTTTCTCTTTTGGTGATTGCTATAAGTTAGGGCTTGTCTTCACCTCAGCTCTGAAACCATGTAAATTTATGTAGATGTTCTATGCTTGATGCAAATAAACAGTTAAGTAAAATGCTGATAGAACATACCAGTGGATCTATAGAAGACAAACCAGAAACAGGAGAATGTGTTGGTGCGTTACGATGGTTAGCAGGATGCTTCAACTAGCAAAGTATTCTTGGTCGGCCAACCCAGAATGTGTCACAACAGTCCTCAAATCTGTCACCCAGTGAACTCAAAGTCAACCCTAGAAAAGTCAATGCAGTCCAGAAAAGTCAACGCATGGCAGCATCAATAAAGTCAACGCAGCTCCAACTTTGGTCAACTTTTTGACCTTGATTTTTGTGCCAAAGAGTACGGCCTTCAAAAAATTGAACTCTCCACCAAATTTCAGCCAATTCAGAGCATGTGTTGACCAAAGTCAACGTTGGTCAAACTTGCCCAGAAATCCTAACCGCAGATTTCTAGCTGTAGTAAATTTCGTCCTCCTTGCTGCAGTAAACTTCGTCCTTCTTGCTCCATAGATGCTCGTATAAGAGGAGGAGATGTGTGTTGAGATGAGTGGAAAAATGCTCCAACGTTGACCCTATAAATACCAATAATGAGAGGTGTGTGACACATCTGCTGGGTGTAAAAACCTTAAGGCCGACCTGCACTTAAATTTATTATAAATAATAAATTCAAAATAAATGTTCTGCTCATCAGATTAAAATCAATTTTAGATCAATTTTACACCTCTCTGAAAGAGGAATCCAATACAAATATTGGAATCTTCATATGAGCATCACAAGATGGAGTTTGGACCTAGTTGTTCAAATTTAACAGAAATTGTCTTACAAGATTAACAACAACCAAGGCGTTCAGGTCCTTATTTCTACTTTTTACCTTGAGGTAGACTAATTACTACTGATTCAACAGTTGATTTGTGAACCTCTTCCACTTCAAATCTTACCTGGATCAATATCCCTTGGGGATTCAAGGGAAATTTACAAGCAGTAATGTTGTTATTTTTCAAATGGTTGCCTTGATCACTCCCCACATGTGCCTCCTCATTAGTTTTTTTCTTGTGGACTCCATCAGATGTATCTAATTGATTCATTACAACTTAAAATGCCTTGTATTATTCTAGACATCTACATCTACTGAGGCCGTTGAAATTTGAAATATCTCAATTATTGTTTCTTAATTCCTGAACATGGGCACAAGTTTGGAGTAATATTCTTTAGATTAATAGAATTGCTAGTTTTGGTTACTGTATTGTGCTTCTCAAATTCTTCTTAGTTGACCAAGTCTACAGAAATAGTATTACACTAAGATGTTTTTCCAATATCAATTTGTTCATGTCCACTTTTGCAGTACTTGATATCCAAGCTCATGAATAGGCTCACTATCATTAGCATGACTCTGTTGTATTTATAGTAAGTGTCACTATTGGAAAAGTAACTCAATTGGTTGTAGTTGCACCAAATGGTGCCAAGTCGTTGTGTCTATCCCCTATCAAAATAGGGATGCTATGTTGTGCCTCAACACTTGTGAGGGATGCCCTAGCATCTGCATACGACAAACTCATTACGAGTAGTAATTTATTTTGAAACAAGTCCTGCCTCAAGTTTGAACCTAAAAGTTAGGTTTCAAGTATTTTTCATATTGTCTCCTTTTAATGGTTCAAGGAATCATCTTTATTAATACAAAGTGAGTTGATAAGTTGACAAAATCAAACCTTTCTTTTGAGTTAATTTATTTTGGTGAGTTAAAGTTCTGCCTTATCCACTATTTTTTCGAAATCTTAATGATTTGAGTCCGTCTTAAGATTGGCCAAATTCTCCAAGGGAAAAGTTCCTGTCAATGATGTGTAATTGTAATGTCTAGCGAATTTCCTATTGGGTTTGAAGAAGAGTTTTCCAAAAAGAGAGGTTGAGTTTATCCATTTATAAACTTACTCCGTTAAAACTAGTAACTGATAATTTCTAATTTATTTAGCACCATTTTTAATTATAGAAAAAATGACGAACATTATATTTTGGGTGGGGGGTTTCCTGTACATTACCACCCTTTGAGTCATTGACAGCTATAAACATAGTTTTAATATGATTAAGCACATGTAGATTATCATCTCTTCAATTAATAGTGCTGTTTTTATAAAGGCACTCCTAAAATTTGGCCTTAAATCATCATTGTACGAGTCTTAAGATATAAAATAAATTATAAATAAAATCCTCACTCTACACTACAATATAAGCATGGTGATCAAAATGGAGGATTGCCAATCTATTCGAGTCTTCTTCTTTTTTCCATTTTTCTTTGAGTGTTAGTTTCTCCATTTTGAGAATTGTTTCTTCCTTTTTCTTCTTTTTATAATCGTCATTTTCTTCATTTAGTGTAGTAAAAAGCCTCTTCATTCACTTTATTTAAGTGATAATATCTTCATCTGATTTAGAAAATGTGGGGTATCATAAGTCTAACTAATCTTGAAGGAGCTAATATATCCATATCATATTTATTGATTGTGTAAATGAATGCAATTACATATTTTATTTTTCTAGGCCAAAATAAGTTCATTATGTTGGGTATGTGTTATATTCTTTCCACGACCAATCATACGTGGGGGGGTCACAGGGGGGGCGATAGCCCCCTCTGTATGTTGCGCTGGGCGCAACGCCGAGGGGGTGACAGGTGGGGCAGTAGCCCCCCCTATCGGGGTTCGGGGCAGTGCCCCTGAAAACTATTTTGGTCCTTATTTTCCGGTGGGCGGACTCGCTCATGATTTTGTGCATGGGTTTGCACATGGTTTTGGGGCATGATGGGTTTCGGCCCCTGGTATTTTGTAGATCCGGTCAAGGGAACTACGGTTATGTTCTAATCCAGGGTTAATGGATTGGGGTTTATGTATGCTTTGGCATGTATATATATGTGTTGTAACACTAAAAGGAATATAATGAAAAATCAAGCTGGTTGTCCCGATTTGGGATCCAGGGGAAAATCTGTGTGTTTATCTATTTTATGTTTTATGTTCTCACTACTGTTTATTTTCTGTATTTAAGCTTCGTTTGCAAATAATTTATGTACAGGGTTAAAACCTACATTTGGTATCAGAGCAGTTTCGGCTTCAAGGGGACGCCTTTGCTGCTGAGGGGTTTTTTGCTCGGCCCTGAGGTAGACCTTGTTCAATGGGAGATCTGCGGGATCCATTCTTGCGGTGAAAAAAGATGTCGAGCGGCGGGAAGATAGAGATCGAGAAATTTAATGGTCAAAGTTTTGAGTTGTGGAAGCTCAAGATGGAGGATCTGCTGGTGGATAAGGACCAGTGGATCGCAGTAGATCCGGGTACTAAACCAACGACAATGTCAGATGAAGACTGGAAGAAACTGGATCGCAAGCCAAAGAGCACAATATAGTTGTGTCTCAGATTCAGTATTGTTGAATGTATTTGGGGAAGTTACAACAAAGACCTTGTGGGACAAGCTAAGGATTTTGTACCAATCTAAGTCTCTGGTGAATAAATTGTTCCTGCGGAAAAAGTTGTATACCCTGAGGATGAAGGATGGAGACTCGGTGACAGAGCATCTGAACGCCTTCAATACAGTGGTAAGTCAGCTGTCATCTATTGATATTAAAATCTCGGATGAAGATAAGTGCATTAATTTGTTGTGTTCTCTACCAGATTCGTGGGACAGTTTGGTTATTGCAATAGGTAGCAATACAACTACCTTGAATTTTGATGACATTGTCTCAGCCTTGCTGTTGGAGGAAATGAGATGGAGAAATATGGATGGTCAGAATGGAGATGCCTTATCTGTACGAGGAAGGTCCCAGAACAGAAACAAGAATAAGGTTTCGAGTGGGAGATCTAAATCTCCTAGAAAGTTTGTAAAGGTGTGCAGGAAATGTGGAAAGGAAGGGCACTACAAAAAGGACTGCAGATCTAAAGCTCCTGAGAAAGGAAAGGGATCTAATGATGCTCCTTCTGCAGAGGCAAAAGGATGTGTATTTGGCTTTTTTTTCAAATACACATATAGATTATGAGTCATGGCGGTGATGTCTTCTTAGGTGATGATAGGAAGGCCAGAATCGTCGGACGTGGAAAAGTCAAGATGAAGCCGCAAGGTGGAAGGATTAGAACACTTCCTGGTGTTCTGCACATTCCTGCATTGGCCAGAAATTTGATTTCTATAAGCAAGATGGGTGATGCAGGTGTAAAACCAGTGTTCGAGAAAGATCCCTGTAAGATAGTTCGGGGAGCACTAGTATTAATGCGGGGAGTTCGGATTGGAACTCTGTACAAGCTTCAGGGCAACACTGTTATTGTTGGGTGCAACAGTTTTGTGGTTCCCGAAAGTGGAGCGGAAGGCCTAGCGGTCTCTGGAGAAAAGACCATGCTATGGCATCAAAGGCTTGGACATATTGGAGAGAAGGGCCTTCGGATACTGCATGGAAATGGTATGGTAGAAGGTATGTCTAATAGCTCTCTGGATTTCGATTTCTGTGAACATTGTATATATGGGAAGTAGAATCGGGTGAGTTTTCCTTCTGGTGCTAAGAGGGCGAACAAGATATTAGAGCTTGTGCACAGTGATGTGTTTGGACCTGTGTCGGTTCCATCACTGGGTAAGTCTGTGTACTATGTTTCATTCACAGATGACTTCTCAAGGAATACATGGATATATTGCTTGAGGAAGAAATCTGAAGTCTTTGACAGATTTAAAGAATTTAAGGCTCTGGTGGAAAACCAGGCAGAGAAGAAGATAAAGGTGTTGAGGACAGCTAATGGTGGGGAGTTCCGCAAGAAGGAATTTGAAGAGTTCTGTAAGAAGTGTGGTATAGCACGACAGAAGACTACTCCATACACACCTCAGCAAAACGGAGTTGCAAAAAGAATGAACAGAACGTTGATGGAAAAGGCAAGAAGCATGCTCAGTGGTACTGGGTCAGGACAAGAATTCTGGGCAGAGGCAGTGGAGATTGCATGTTACTTGGTTAACAAATCACCTTCATCAGCGTTGGAGGATAAGACTCGACATGAGGTATGGACTGGTAAGAAACCCTCTCTTTCACATCTGAGGGTATTTGGATGTGATGCATATGCACATGTTCCAAAGGAGAAAATGACCAAGTTAGATAATAAATCTGAAAGGTGCATCTTTATTGGGTATAAGGATGGTTTAAAGGGTTACAAGCTTTGGAACCCGGAAACAAGGAAGGTTGTGTACAACCGAGATGTGGTGTTTAGAGAGGTGAAAGATGTTAAACATGAATTCCTACCAAAGGAACTTGAGAAGATAGAGTTTGAGCTAAAGGAGGATGAATCAGACTCTACAACAGAAGAAGACTCAGAAGAGGAAGAGCCACAAACTCCAGCTGTGAGAAGATCAGCTCGGGAAAGAAGACAACCAGAAAGGTATAGTCCATCTACTTTCTATTCAAATTTTGCTTTAACTATAACTGATGATGATCCCAGAACTGTCAGGGAGGCAGTAGATTCAGAGGATGGAAAACTCAGAAGGAGGCCATGGTTGATGAAATGACATCCTTGCATAAAAATGAGGCATGGGATCTGGTGGAGTTGCCGGCTGGAAGGAAGCCCATCGGGAGCAAATGGGTGTTTAAGAAGAAGATGAATGTAGAAGGCAAGGTGGAGAAATAGATGGATGTGAAGACAACATTTCTTCACGGGGATCTGGAAGAGGAGATCTACATGAAACAACCTGAAGGCTTTATGGTGAAGGGGAAGAAAGAACTAGTATGCAGGTTAAAGAAGTTTGTATGGGTTTAAACAGTCACCAAGGATGTGGTATCAGAAATTTGATACCTACATAGGACGACTTGGCTTCACCAGAAGCAAGGAGGATCACTGTGTTTATTTTAAATTAATTGGTGATCGTGTTATTTATCTGGTCTTGTATGTGGATGATATGTTGTTGATTGGAAATGACAAAGAAATTATCCAAGATTTGAAGACCCAATTGTTCTTCAAATTCAACATGAAGGATCTTGGTGCTGCAAACTATATTTTGGGCATGGAAATTAAGAGAGATCGGGCAAAGAGGAAGCTCTGGTTAAACCAGAGGAAGTATGTCGAGACTATATTGCAGAGGTTCAATATGCAGGATAGTAAACCGGTGAATGTTTTGATTCCTGTAGGTATAAAGCTGTCTGCTGAACAGTGTCCCAAGAGACAAGAAGAAGAGGGGGATATGACCCGTGTTCCATATGCAAGTGCAGTGGGTAGCCTAATGTATGCAATGGTCTGTACTAGACCAGACATTGCACATGCAGTGGGAGTATTGAGCAGGTTTATGTCAAACCTAGGGGAGGAGCATTGGACATCAGTGAAGCGGGTTTTCAGATATTTGCGTGGCACTAGTGATTATGGCTTGTGCTACCAGGGAAAAGCAGGATTGGAAAGAGTGTTAGACATTCGTGGTTTTGTTGATGCAGATTGGGCTGGAGATCTGGACCAAAGAAGATCTACAAGTGGGTATGTGTTTAGCTATTTGGAGGTGTAGTCAGTTGGATGAGTAAAAGATAGTCTGTAGTAGCTCTTTCAACTACATAGGCTGAATACATAGCAGCCACTCATGCAAGCAAGGAAGCAGTTTGGTTTCAGAGATTGTGTTCAAGTATGGGGTTGGTGCAGCAAGCTATAAGGATAGATTGTGATAGGCAAAGTGCAATTTTCTTGGCTAAGAACCCTGCTTATCATTCAAAGACAAAGCACATTGATGTTCAATATCACTTTGTGAGAGATATGGTTGAGACTAAAAGGGTGTTGTTGGTAAAGGTGGACACTTTGAAGAATGTTGCAGATGCATTGACGAAGTCTGTAAGCACTTAGAAGTTCTCTTGGTGTAGAGAAACAATGGGTGTTGCAGAACTGGGCTAATGACTAAGCTCTCCTATGGCCCCCTGCAGAAAGAAAACAACAAGTGGGAGAATGTTGGGTATGTGTTATATTCTTTCCACGACTAATCATGCACGGGCGGGTCACAGGGGGGGCGGTAGCCCCCCCTGTCAAGGTTTGGGGCAGCGCCCCAGAAAATTTTTTTGGTCCTTATTTTCTGGTGGGCAGACCCGCCCATGGTTTTGTGCGTGGGTTTGCACATGGTTTTAGGGCATGATGGTTTTCGGCCCCTGGTATTTTGTAGATCCGGTCAAGGGAACTACAATTATGTTCTAATCCAGGGTTAATGGATTGGGGTTTATGTATGCTTCGACATGTATATATATGTGTTGTAACACTAAAAGGAATATAATGAAAGATCAAGCTGGTCGTCCCGATTCGGGATCCAGGGGAAAATATCTGTGTTTATCTGTTTTATGTTTTATGCTCTCGCTACTGTTGATTTCTGTCTTTAAGATACGTTTGCAGATAATTTCTGTATAGGGTTAAAACCTACACATTACAATTGAACTCGAGTTGCATTTGGTTGATTCATGGGGTGCCAATGAATGGATACAAAATTAGTTATTCACATAATTTGAATTGCTTCATATGACCACAAGAAGTGTCCACTTGGTACTTTCCAATGTAGAGCATGTGTGCATTATCAACATCAATCCAAGTCACTTAAATTTAAGATCATATCTCAAGTTTCATACTAGTTAAAACACACTAGCACATAATATGATAAGTGAAACAATTTCACAAGAAATGGTATTTGCTTCCTTTAGTCTAATTTAGTAGAAGAGAAGGACATAGTTGGGCACTTTATGATAAATGAAATTGTTGTTGATTCAATGTGAAACATGTATCTTGATGTTGACATTCTATCTATGTATTTCTCACAATTTAAGTTAGAAAAGCCAACCAATTTGAAGTTCTCAATAATTAAATATTTCAAACCATGTGTGATAGTTCCTTCAATATATTTGAGATTTCTTTGTGTTGCTTTGGCAATCACTAAATTTGTGCACAACCATAATCATAGACACAATTTCTATCGTGCAATTATTGTCTAATTTGGTTGGAGTCAAATAGCACAAGCTTGCAACTAACAAATTTTTGTAGGTCAAGTCCACTTCCTCAGAATTGTAATGAACAAATAATTGACCCTTGCAATTGATGTCATAATTAGTTTAAACTAATTCATATTATATGTTACATATTTGAATTGAGACATGAAAAATGGTCATTAATCCTAGAATATTATTTCAAGGTACCACATTTATTATATATAGTTTTAAACTATGCTATGGAGAATATAAAGGAGATAAGAAAGAGAGTTTGAATGAAAATATATTATATCAATGTGTGTCCTAATACATGAAGCGATGTTATATTTATATCTAACAAGTTCTGTTATTCTTGTTAGGAACCACTCAACTAATTTCATAATTACATTTAATAGTGATGCCATTTATTGCGTACACCTTATTTCCACTTTATGATATTACATTATTACTCATAATTTTTATTACTAATGAAATCAAGATTACAATGTCTAACATCCCCTCTTAAAGTTGATTTCTTTTCCACAATTCCTAGCATCTTTTAAATTTTTTTGAACATTTCCATATTGAGTACTTTGGTGAAGATATTTTTTACTTGATCTTGTGACATGCAATAAATTAGTTTTATCTTTTAGTTATGTACTTGTTTCTTGATATAATGATGCTTAATTTCAACATGTTTTTTTTTTCGAATGATAAATTGGATTTTTTGTCATCTTGATGTCACTTTGGTTGTCACCTGTAAAGTTGTAGGCTACATTTGTAGAAGTTTCATATAACTTAAGATTCTATGTAACCACATTGCTTCATAAGTTGCTTCAACAACTACTTTGTATTATGTTTCTTTTGTTGAAAGTTCCATTGAAGGTTGTTTTTTGTTTATGCAACCATTATGTTAGGTTCCTATAATAATAGGGATCATAATTTTGAATTGGCTATGTTAAGTGTTGTAATATTGTACATACCTTTGCATTTCTGCAAATGTTTTCCCATATTAAAAAATGAAAAGAGGGTATGTCCTAAAAGAATAATCAAAGGACCAAAAAAGAAAAGAAAAGAATAAAAAGACATAAGATATGAATCCCATAAAAAAAAAGCAAAAATAAATTATGAAAGTGTTTCACATTCAAATGCCACTACTCTTAGTTTAGTTTACTTTCCAAATAAATTGTGTGCAGCGTGTTCAAAATGCCACAACTAATGATGATCATGCAGTCTAATTTTGATCATACATGTCTTTAAATTTTATGTTATGATAGTTAGTAAATAAAGATTTGACCAAACCATTCAATCTTGGCAGATCAATAGTTAGGTAGAGAATAAAAATGAGCTCATAAGTTTAATCTGAGCCATTGGAAGATATGCGGTTAGAAGTAAGTTAGTTTGCTTATCAAAATAAAATAAAAGGGTTAGCAAACCCAATTGCACCCAATAAAGGAAAGGAAAAAAATGTTAGCATGAATAAAATGGTAGGTAGAATACTTTTCAAAAGTTATATAAGCATCATTATGCTTATCCATTATCAAAAAATATCTTTCTAACCCTGCCCCTTGCTAAAAACTGTTTCTCTCTTCATTTCCCCTTATCCTAACTCTTTTCCCCCTTCCTCGTTCTAAAAGCCCCATCCCTTAACCTATTCCCTTCCTAAACTTCAAAAACCTTTTCTAAACCTCTTTCCCCTTTAAAAATCCCCTTGCCATTGCTAAACCCCCTTTCCCCTTTAAATAAAACTTTATGTTTTCATAAAATGAAAAACCCACTTTTCAATAGTTTAAAGCGCAAAAATAAAAAAGTGGATCCCCCTTTTGATTTAAACTCCCCGCTTAATATATTTCAATAGCCCCACTTTCATTTAACTCCCTCGCTTTAAACCTTTCGCCTAAACTATTTTCCAACCCACCTCTTTTAGAAACTCAAACCTTGTCAACTGTTTGATTACCGCCAGCAGATCTAACGGCCAATAATCCATTTCGCACCCCACAACGTTGAATGTTTAAAACCAAGGGGGGCGGGGTGCGAAATGGGTGGTTTTATCTGCCCACTCACCTGCCACGTGGCGCCACCAAATTTTATCGCACCCCCTCCTACCCAAACCACCAAACCATCCTTCGACATGCGATAAACCACCAAGTCTCAAAAATATAAAAGCTCGCCATCCCATTCATTTCCCTACCTCTACGGACTTGCGGAAAAGACTAAAACCACCATTGCCTTTGTAGATAAGCTCGCTCGCCTCCCTGCAAACCATTTTTTTCATTAATAAGGTGTTTTATTGTTGCAGGTGATTAACGGAACCAGGAGATGGAGGAGCAGCTTGATACTGGTCCCATCCTCCTTCCTCCAGATCCACAGGATAAAATACGAAATGGTCTAAGAGAAGGAGGCTTTTATCCTGATAGTATCTACACCAGCATCACCAATACCAACAGCCCATCCCACATGAGGCCAACAGATTAATCAAAAGCAGTGAAAGATATGGGCAGAGCTTTTAGCCCAAACAAAACAGCTTCAAAAACTATAAAAAACTTCTTTTACCTCCAGCATGAGGAAAATCGCCTTTTTTTAAATAAGCCAACGTTTGCTAGATATGTAGAAGCAGACGAGATGTACCACAGGATGATGAAAGTCAAAATACCAGATGAAGAAACACGAGAGAATTAGTGTGATTTATTGTAAAAAGTGAAAGAACAGACAAGTAATAGCAAGCAAAGAAGCATGGCCAAATTTCATTCAGTTGAAAGGTGTCATTATCTTTTTGCATAAACATATTTTATTTTTCTAGAATAAATATTAGTCAGTTGATAAGATATTTTTTGTAAAATTTTGTATAAATACTTCATGATTTGAAGTATCAATGGTCGGTCAAGTGTGGGTTTCTGAATATTTTAGTAGCTAATTGATCTCTTGCTTGAGGGTTATTGTACTAATTTCCAGTCGATAGACTGAACAATTATAAAGAAACTTCTTTACAGGATTCATGTGTTGAGCTATTTCAGTGAAGTATAAAATTTCAATTGTTCATGTTCTTTTTCTAAGTATTCCATAAAATTTTATGTGTTCTAAATCTGAATGTTATAACAAGAATATTACTGCAGAATTTGCTTAAATATTACACTCTACTTTTAACTGTTATACATTTCTATGGTTTCTTCTAATATCCAGTTTAGAGAATTCTTAATTGCCCTCTGATCCCGATTGACTTCTTCACCCTTCTACATTATTTGGTTTAGGGAATTCTTAATTTCTCCTTGTTCCTGATTGAAAAATCACTTCACCATTCAGCATTGAGATCTGATATTGCTCACCTATCTTTCCCTGTAACACTTTCCTTATAATTTGATTCAGTTCTGTTTCAAAGCACATTAACTCCATAGCCCAATGGAAAGTTGATAAGCACATATTCATCTAAATCATTAATTCCACCAACCAACCAAAACCAATAAAAAACAAACCCAACCAAACATACATAACTAGCCTAAAATTCAATTAAAGAAACAAAGTTAAATCATATAGAGAGAGTCCTCTCTGAGTTTAGGAAGGCTGGATCCTAAGCTCCAAAAGTGGTTTGTAGTTACCTCTGATATTTCTTTTTAACGCAAGAACAACCTTTCGAAATTTCAGAGTGATAACACACTACTATCAAGGATAAATGCAAAAGCTATTACATATTTCTTTTCATCCATTTCATCTATTTAATTTGCATATGAAAATCTTTTCAAGATGAAGTTATCATTCTTCTCTATTACAATACTAAATTCTGAGGTGTCTTTGATATACCTAAGTACTTTCTTTGATATATTCTAATGTGTTTCCTTGGGATAGTTAACAATCCAATTGCAAAAATTTGCAAAAGTTATGTTTGGTCTAGTTGTGGTAAGTTAAAATATTCATTCTACAAGTTGATGATAAAGTACTTGATTAGCTATTTCATATTCATTATTTTTTGAAAGCTTTAAGTTTATCTCCATTGATGTTTCAATGGGATTACAATATTTCATTTTGCACTTTTCTAATAATTACAAAGCATACTTTATTTGTGAGATGAAAATATTGTTTAGTTGTTGCCAAACTTCAATGTCCAAATAATAATTTTATAATCCCAAGTTATTGATATCAAATGATTTTCAAAGACTATCATTATCATTTTCTTCCTTAATCAAATCATCACTAGTACATGTAATTATTGATTCATTCACTTGTACAATCATAATGATGATTTATTCACCTTTTTCTTTGATATACAAGTTAGGATTGGTATTGCTTCTCTTGAAACTTCTTGATTTAAGCTACTTATTAATCTTTTTGTGCCATGCTCAAGGAGTTTGTTTTAATCCATACAAGGCGTTCACCAACTTGCATACTATTTTTTTTCTCCTTTTAATTGCAAATATCTTATGCTACTCCATACACTTGTTTTTGAAAATTCCAATTTATGAATGCACTTTTAAAGACCATCTAGTATATTTGTCATCACTTATGCTACAAGAACTAAAAACACTTTATTGTAGTAATGTTACCGTAGGAGTTTATGTTTTTCCTTTTTGTGCATATCATTTTGCAACTAACTTGACTCTATATTTATAAATAGAACCATATGATTTAAACTTTATACAATATACCCATTTATAGGCTATTGGTTATACACATTAGAATATAGCAAAAGTTTGCAAAAGTTATGTTTGGTCTAGTTATGGTAAGGTAAATTATTCATTTTACAAGTTGACGATAAAGTACTTCATTAGCCATTTCATATTCATTATTTTTTGAAAGATTTAAGTTTATCTCCATTGATGTTTCAATGGGATTAAAATATTTCATTTTGCACTTTTCTTATAATTACAAAGCATACTTTATTTGTGAGATGAAAATATTGTTTGGTTGTTGCCAAACTTCATTGTCCAAACAATAATTTTATAATCCCAAGTTAGTAATATCAAATAATTTGCAAAGACTATCATTATCATTTTCTTCCTTAATCAAATCATCACTAGTACATGTAATTATTGATTCATTCACTTGTACTATCATAATGATGATTTATTTACCTTTTCCTTTGATATACAAATTAGGATTGGGATTGCTTCTCTTGAAACTTCTTGATTTAAGCTACTTATTAATCTTTTTGTACATGCTCAAGGGGTTTGTTTTAATCCATACAAGGTGTTCACCAACTTTCATACTATTTTTTTCTCCTTTTAATTGCAAATTTCTTATGCTACTCCATACACTTGTTTTTGAAAATTCCAATTTATGAATGCACTTTTAAAGACCATCTAGTATATTTGTCATCACTTATGCTACAAGAACTAACAACACTTTATTGCTAGTAATTTTATTGTAGGAGTTTATGTTTTTCCTTTTTGTGTATATCATTTTGCAACTAACTTGACTTTATATTTATAAATGGAACCATATGATTTAAAATTTTTACAATATACCCATTTATAGGCTATTGGTTTCTTGGTTGGGATGATTCAATCAACTTCTAAGTGTTGTTTCTCATAAAAACATCATATTCTTTTTTTCCACAAAAAAATAAAAATAAAAATAAAAAAAATAAAAATAAAAAATAAAATAAATAAATAAATAAATAAATATATATATATATATATATCGAACTTTTTATAAAAATATCACAAAAAGTTACATATTAGATGCCACAACATTCCATATGAAAGCATTTCCCTATGAAAAATAGGTCCTGGGCCGTATGAAGAAAACACGACTAAAATTAATCATTGCTAGATAAACTAGGCTTATCTTTTTTGCCTTTTTTCTTTTGGACTTTTTGCCATCCAGCTAGAGAAGTATCTGAAGTAATAATTACCAACGCATTGTTGTTGGGCATCTTTATCTGAGTCAGAACTCTCAGATGCATGTGCACACTTTGTGCCTCCCACTCAGACACTGTTCTTCTCCTCTTGTAGGTGATCAACACTTGTTGGAGAAGTTGGCTTCTCATCATGTTCCGTATGTTCTTCCTCCATTCCTTCTCCCTTCTCTTGTGTTTCATGCAAATTTTCTGCTTCTGTTTGTGTATGGTTTTCTTTCATTTCTTCCTCCTCCTCTTCTGAAAGTGGTAGATCCGGGAATTGCAAACCTTTTTTCTTTTGTGGCCTCTTCGCTGTTTTTTTCTTTGATAGAGTGTAGGTGTTTTGCAAATGCCCAGTTTGGTGGCACACCCTACATCTAAAAGAAGTGTTTTCAAAATCTAATGTTTGTGTCCACTTGAGGTCTTTGTGTATTAGATGTATGCAATATGGCAGGCCTTTGCTTAAATCCATTTCCACGCAAATACACGCAAAAGTGAATATGCCTATGTTCATTCTCACTTGGTCCAACTTTATGAACCTTCCTAGAGAATTCCCAATGTTTTCTAGGACCTGATGGTGCCAAAAAGGGAGTGGCGGGTTATGTAACCTCACCCAAACATGCATTTTAGTAACCCCCATTGAATTTGCATCGAAACGGGGAAACCATGGGGTTACAAAGAGGCCTGTTGTTCCCCAAAACCATGGTCAACCATTTGTGGCATAACTGTAATCCTCTAGATTGTCAAATTGAACCACGAAGAAACCTTTTGTGCATAGGTAAATATCATGGCTTTTGGTCCAGTTTTGGTATATCCAATCATTTAACTCTTCAGGTTTTGGCCAGTATCCATTAAATCGATAGATAAAAACTTTTGATTGCAAAGTGTCAAAAATCCCAGTTACCTCTGGTATTTTTATGGCCAGATTTGGATTGTTCTCCATCTTTTCTACAATATATGGGCTTGGTAATGACTGATCTGGTATTTTTTTTTCTTCTGTGTGGAAGCTTTTCCTCCCAAGATATCCTTGAAATAAGGGTGGCCCTTTCCTGACAAGTAGGTCTAGCAGATGTGTTTGCTCCTGGAGCACCGCCTTTGAGTCTTGAGTTTAGGAAATGGAGGAGTTCCTTTGAATTTGATAGGCTTTTAGTTGAATTTCTTCCTGTAGCACTTTCCCTGAGAAAATCAGACTTTGTTTTAAAGCTGGAATGCCTGTAGCATATTGGATCTTTTGCTTCAGCACTGATACAAGCTCTGAATCTCGTACCCAAAAAATTGTGGTCTTCCCATCTGTAGCTTTAATAAATATTTGGTATTGGGACTCAGGAGCATCGTCCCATCCGCTTCTCTCTGATTTAGAGATTTTGGAGCATATCCTCTGGGGACAGAAAACACCAATAGGGCAGGCACAGGGTTCAAGGGATCTAGGAATCGTATGTAGGGTAGGCTTACAAGAGGGCAAGACCTTGCACGACCTCGACTGCGTAAGTAAAGATTGTGGCTCAAACCCCATAATTTCTCTAGACATCGGCGGAGAGCTCCAGGCCTCGTATAACCAGAAATAAAAAATGCAAACAGGGCGAAAAAACAAAAAAACAGGGCATTTGGAGAGGATTGCCCCATTTGGGAAAAAAACAATACGTCTTTTTAGCACGCTGAAAAATAAATCTGCATCATGACCCAGGTAGTGGGAGGGGGTGAACGCTGGAGAAAAGCCACCAGCAGCGGACAGGCCCCTAAGCCCAACACTCACCCATTCTTCATCACATATGAGGATATTAGCCTCTGGTTTATCTCCTTGTCTCATCAGAAACTCGACCATCAGAAAGAAACCCGACAAACTCTCTGTTCTCTCCCTCCATGGCGGCCCTTAGGAACAAATCCCCAAACGTATGTCGGGAGAAGAGGGGCACGCTTGCAGAGAGGCTGGGAGGCCTGTTCCTTGACGACCTTTGCCTCGCCACTATTCACCAATGGAGTATCGCCCTCCATCTGCTTCGAAAGATGGTTGCCAAAGCTCCCTGCACCAGTGCGTATCCCCCAACCCTGTTCGAACCAATGCATGTCGGTGACCACTGAGCCATTGAACCCTAAGCTAGTGGAACAAACTCTTCTTCGCTCTATTTTTTCGAACTCGTGTGATCCAAGTCACCTAAAAACATAATATTCTATTTGCATTTTATCTCTCAATTCTTGCTTTTTATTTATTTCATTAAAAGAAATCAAATCATTAGATCACATAACATCATTTATCAATGCAAGATTTACTTCTTGTGATGATGGTGACCTTGTTCTTCACTCACCATGTGATTTCTCATCTAGATTCTTCCTCCATTATTTCTTCTCAAGTGAAGAAAAGAATGATGTTCCTATCTCTCTCTCTCTCAATTAAGGAGGATATACCCATTCCTATGAAGGAATGTACCCATCCCTATAAAAGGAATGTACCCAAGCTCCCTCTCAACCAGGGACTTGTCCAAGCTCCCTCTTATATAGGGACTTGCTTCTAAGTTCCTTCTTAATCAGATAATTTCTTCTAGTATTTTCAACAACAACTATCTCTTCTTTGGTGGAGATCATGGGACCTTCAACTTCTTGTATAGTTCCTTCACTCAATGTCATGAATTTCATCTTCTTCATCTTGTAGGGAATCCACCATCCATCACTTTACTTCATGAACCATGTCGGTCATGTCATCCTTCCTTTCATTAAAATGTAATATTGTTAGTCCATATATGGCTTTCCTTCATACAACTACCTTTTTCCACATCATGTATCCTTCATGATATTTTATCCTTTCACATGAGAACTAGTTGTATATGACATCTACAACTCTCTTTCGGTAGCCCTGTATTAGCCTATCCACATATTGTTCAAAAATCAAAATGAACATCAAATAAAAATTACCTTATTTGATGGCCTTTCATCATGACATCTTTTTGTTGCATCATCAATATCCTGCATACACATTGACACATCTCCAAGATACTCATGTCAAGTGTCTCCTTACTTTTAGACTTTATCAATGACTTCATACCTTTTCCATGGATATGTCATGGTCAATTCTTTTAGTCATGAAATGTTGATTTCCTTTTCATAGTTGCATCTTTTACAATATCTTCTTTCCTTCTCCACATATTGCTGCCCAAGAACGTCCATTCATAGTTCAACAATCTAAACTTTGAAACGAGAACAGAAACGAGTACCCGCTTTTTTTAGGTAGAAAAAAATGGTCTGATTTTGAAAAGTGTTGATTCAGAATACTCTTAATTTTTTTTAGCATGTTTTTTACACATTAAATTTTATTTATTTTTCCCCAAGAAAAAATCGAACTTTTTATATAAAAATGTAAAAAGTTACATCTTAGATGCCGCATCATTCCATATGACGCAACGCCCCGTGGGGCGGCAGGTCACAAAGACCAAGAGTAGCCCGAGACAAAGTCGGGCATAGGCAACAAGAAGTGCCCAAAAAGAAAAGAAAAATAGAAAAGTAGGAAGGACAAAATGACAACGAAACTTCTCATCCACCGAAGTGGGAGAGGAGCCCCACATATCAAGTTTTCCTTCCTTTTTTCTTCTCGACCTTGTGCCATTCGCCTTGAGATGGCACGAATGAGGCTAGGACAATCTGATTATTTGCCACCTGAGTACCGTTGTCCTTATCTGAATTTGAATTATTTGATGAATGATGTATTTTAATTCCACCATTTCTTATGTCCTCTGGATTCATATCTGACTGGTTTGGTAAATGTTGTGGATCAATGCGTATTGTTGAAGCATTCCTTTGTATTTTTTATTCCTTTGAGGGCTGATTGTTTTCCATAGGAACAATGTTGTCCTCTTCTTCTGCCTCATCCTCCGCCGCTTCGGGTGGGGGGTATTGCCAACCTTTTTTCGGTTTCCCATTCTTTTTCTTTTTCCTGTTTTCTTTTTTGGCGTCCGGACATGTGTTTTGTAAGTGTCCTGTCAACCTGCAAATTCTGCATACACATTAAATTTTCTTATGTACCAAGTATAGACATTATTTTTAAAATGTTAGCGTTTTTATGTTGATTTTGAAAAGTGTTGATGCCAACATCATCCCCTTTTTTTAGAAGGCTTATCTTTTACATAAATTTTTCTAATCTATTAAATGCTAATAATTATTTTCTAAATTTAACAAATTTTGAAGTACTTGACTTCTTCCTCTTCACTTACATATTTTGTTTCAGTGTTTTTCAGGTATTTGTTTTTTTTTGTTTTTCTTTAAAAAAAAAATTGCAGTGAGATATTTGATTTTTTGCAGTGTCAAAAAAAAAAATGGTCAAAATTTTAAAGTGTCAATCTTCTATCTAATTATATATTGTTAAATGATATTTCATTGCACATGAAATAATTTCCACTAAAAAGCAAGAATTTTTAACAATTTACATAAAAAAACACATTTTGAATATAGAAATAACTGAAAATATACACATTTTGTGTATTTTTTGCTAAAATTGACATGTCAAATAAGCCGTTTTTATAGGAATAAATTAACAAAAAAAGTATAAAAATTAGCAATTTTTGTGAATTTTATGTGAAAAGTTAATAATAATTACCGTTTTTTTCAAAACTTACATGATTCACATAAAAATGAAGTGAAAATCACATTATACAAATATTAAACATATAATAACAACAATTGAACATTTATTTCTTAACATAAAATGTCAGAGTCAAAAAATTACAAGTATAACTAATGAATATTTACAAAAAAATGAGCTTCATTTGGAAGCTTAACTTAATCTTTAATCAATAATATCATGTAACCCAAACTCTTCATCTTCAAGAGTATCATTATTGTCCTCTTCCACAATATTTTCACCATTGGATTATGTTTCATCATTTTCCTCTTCTGATGGATCTTTGATATCTGCGAACGTCCCAAAGTATGTCTTTCCAACCATTCCATCTAATGGTGGTTGAGGTTCTTTTGATTTTTTTCCACACAAGATTCATTAAAACCCCCTTTTCTCAAACCAACTTCTTGCATTTCATCTAGAAGAAATTGAAGAGTATTGATTCTTTGATGAATAAATTTGCATTGTACTGGGACTTTTCCAATGGAAATTCAAATTTCTTCCTTTTTGTAAGCAACATGCTAGTGTTTTACCTAATCTTCAAGTACAAAAGAAAAATTTAGTAAATTAGTATAATTTTTTTTTTATAAAGAAAATAGTGAAATTCATTCTTATATAATAAAACTTACCTGAGCCTGAAAATAAATCCAAAAGCCAATCTCTTTCATTTGAACATAAATCTAAAAGATAGTTAATCAATGATTGTGGTTTTTGATATATGTTAACTTTCTCTCCTTTTTCTTCTTTATCTTCATATGTTATTTTTTTTTAAAACAACATCATGGATCAGTACTTGGCTACGATTCTTTCCATCTATTTAATTGAAAAAGAATAGTCTTGTAGCTATCATCCTTTGTCCAACTTTCAACATGAATGAACTCACAGTCACTTATAATTGGTTGATTTCCGCCACAAATAATATTTGGCTTTTTCCTGTAACATGAAATAGTAAAAGTTCAATTAACTTGTACATAATTTATTTTTTTAACATTAATCAAACATACAATTTCAACGTCTTACCATGTAAGTTGCATCCTTGACTTTGCTTTTCCCTTGAAGCTCGATAATAACAACCCCAATTGTGTGTCTAAATGAAACGTCACAAATCTCCAAAATGGTGATGTTGTGACTTCTAGAAATCCTGCAACCACTTTACTAAATGCTTGATAAGTATAAGGGTCACTATGATATTCAATGTTTGGGATATTGAAACCATGAGGAATATCTGCAATAACTAGGGAATAATCCCTTTTAGGTATGAGTTTTGCAATGTCTTCACAATCACTTGATATTATTTGATATTGGATAGTGTGGAGCCCATTCCAAATGAAATGATTAAGACTGAGATCAAGTTCAACATCATTAATACGGTGTTTTCTTATCCTTTCCATTTTTATTTTTTCAATAAAGCTTCTAAAACTATTCGGTGCTCCATTTGCATCCTTCTTCATCTTTAATAAAATAAACAAAATCAATGTATAAGCTATAAATTAAAAATATTATACATATGAATAGAAATGCATGTATGAATGAACATACCTTTTTAAATGCAAGATAAAAATCTTTTAGCATTGATGTAGAACTTGAATCTGGGTAGTTGCGTACAACATCATCCCAACTATCTTCATTCAACGATTTAACCATTTGTTCTTGTATTCTCATATAAACCTTGTGACTGAATAAATGTAGTAAACAATGTTAATATAGTGTTATATATAACAAATAATACCAAAAACAATATATTATATTTAACAGAAAGTTAAATAAAAATAAAAATAAAAATAACAAACTGACTTTGGAAATTCCTCAGACATTTCCTCCATTGATAATTCTCCTGACTTTATACGAGATAATATTGTTTTGATAAGCTTTTCATCATTCACTCCTTGCATTTATCTCCAAGGTGTGATAATCATATATTTTGGAAGGAGCTTCATTTCAAGACCTGATTTATTGTTGGTACATATCAATGGTTTAGACTTTTTGACGTTCTGACTTTTGATGCCAACGTTCTCCCACAACTCAAAAATGTTGAGATTCAATAAGATGATGATCCTAGTGAAAATTAACACCTACACTAGGTGGGGCTCGCAGGCCATTTTTAGGTGTATGTCTATTTTTAGAATGGTGAGCAAATTCTATATATAGATGAGGTTCTATTTTTAGATGCATGTGCGAAGTCTATTTATAGATAATATGTCTAAATATAGAATGCATGTTGATTATTATTATCTCTTAATAATAATTGGACAATAAATATTAATATATTCTCTTGAAGCACTTGATTTCAGTTAACTGAAGTGGCAAACTAGTTAGCTGAAGGAATTTCGAGTTCTAAGGTTGGTTAGTGGGACATGCAAGTGGACTTAGTTGTAACTGAGTGATTCGAAGTTGTAACAAAGTTGGATGTGTAGTTATGCGAGTTGTAAAGTATTTTAACTCAGTTAAGTGAGTTAAACTTAGTTGTGCTAGTTGTAACTAGTTGTAACTAAAGATACACTAGTGAGAGATCAGTGAATTAAATATTAAATTAATTCACATGGAGTGATCTCACATGTAACTAAAGATTTACTATTTTTAACTACATGCATATTAGATCTAGTGGAGACCGAGTTGAGATGTAGGTGAAAGGGACAATTTGACTATTAGTTGTGACATTAGTGGGTGCACTCATGCAACCACACACACATTGGAGATGCCAATGAGGATTGCGCAATTAAGGCAAGGCAGGATTTCATTCATTTAGGGATTGTGCAGTGGAGGCAGGCTGTCAGGAGGCAGTAAATTGGCGCATGTATTTGCCAATTTTTGTATGACAGTGTAAGACGATTGCATATTGTATTAAGAGCTCTTGGATTAGAGTTTTGTATGAGAATGTTTCATGATCCATGATTTATACATAATATATGATAGTGGGGTTTTTAGCTTTATGCTTTCTCGGGAAAAACATTTGTGTTATGTGTGATTGATCTTTCTTCATGTGTTTGCAATTGGTGATCATGTTTTAAAACTTCGCAAGAATTTTGTAGAAGAGATTATGTATTTAAAAGTGGCATATAATTTTTAGATCCGGAGAATCCAGGCAATACATAATTGTATTAAAATATCTACATGGTATCGGAGCACAGAAGATTGCAATTTTGAAGCAATAGCTGAGTTTGTTGGTGGAAACATTTCGAATTTGCTGCAAGAATTTCTTGGTGCAACAATTGAGTAAATATCGAAATGACTTTCAATGGCTTGCGGCTAGAGTATGCACTCGAGGGCATCTTGAACTACATTTCCTGGAAGGATAGGATGGAGGCAGTTCTTGAAGATAATGGCTTGAAGGAATTCATCGACAGTGATGTTCCTAAGCCCACTTCGACGGATGTTGCGTTACTTGACGCATGGAAAAAGAAAGTAGCGAAGACGAGAAGGATTCTGTTGGAAGGTGTACAAGACCACATTGTCTCAAGCCTTCATGGGAAAGCCACTCCATTTGCTATGTGGAAGGCTTTGACGGATCTTTTCCAAAGCAACAACGACCATAGGAAATTGGCGTTGAAGGATAAACTTGGAAAGATCAAGATGGAGAAGGGCGACAATATTCCTAAGTATCTCACAAAGTTTGTCCAATGTCGGGATGAATTGGGGAGTGTGGGAATCACAGTTGGTGATAATGATTTGGTGAGCTTGGCTCTCTTGGGACTTCCTAAGTGTTGGCACAGTTATCAAGACTTTGTCAATGGACGGGAAAAACTGTCGGATTGGGAACGACTGTGGTCAGATCTAATGCAGGATGAGTTCAGGCAGAACACCAGAGATGGTTCTTCATCAAAGCACGAAGATGAATAGGATTGTGCTTTGGCTGCCAAGGCAAGGAAAGTGAAGGGGAAGAAATTCCACTCGAAATCCAAGTCTAAAGGAAAGAAGTTGGATTTGTCCAAGGTGAAGTGTTTTCACTGTCACGAACATGGGCATCTCGCCACTAAATGCCGACAGAAAAAGAAGAACAAGAAGGTTGCTATAGCTGCAGCTGGTGAGGCCATTGCCTTGCAATTTGAACTTGATTTCTCTTTGATTGCATGCTTGGCTTCAAGCACAATGGGATCAGTGTGGTATCTTGATAGTGGTGCTTCCTTCCACATGACAAGAGATAAGGAGCTTTTTAGTGACTTGGAGGAGAAAGATCTCCAGATGCATATAGAGATGGGCGACGATGGACGATACAGTGCGATCGAAATTGGTGCCATTACCTTTGAGAGGGATTCAGGTAAACCATTTCAATTGAAAGATGTTATGCATGTTCCAAGTCTAAAGAAAAACTTGGTCTCAGCCGCGATGTTGGAGGATAGAGGCTATGACGTTGTTTTCAGCGATTGGAAAACTTTCCTGTGACATAAAACAACGGGTCAAGCCAAGAGGATAAGGATTCGAGCTAAGAATCTCTACAAGTTGGAGTTAGAAGGCTGCACTGCAATGATGGGCAAGGTAGAAAAAGTGGTGAGCCGGGACGAGGGCAAACTATGGCACAAACAATTGGGCCATCTTCATCATGGAGCCATGAAAGTCATGCAGCAAATATCTACTGGAATTCCAATGAGAACACTTTCTCATTTAGATCAGTGTAAGGGTTGTTCCATGGGGAAGTATGTAAAGTCCACCTTTCATGAAAAGGAGAACCGTGCTTCGGTGATCCTGGAGAGAGTTGACACAGACATGTGTGGGCCATTCTTAGTTGCTTCAACAACAAAAAACATGTATTATGTTATTTTTGTTGATGAATTTTCTTGTAAATGCTGGATCTTCTTCATGCAAAAGAAGGATCAAACATTCTCAAAGTTCTGTGACTTTAAGGCATTGGTGGAGAAAGAGTTGGGGAAGCAATTGAAGGCTCTGAGGAGCAATAATGGTGGAGAATACATCTCGAATGAATTCAAAGACTTCTGTAGCAAAGAAGGAATTCAAAGAGAAGTCAAAGCGCCTCATAACCCACAGAAAAAATGGGGTCGCGGAGAGGAAGAACAGAAAGATCGTGGGTGCTGCACGAGCGATGTTGCATGGTTAGGGCCTACCAATGCATTTGTGGGCGGAAGCATGCAACACTGCGATTTATGTGCAAAACCGTTGTCCTCGTAGAGTACTTGGCATGAGTACACCTGAAGAAGCTTTTACTGGTAAGAAACCAGATGTTTTTCACACTAAGATTTTTGGCCCATCTATTTATGTGCATGTGACCAAGAACGCCAAGAAGAAGCTGGAGCCGACTGCTGAAGTTGGGATATTTGTGGGGTACACAGAAACACCCCATAATTATTGTGTCTATTTACCAAACAGTCGAATGACTGTGGTGCGACGAGATATAAAATTCAATGAGGAGAAAGCCATGAAGTTTTCGCTTTAGAGGGATCTAGACTTACATGCAGAGGAGGAACTTTTGGTTCCCAAAGATGAGTCTCTAGATGTGGATCAGCCACAGGAGGAGGTTCATAAAGTGGAGGAGTCCACTCACGCAGAGCCAAACATCAGACCTAGCAGAAGGCGTACAACAGAAGTTGAGAGGCTGAAACTTGATGCTGCACAGAATGTAGGAGTCCCTACTTCACAACGCAGACAAAGATAGTCTCCTGACCGATTCACTGGATACATGGCTCTCATGAGCAAATGTATTGTGACTAAGCCATCTTCCTTTTAGGAAGCAGTGCAGGAGCCCACATGGGTAGATGCAATGGTGGAGTATGACTCCATTGTCAGAAACAATGCTTGGGAAATTGTTCCAAGTCTGGTTGATAAATCAGTGGTAGGTTCAAGATGGATCTACAAGGTAAAGAAAGCTGCTGATGGGAGTGTTGATAAATACAAGGCCAGATTTGTGGCCCAGGGCTTCTCACAGATTGAGAGGATTGATTATGAAGAAACCTTTGCACTTGTCACACGGTATTCTTCCATAAGGACCATCCTTGCTCTCTCAGCGCAGATGGGTTGGCACATTCATCAGATGGATGTGAAGACTATGTTCCTTAATGGAATCATTGAGGAAGAAGTGTACATTGAGCAGCTTGAAGGATTTGAGATCTTCAGCAGCGAGTCGCATGTGTGCAGACTTAAAAGAGCGCTGTATGGGCTGAAGCAAGAACCTCATGCTTGGCACACTCGGATCGACATCTATTTCACCGAACTTAGCTTCACCAAGAGTGAAGCGGATGCAAAACTATACCAAATTGTGGTGGAGGGTAAGCTTTTAATCATTTTTCTTTATGTTGATGATTTAATGATTTAATATTGATTGGTGATGAGCAACCGATACACTCATGCAAGGAGGACCTTGCAAAGGAGTTTGAGATGAAGGATATGGACATCCTTCATTATTTCCTTGGATTGGAAATATGGCAGCGAGAAGGTGAAATTTTTGTGTCTCAAGGAAATTATGCAAGGGAGATACTGAGTAAGTTTCACATGGAGGGCTGCAAAACCATGGATACTCCTCTTCCAGTAAATTGGAGGAAAGAGGACGCTACATCTAGAGATGTAGTGGATGCTACTGTCTATCAAAAATTAGTGGGTTCGCTAATGTATTTAGTAAATAGAAGGCCGAACATATGCTATGCGGTGAACCAACTTAGTCAAGCGATGGTTAAGCCTACCAAGCTCTTTTGGAAGGCGGGCAAGCATGTCTTGAGATATCTCAGGGGCACATCTTAGTATGGATTATGGTATAGACAGACGAATGAGGTGAATTTGCATGGCTTCACGGATGCAGATAGGGAGGGTAGCCCAACGGACATAAAGAGCACATCAGGATGGGTCTTCAGTATCCGATCTATAGTTTTTTCTTGGTACAGCAGGAAATAGAGATCTATGGCACTCAGTTTAGCAAAAGCGAAATACATGGCAACAAGTCAAGCTGCATGTGAGGCTATCCGGATGAGAAAGATCCTGGTTGGTTTGTTTGGTTCTCATTTAGATCCTACAGTGGTTCCTTGTGATAATCAGAGTTGCATTAAACTCTCGATTAATCTTGTGTTTCATGATAAATCTAAGCATATAGATATCTGGTATCATCATATCAGATATTGTGTGCAGTGGAAGATCATGTTGCTTTAGTACATTCCTACGGAAGATCAGGATGCAGATATTTTGACGAAGGCGCTCACCAAGAGCAAATTCGAATACTATAGAGACAAGATCGGGGTGAAGGATAATCTCTTTCTTGTTGAGAGGGAGTGTTGAGATTCAACAAGATGATGATCTTAGTGAAAATTAAACACCTACACTGGGTGGGGCCTGCAGGTATTTCAGGTATTTTTAGGTGTATGTCTATTTTTAGAATGGTGAACAAATTGTATTTATAGCGAGAGTCTATTTTTAGAATGGTGAGAAAATTATATTTATAGATGAGGTTCTATTTTTAGATGCATGTGCGAAGTCTATTGATAGATCGCATGTCTAAATATAGAATGCATGTCAATTATTATTATCTCTTAATAATAATTGGACAATAAATATTAATATATTCTCTTGAAGCACTTGCTTTCAGTTAACTGAAGTGGAAAACTAGTTAGCTGAAGGAATTTCCAATTCTAAGGTTGGTTGGTGGGACATGCAAATGGAATTAGTTGTAACTGAGTGATTCGAAGTTGTAACAAAGTTGGATGTGTAGTTATGTGAGTTGTAAAGTAGTTAAACTCAGTTAAGTGAGTTAAAATCAATTGTGCTAGTTGTAACTAGTTGTAACTAAAGATACACTAGTGAGAGATCAGTGAATTAAATATTAAATTAATTCACATGGAGTGATCTCACATGCAACTGAAGATTTACTACTGTTAAATAAATGCATGTCAGATCTAGTGGAGACCCAGTTGAGATGTGGGTGAAAGGGACAATTTGACTATCAGTTGTGACATTAGTGGGTGCACTCATGCAACCACACACACATTGGAGATGCTAATGAGGATTTTGCAATTAAGGCAAGGCATGATTTCATTCATTCAGGGATTGTGATTAGCAGGGAATGCGCAGTGGAGACAAGTTGTCAGGAGGTAGTAAATTGGCACATGTATTTGCCAATTTTTGTATGACAGTGTGAGACGATTGCATATTGTACTGAGAGCTCTTGGATTAGAGTTTGGTATGAGATTGTTTCTTAATCCATGATATATACATAATATATGATAGTGGGGTTTTTAGATTTATGCTTTCCTGGTAAAAACATCTATGTTATGTGTGATTGATATTTCTTCATGTGTTTGCAATTGGAGATCATGTTTTAAATTTCCGCAAGAATTTTGTAGAAGCGATTCTGTATTTGACAGTGGCATATAATTGTTAGATCAGGAGAATCCAAGCAATAGGTAATTGTATTAAAATATCTACAAAAAATCTAATCAATCAATTCCCATATCTCTCCAGTTCAGAGGTATGGATAGCGTGTAAATAAAAATACTGGAGATAAGTGCAACACAATTTGAATAACACAAAACATGTAAGTGTAAATAAAAATACTTACAATATTCTGTGCAATATTTTGTACGATTTGTTTGAATATCTTTGAAGAATCTCCCCCCGTGTTATACATCGACAATGTAAAATGATATCTATGTTTACCATGTGACTTGGGCGGTTTTGATTGTGTATAAACACTTTCAGTATTTGGAAGAATATATAGGTCTAATACTTTTCCCACCACGTCATAAATTTCAGCATCAAAATTCTGACTAGAATATAGATATAATTGCAGAGATTCTTCTTCTATATCTTTTAGAAACCATGCATACTTTGAACGATTCACTTATGTTGATTTATTCCAGTATGAAACCAACTTATTTTCTTTTGTGGATGCATCTCCCACATTTTCAGTAATTAACTAAGTTGAAGTTCGTCCAACAATGTTTTTCGAAGGCCCACCTGTAGCTTTAGATGATGCAAATGTTGGCTTTGGTCTAGAAATATTGACAGAAACCTTCCTTGATGCCATTTTCCTGCAAACATATATATCTACACATAAATTAATAAAAAAAAAAAAAACAAATATCTTACGTAAACAAAAATAGAAAACTTGTTTTTAAACAAAAATGATATTTTTATACATTTTTTCCCTGGCAGAAACTCTAAACTTTTTATTTTTATTTTTTACATGTCATCTACCCAACCCCCCTAATATATATATATATATATATATATATATATATATATATATATATATATATATATATCTGGGAGTCGATTCTCAGAATCAACCCCCCCCCCCCCCCCCTCCCTAATTTTAAAACAAATTCTTTTAAAAAAAATGTATGTTTTTTTTTTTTTTTTTAATTTTCTCCCCAACCCAACTATTTTTTTTTTTTAAATGCCTAAAGGGATGATTTTAAGAATCGACCCCTTAAGCATATAAATTTTTTTTTTTTTTTTTTTTATATGCCCAAAGGGCCGATTCTCAGAATCAGCCTCCTTGCCTTGGGCACCCTCGGGCTTGGACGGACGCTGCCTTATGGGCGCGTCTGCCCGCAGCACGGCGCCCACAACGTGTTGCTGTGGGTGGACTCGCCCACGGGGTGACATTCACCTGAGCCTGAGGGCCACCCCTTGGGCGCACTCGGGCTCGGGCAGACGCCGCCCTGTGTGTGCGTCCGCCTGCAACACAACGTTGTGGGTGTTGTGCTTCAGGCAGACGCGCCCATGGCACGGCGTCCACCCGAGCCCAGGGACTCAGTGCCCCTGCCTGGCAAGGGCGATGAATCCCTGGGGTGGCCCTCGGGCTCGTGTGGACGCCAATCGGCCTCCTGCCAGGAAGGGGGCCCGACTCCCTAGGGTGGCCCTCGGGCTCAGGCGGACACCGCCCTGTGGACGCGTCTGCCTGGAGCACAGGTGCCCTAGCCCAAGTGGGTGCACCCACCGGATCGTTGGGCAAGCAGGGGGGGGCAATTATGAGAATCGACCCCTCTATTTTCCTAGTGGGCCGGTGGGCACACCCACTTGGGCCAGATCGGCCATGTGTTTCCTAAGGCGGGCCCACCCACAATGGGCATGTTAATTTTATTTTTATTTTTATATACAAAAAAAAATAATTTTCTACCTAAAAGAATTAATGGAAAAAGCAGGTAAATTTTTAACGGTTTAAAATAATTTGACTTTAATTAATTTTAACAACTTACTAATTTTCGAAATAATAGAAACAAAACTAACCTTTCAAAAGCGAGAATCTCCCATTGACAATGTTGCTGCTCTAGATAATCGTTCCAAGATTTTAAACAAACCTCAAGAAATCTTGACGTCATGTGTGGAATAGTGGAATTGAATTTTCTTATAAAGTGGAAATAACGAAATTGTTTACAGCAGGGTGAATGTGGGATAAAAAACATTGATGAATATTAAAAAAATAAAATTTATAATGTAGTCAAAGTTATATATTTTAATTAAAATTATTGTAGTTTGAACACAATTATTAAGAGAAAAATGTCTAGGGAATTTAATTCAAAATTAAGGTCCATATTATGAGGATATTTTAATAACTAATTTTCAAATAAATCGTTTAAATAAAATTTGGAGGGACATACTTCAAGCAAAAAAATTCAATGAAACATTTTGGAGGGAATATTTGGAGGGAATTTCTCATTGTTTCAGCTATATATTATCATTGGGAGAGAGATCATTTTCATCATTCACCATTTCTTGTTTGAGTGTGATGGATAACTCTGATAATGAAGTTTTGTTTTATGAAGCATCAACATCTTCGTCACGTAACAACTCTATTCATATTGATGAATATAAGGAGAGAAGCAGTGACAAAATGAAAGATGAAGATTTTCAAATGAATAGAGAGTCTAAATGTCGACTTATTCCTAATCCTATGGACTATGAGAGAAACAATGACGAATGGAAAGATGAAGAATTTCCAAAAACTAGAAACTCACATTTTCCACTTACTCCTAATCCTAAGGACTTTGAGAGCAGTAGTGATGATTGGCAGGATGACAAATTTTCAGTGGATAGAGAGCCACAATTACCACTTAGTCCTAATCCTAAGGATTATGAAATCAATAGTGATGAATGGTCAGATGAAAAAATTTCAGTGAATAGAGTCATAGTTGCCACTTAGCCTAATCCTAAAGATATGAGAGCAATAGTGATGAATGGGAGGATGAAAAACTTTCAATGGATAGAGAGCCACATTTTCCACTTACTCCTAATCCTAAGGATTATGAGAGCAATAGTGATGAATGGCAGGTTGAAAAATTTTCAGTAAATAAATCATCACATTTTAAAGTTACTCCTAACCCTATTGACTTTGAGAGAAGCAGTGATGAAGGGAAGGATGAAGAAATTGCAATAAATTGAGAGTCTCAATTTCCACTTACTCCTAATAATATGGACTATGAGAGCAACAGTAACAAAGGTTGGGATGAAGAATTTCGAATAAATCAAGAGTCGCAATTTCCACATAGTCCTAATCCTATGAACCTTGAGAGCAATAGTGATGAAGGGAAAGATAAAGATGGTGAAGAATATCCTCCAATTTAGTTTTTCAAAACCACAGATGATGGTATTGAAAGTTTTCATACCACTGAAGATGGTAATGAATATTTTTCAAATAATGATTGTGGTGAATTTCCTAACTATATTGCAAATGATCATACTAAGAATATTATTCCTCCTAATGATCATGGAAATTCTTGTTCAGAGAATGATAAAATGATAGAGATGTTGCCAACAAATATTATTTTTAGGAGTAGGAGTGGACCTTTTCGTATCAATCCAAGATGTTCTAGTTATACAATGAGTAGAGTAGTATATCTCACGAGAAGAAGTTCTATCAGTGAGCTCATTTCAAGTGACTGTTGTAAAAGGATTGCTTGAAACATATGGATTTCAAATTTTCTTTAGAAAAAAGGAAGAACTATTTGTCAATGAATAAAAGCATGCAAAAATCATATTTAGTGGGGTGCATGCAATCTACATTGGTAGGTTATGATTATCATATTGGATCTTTATTTCTCTGTAGAAAGGCTTTCAAAATGATTCATTCAATTGGAAATTTCTGTCTATCAAGAATCCAAGATAATTTGGAAAATGATCCTACATATTATTCAGAAGTTCGTCATAAATGAGAGTTTGGGCCACTAGAAAACACTGCAATGTCATGGCTACAAAACTTATTTTCAAAAGATGGAGAGTGTATTCCAAATAGAGATACAATACATATTCTAGATAATTTCTCGAGACGAGAAATATGCAACTTATAAAAGGTATATGCAGAAGGTGTTGAAGGAAATGGTCGTTTTATTACATATCAATATTTAGTGCAGATATGGAGGAGAGAATTCAACAATGTTCGCATTCCTAAGAAGACAATGATGGGGGTTTACAGTACATGTGCTTCTCTAAAATAAAAAAAGGGATAAATGTCAAGGAGCAGAAAGAGGTAAGCATTCATAACATTATTCTTTTAAATTTTATAGTGAACAAATATGAAAATTCATTTATTAATACATTTATTTTATGTTATGTGTAGATTCCATTGTTAAAGCCCTTCAAGAGCATCATGAACAAAAAACAAGTGAAAGGAAAAAGTTGTACAAGAATCGAAAGAAGTGTTATGATAATACAAATAAATATTTGGGTTTGATAATTGATGGTACGGACCAAAAGAAAACACTTCTACTACATTTTATTCACACACCAAAAAATTTGCAAGAGGGAAATTTTATCCAGTTTCACTTGGTCAGTTGTATGGTCTTCAATGGGAAAATGTCGCCAAGAGTTTACTTCACAGCTCCATATATTCATAATGATGGAAATCTGACAATAACCATAATTCATGATGTGATTTCTCATTGGGGTGGTAATCTTCTTGAAATTTTATATCTACAATTAGAAAACACTTGTCGTGAAAGCAAAAATCAAATTGTTTTTGGATATCTAAACATGCTTGTTGAATTGAGATTTTTTCATAAGGTAAAGGTTGGTTTCCTTATTGTTGGGCACACTCACAACCATATTGATCATATGTTTAGTCGTTTTTCAGTAACATTGAGGAGGAAGAATGTTGGGAGCTTGCCATCATTAATTGAATGTATTAAGAAATCATATATGCCAAAGCCTATTTTTCATGTGTTAGAAGAAACTGTTGACATGCGAAGCTCTATTCTCAGATCGCACGGTCAAGATAAATGCATTGAACAACGTAATGACATTATCTTCCAACATAAATTTCATATCAAAAAAATTGATGGGAAAAAACTTATATGGGGCAAGAAGTATTTAACAACTGCAGAATGGGTGGCATCATCAGGTTTGGAATTTTTGAAGTTCATTATAGATCAACCAATATTTGTGTCAAATATATTGTTATTACAATCAGTTGGTGAAGTTCATAATGCATGAAGGCAAAAGAGAGATATAGATTATTCTGAATGCCGGGAAGAAATTAAAAAATACCATTAGATATACATATGAGTACTTTGATGTTGTTGATTCATTTTGGTGGGAGTCCTTTTTCAATGACCAGAGTGATATCCTTTCAAGACCAGCAAATGAAGATATGATTTTGAAGATTCCATTTATTTGGCCACAAAATGTGTCAAATGAACAGGAGGAAACAAACATTCTTGAACAACAATAATCACATGGTCTTATTAATTCTACACAGGTGGAGGAAAGAGAAATGTATATTGGTTCCAGAAGATTTTGAGCATAATGTGAAGCCATGGAAGACCTTTATAAAGGTTCAATACATGATATTGAGAGTTGCATGATCGCAGTATTAGCACATGAAGATCCACATGGCTATCCATTCTAGGTTGCCAAGGTTATAAAGGTGATTACAGAAAATGATGATGTTATAGGTGTTGAAGTGCATTGGTATGCCACAAACACACACCAATTCAATGGTGTGTACAAGCAAGAGATGGTAGTTGATAAAAAAATTGGCAGAAAGAGGAAAAGAAAAGGCACAAATATAAATCGTTGCCACACAAACCTCTTAAAATTGGAGGAACTTGACATACTTGTTTATGACTTCAATTTAACAAAGAGAGGAACTCTTCACTCCAGGACGATAGATATTATTAAGAGGTTTCTACCACAAGAAACAATGTTGAGATGGCAGTTTTTTGAACCCAGTTGTAGATCTACAAGAATTTTGAAACCTGAAGTGGTGGGCATGCATGTTGACTCAGATGGGGCACTAGTTGATGAAAGAGAAGAATATGGAACATCTTCATCTTCATCTGCATCAAGTCATTCATTTAAATATTTGAATTCTGATGGTGTGCAAGAAATATCAGTGAGTTTGAATAATTGTGTAAGACAATTGATATAAATGATGTTTGCATTGAGCAATGAAAATGATATTTTAACTTCCTTATGATCTTACATGAAGTTATGAGTCATTTTTATGTTTTTTGGATTATATATTTTAATTATGATGAATTCATTTGTCTAAAATATTGACAATGCAACAATAACTTGGAGAAATAATCTATGTTTCATTGGGTTATTTTTAAAAGTTAATATTTTTTAATTCTATGGGTGAAAAATTGTGAAATATATTTTATCTTAAACATTATGGTTGAAAAAAATTAGAATTTTAGGGATTGTTAGTGTCATGATATTATATGTTAAATAACATGGATAAAAATTATCAGAATTTTAATGTGTTTAAAATCTAATTATTTTATATTTAACGTCATTACTAAAAATATGTTGAAATTGTACCTGGAAAATAAAAATGGTATTCTAGCACCAACCATTGTGTGTTTTTTCCATTTTTTTGGCACATGAAAATTGGTTTTGCTGCCATATTTTAAAAATGTTGCAAAATAACATTGAAAAAACATAAAGCCTCGTTCTAAAATACACCCTTTTCTTTTTTGTGTCATTTTTCATGTTTTTTGGGGTTTTTTTAGCTAAAGTTTCTGTTTTCAGTTTATAGTTCCCATTTCAAAGTTTACGTTGTTGTTATTTCATCTTTGTCAACCATCTCATATTCCATATGAGGACATATTATGTTGATTTCATCCATTCAATATGTGAACCGTGCCTTCATGCATGTTTCCAATAGAAGATAACCATTTCCTTTGATCATACTCATAAGGTAGAGTATTTATCCTCGCTATCTGTAACTATACGATGACATGACTTAATTTATCAATAATATGCATGCATAACTCTTTTATTGTTTTTTCCATCTAGATTTCCTTTAGCTGCTTCTTGATTGAAAGTAATTCAACCATATCAATGTTGCATTTATCTGCCATCATACCATCATTCTTTCAAATAGTGAATCTCATCCAAAGTGGAATTCTCAGCAAGACACTTTCTTTTTCCAAGAGATGAACCTTCGAATGAAGATTCCAACAGAGGATCATGTTTATCCTCGTCATAGAAATGATCCTTACTATTGATGTATGATGATCTCTACACTGGATGACTTTATTATTTCAATGAGGTTACCAAGAGCTCCTTCCTTATAATGATGATTGTCATTAACTTCTACTTCAACTACCATTCAATATTTTTATGATGATGTCATGAGCTCTTGTTTCCAATCATATGCTATTATGACACCATCCCCTAAAATGATGCATCCTAGCATGGTAGAGGTTTTACACCTTCTACTTCTCCTTTCTATCCATAGTTCTATAACTAAATCATGAATAGTGTCTGAGGATCTAAGGGTCTATATAGTTCCCTCCTTCCATCATGCTTCTCAAAGGATAGACCTATCCATCTTTACTTATTGTACCTGCAATATTAATTAACAAGTACCCGAAGAAAATAATATGATACCAAAACATGATGTCAATTTATCTTTCTAGAATTTCTATGCAATCAAGAGGTCATTCTAGGGTTTCTTAAGATAAAACCCTAGATAATATTACTTCATAGTAGGGTTTATCCCATGCCCTAGAGTCCTAACAAACCCTATAAGTCAAATCATAGGGAACAAGTACTCTAAGATTTGGGTTTCTAAATACTAGGCTTTCTTATGAGCCATCTATAGTTCAAAATACAATCCCTAGAGTCATAAATTTATCCCTACAACATTTTATGATGGACCCTTAACAATAATAAAAAATATTATTACATACCTCATGGATACCTACTTGTGATGCCATTGTTCCTTCACGAAGGTATCTTTATTGTCCTTTTTTTTATATTTCATGCTTTCTTTTACTACTCTTTTGATGGGACCTGCTTCTACACGAGTTTCTTTAAGACATGGAATGATTATAGCTTCTTTCTTCTACCTTAATGGCTACATGAATTCTTTGCAATAGAACTTCGTAATGGGGATTCTTCTTGTTTCACTTATTTTATGCTTGTAGTTCCTTGGTTTAACTTGTTACAAGAAATGTATAGATGATTATCAAGGCAATTCCTTTGGAAGGTCAACCTTCTTGAATGTATGATTGAGTTATATATGATTAGTTCTTGTGATTTTAGTGCCATGTGGATTAGATTCACTGCAAGATGCAATCAAAGATAGATACTACAGAATTCTTGGTCTTCTTGAGGAGATCTATCCTTATTAGGCTCCTTGGTTGCTACCGATGATTTTGAGATGAAAAACAAAATTCGTTTTTCTTGCTAAGTATTTGAATTATACCTTCAACTTCTTGAAACAAAGATGTAGTATCACTCTAAATTTGGAGGTCTACTTACTTGGTAGAGGGTTGAGATTGTAGCCAGAGCTTTGCTTGATTTTGGAATGAGATTGGGTCTTTTCAATGTATTGAGATAGAGATGTATTCTATTGGAATTTGCTATTTTGAGATAAGACCTTGAGAATTTTTTGCCCAAAATTTTATGAATATTTTTTTCTTGAACTAGACCCCTAATTATTCTTGAATATTCAATGTTTTCTTTGATGCCTTGACTTTCCTTATTTTGATATCTTGACTTTTGTTATTTTTATATCTTATCTCTTGATGTTGTTTTAGTGCTTCATTCGTTGAGTGTCCTTCATTGAGCTTCCCTTGACTTGTAACCTTAGCTTTGCTACCATGTTGAGAAATCTAGGGGAAAAAACTATAGGTGCTTTCTCTTCTTTGATAACTGTTTGTGATATATTTTTTTCTTTGTAGTATTTGCTTCTTCTTCTTCTTGGTTATTATTAATGCAGTGTTCATTGAAAAAATACCAAACCATAAAGAAAAATAAGACAAAGGACACAAGATATAGGCAATCAACCAGGGCCAAAACCTCTCCAATTTTGAGAGGAAAACCGATAAAAATTCTTCTTCTTATGGAATCTTCAATTGATGAATTCCAAGATGTAGACCCTTGACCAAAATCCTCCAAGACCAAGTCAAACTTTTCCCTTTTCTCAATAAGATAACACAATCAAATTTATTGCAACTTCTCCTTCTTCTTTTATTTTTTCCTCGCAATAGAATATTTCTTCTCTTCATGAAGTTCTTAGCCTCCTGTAGCTTCCTACAAACTTTGCATGTGTGAAGTAAATAGGGAAATTTTAACCCTTCTCCTCCTTTGCTTGAAATTTTTTTCTCTTCAAGACTTTGGCCTTCACTTTAGACTATATTTCTACCATAATTGTGTTATTTAGTCATGAATCTAATTTGATGTATCTTCTGCAATGGATGCCCTAGCTTCAACCCACACATGTGAGAGTTTTTACTAAAAAATAGTCCTGAAACGATGCTTCTTTCTCTTAGCTTTCTCTTCTCCTTTCTTCACTTCCTTATATGTTCTTGGATGAGTTTCTTGTGTGAGATACATCTCCCCAAAGGTGGTTGACTAGTCTTCTTTACATAGCGTTATAGTCCCTTCAAAATAGGACGAATTGTCCCAGCTTCTAGGCCGACTTGGCTTGTTTGGAAGGTTGACTTGGCATGTTTGGAAGGCCGACTTGTTGCATGAATTTTGACTTGATCTTGAAGGGTTTCATGACTATTTGACTCAAATAATTTTCTTACAATATGTAACATGCCCAAGTGGGCCTTTCATACATGACAATGACACACAAGCCCTAAAAGATCTCTATGGTTGCTTGACCTATAAAATAAATTTCTCTTGAGCATGAAACCCATTCCTCAATAAAAAAAAAATTAAAATTATTTTTCTCATTACATCAAATACATAAAATCATGATTACATGATTCATTATGAAGATCGAACCTAGTTACATATTTCAACAAAATTTCCAGTTGTAGAGTGCAAGAAGGGTCAATTTGTCTGGGAAGTGATTCCAATAGGAAGAGGTGAGCAGATCAGTATTTTCACAGAGAATATTTAGTATCTGGGCATGATTAATTTGCAACAGTGATTGCAGTAGCATATTAGCATTGAGTGGCAGAAAAATTGCACACACTAAGGGATTTTATAATAAGGTTTCTAGATCCAATTCATTGGAGGAAATCCAAAATTTCTAGTTGCAAAGGATGAACCAACAAGAAGAACTACAAGAAGAATTTGGAAAATGATCCTACATATTATTCAGAAGTTCGTCATAAACGAGAGTTTGGGCCACTAGAAAACACTGCAATGTCATGGCTACAAAAATTATTTTCAAAACATGGAGAGTGTATGCCAAATAGAGATACAATACATATTTTAGATAATTTCTAGAGACGAGAAATATACAACTTATACAAGGAATATGCAGAAGGTGTTGAAGGAAATGGTCATTTTATTACATATCAATATTTAGTGCAGATATGGAGGAGAGAATTCAACAATTTTCATATTCCTAAGAAGACAATGATGGGGGTTTACAGTACATGTGCTTCTCCAAAATAAAAAAGGGATAAATGTCAAGGAGCAGAAAGAGGTAAGCATTCATAACATTATTCTTTTAAATTGTATAGTGAACAAATATGAAAATTCATTTATTAATACATTTATTTTATGTTATGTGTAGATTCCATTGTTAAAGCCCTTCAAGAGCATCATGAACAACAAACAAGTGAAAGGAAAAATTTGTACAAGAATCGAAAGAAGTGTTATGATAATCCAAATAAATATTTGGGTTTGATAATTGATGGTATGGACCAAAAGAAAACACTTCTACAACATTTTATTCGCACACCAAAAAATTTGCAAGAGGGAAATTTTATCCAGTTTCACTTGGTCAGTTGTATGGTCTTCAATGGGAAAATGTCGCCAAGAGTTTACTTCACAGCTCCAAATATTCATAATGATGGAAATATTACAATAACCATAATTCATGATGTGATTTCTCATTGGGGTGGTAATCTTCTTGAAATTTTATATCTACAATTAGAAAACACTTGTCATGAAAGCAAAAATCAAATTGTTTTTGGATATCTAAACATGCTTGTTGAATTGAGAATTTTTCATAAGGTAAAGGTTGGTTTCCTTATTTTTGGGCACACTCATGACCATATTGATCATATGTTCAGTTGTTTTTCAGTAACATTGAGGAGGAAGAATGTTGGGAGCTTGCCATCATTAATTGAATGTATTAAGAAATCATATATGCCAGAGCATATTTTTCATGTGTTAGAAGAAACTGTTGACATGCGAAGGTTTATTCTCAGATCGCACGATCAAGAGAAATGCATTGAACAACGTAATGACATTATCTTCCAACATAAATTTCATATAAAAAATTGATGGGAAAAAACTTATATGGGGCAAGAAGTATTTAACAACTGCAGAATGGGTGGCATCGTCAGGTTTGGAATTTTTGAAGTTCATTCTAGATCAACCAATGTTTGTGTCAAATATATTGTTATTACAATCAGTTGGTGAAGTTCATAATTCATGAAGGCAAAAGAGAGATGTAGATTATTCTGAATGCCTGGAAGAAATTAAAAAATACCATTAGATATACATGTGAGTACTTTGATGTTGTTGATTCAGTTTGGTGGGAGTCCTTTTTCAATGATTAGAGTGATATCCTTTCAAGACCAGCAAATGAATATATGATTTTGAAGATTCCATTTACTTGGCCACAAAATGTGTCAAATGAACAGGAGGAAACAAACATTCTTGAACAACAACAATCACATGGCATTATTAATTCTACACAGGTGGAGGAAAGAGAAATGTATATTGGTTCCAGAAGATCTCATGCACAATGTGAAGCCATGGAAGACCTTTACAAAGGTTCAATACATGATATTGAGATTTGCATGATCACAGTATTAGCACATGAAGATCCACATGGCTATCCATTCTAGGTTGCCAAGGTTATAAAGGTGATTACAGAAAATGATGATGTTACAGGTGTTGAAGTGCACTGGTATGCCACAAACACACACCCATTCAATGGTGTGTACAAGCAAGAGATGGTAGTTGATAAAAAAATTGGCAGAAAGAGAAAAAGAAAAGGCACAAATATAAATCGCTGCCGCACAAACCTCTTAAAATTGGAGGAACTTGACATACTTGTTTATGACTTCAATTTAACAAAGAGAGGAACTCTTCACTCCAGGACGATAGATATTATTAAGAGGTTTCTACCACAAGAAACAATGTTGAGATGGCAGTTTGTTGAACCCAGTTGTAGATCTACAAGAATTTTGAAACCTGAAGTGGTGGGCATGCATGTTGACTCAGATGGGGCACTAGTTGATGAAAGAGAAGAATATGGAACATCTTCATCTTCATCTGCATCAAGTCATTCATTTAAATATTTGAATTCTGATGGTGTGCAATAAAATATCAGTGAGTTTGAATAATTGTGTAAGACCATTGATATAAATGATGTTTGCATTGAGCAATGAAAATGATATTTTAACTTCCTTATGATCTTACATTAAGTTATGAGTCATTTTTATGTTTTTTGGATTATATATTTTAATTATGATGAATTCATTTGTCTAAAATATTGACAATGCAACAATAACTTGGAGAAATAATCTATGTTTCATTGGGTTATTTTTAAAAGTTAATATTTTTTAATTCTATGGGTGAAAAATTGTGAAATATATTTTATCTTAACATTATGGTTGAAAAAAATTAGAATTTTAGGGATTGTTAGTGTCATGATATTATATGTTAAATAACATGGATAAAAATTATCAAAATTTTAATGTGTTTAAAATCTCATTATTTTATATTTAACGTCATTACTAAAAATATGTTGAAATTGTACTCGGAAAATAAAAATGGTATTCTAGCACCAACCATTGTGTGTTTTTTCCATTTTTTTTGGCACATGAAAATTGGTTTTGCTGCCATATTTTAAAAATGTTGCAAATTAAAACATTGAAAAAAAATAAAGCCTCGTTCTGGAATACACCCTTTTCGTTTTTAGGTCGTTTTTCATGTTTTTTGGGGTTTTTTTAGCTAAAGTTTCCGTTTTCAATTTATAGTTCCCGTTTCAAAGTTTACGTTGTTGTTATTTCATCTTTGTAAACCACCTCATATTCCGTATGAGGACATATTATGTTGATTTCATCCATTCAATATGTGAACCGTGCCTTCATGCATGTTTCCAACAGAAGATAACCATTTCCTTTGATCATACTCATAAGGTAGAGTATTTATCCTCGCGATCTGTAACTATACGATGACATGGCTTAATTTATCAATAATATGCATGCATAACTCTTTTATTATTTTTTCCATCTATATTTCCTTTCACTACTTCTTGATTGAAAGTAATTCAACCATATCAATGTTGCATTTATCTGTCATCATACCATCATTCTTTCAAATAGTGAATCCCATCCAAAGTGGAATTCTCAGCAACACACTTTCTTTTTCCAAGAGATGAACCTTCGAATGAAGATTCCAATAGAGGATCGTGTTTATCCTCATCATAGAAATGATCCTTAATATTGATGTATGATGATCTCTACACTGGATGACTTTATTCTACCTATAAGTGCTACTTATTATTTCAATGAGGTTACCAAGAGATCCTTCCTTATAATGATGATTGTCATTAAATTCTACTTCAACTACCATTCAAGATTTTTATGATGATGTCATGAGCTCTTGTTTCCAATCATATGCTATTATGATATCATCCCCTAAAATGATGCATCCTAGCATGGTAGAGGTTTTACACCTTCTACTTCTCCTTTCTATCCATAGTTCTATAACTAAATCATGAATAGTGTATGAGGATCTAAGGGTCTGTATAGTTCCCTCCTTCCATCATGCTTCTCAAAGGATAAACCTATCCATATTTACTTATTGTATCTGCAATATTAATTAACAAGTACCCGAAGAAAATAATATGATACCAAAACATGATGTCAATTTATCTTTCTAGAATTTCTATGCAATCAAGAGGTCATTCTAGGGTTTCTTAAGATCAAACCCTAGATAATATTACTTCATAGTAGGGTTTATCCCATGCCCTAGAGTCCTAACAAACCCTAGAAGTCAAATCATAGGGAACAAGTGCTCTAAGATTTGGGTTTCTAAATACTAGGCTTTCTGATGAGCCATCTATAGTTCAAAATACAATCCCTAGAGTCATAACTTTATCCCTACAACATTTTATGATGGACCCTTAACAATAATAAAAAAATTTATTACATACCTCATGGATACCTACCTGTGATGCCATTGTTCCTTCACAAAGGTATCTTTATTGTCCTTTTTTCTATATTTCATACTTTCTTTTACTACCCTTTTGATGGGACCTGCTTCTACACGAGTTTCTTTAAGACATGGAATGATTATAGCTTCTTTCTTATACCTTAATGGCTACATGACTTCTTTGCAATAGAACTTCGTAATGGGGATTCTTCTTGTTTCACTTATTTTATGCTTGTAGTTCCTTTGTTTAACTTGTTACAAGAAATGTATAGATGATTATCAAGGCAATTCCTTTGGAAGGTCAAGCTTCTTGAATGTCTGATTGAGTTATATATGATTAGTGCTTGTCATTTTAGTGCCATGTGGATTCGATTCATTGCAAGATGCAATCAAAGATAGATACTATAGAATTCTTGGTCTTCTTGAGGAGAACTATCCTTCTTAGGCTTCTTGGTTGCTACTGATGATTTTGAGATGAAAAACAAAATTTGTTTTTCTTGCTAAGTATTTGAATTATACCTTCAACTTCTTGAAAGAAAGATGTAGTATCACTCTAAATTTGGAGGTCTACTTACTTGGTAGAGGGTTGAGATTGTAGCCAGAGCTTTGCTTGATTTTGGAATGAGATTGGGTCTTTTAAATGTATTGAGATAGAGATGTATTCCATTGGAATTTGCTATTTTGAGATAAGACCTTGAGATTTTTTTGCCCAAAATTTTATCAAGATTTTTTTCTTGAACTAGACCCCTAATTATTCTTGAATATTCAATGTTTTCTTTGATGCCTTGACTTTCCTTATTTTGATATCTTGAATTTTGTTATTTTGATATCTTATCTCTTGATTTTGTTTTAGTGCTTCGTTCCTTGAGTGTCCTTCATTGAGCTTCCCTGGACTTGTAACCTTAGCTTTGCTACCATGTTGAGAAATCTAGGGGCAAAAACTATAGGTGCTTTCTCTTCTTTGATAACTATTTGTGATATATTTTTTCTTTGTAGTATTTGTTTCTTCTTCTTCTTGGTTATTATTAATGTAGTGTTCATCAAAAAAATACCAAACCATAAATAAAAATAAGACAAAGGACACAAGATATAGGAAATCATCCAGGGCCAAAACCTCTCCAATTTTGAGAGGAAAACCGATAAAAATTCTTCTTCTTATGGAATCTTCAATTGATGAATTCCAAGATGTAGACCCTTGACCAAACTCCTCCAAGACCAAGTCAAACTTTTCCCTTCTCTCAATAAGATAACACAATAAAATTTATTGCAACTTCTCCTTCTTATTTTATTTCTTCCTCGCAATAGAATATTTCTTCTCTTCATGAAGTTCTTAGCCTCCTGTAGCTTCCTACAAACTTTGCATGTGTGAAGTAAATAGGGAAATTTTAACCCTTCTCCTCCTTTGCTTGAAATTGTTTTCTCTTCAAGACTTTGGCCTTCACTTTAGACTATATTTCTACCATAATTGTGTTATTTAGTCATGAATCTAATTTGATGTATCTTCTGCAATGGATGCCCTAGCTTCAACCCACACGTGTGAGAATTTTTACTGAAAAATAGTCCTGAAACGATGCTTCTTTCTCTTAGCTTTCTCTTCTCCTTTATTCACTTCCTTATATGTTCTTGGATGAGTTTCATGTGTGAGATACATCTCCCCAAAGGTGGTTGACTAGTCTTCTTTATATAGCGTTATAGTCCCTTCAAAATGGGATGAATTGTCCCAGCTTCTAGGCTGACTTGGCTTGTTTGGAAGGTCGACTTGGCATGTTTGGAAGGCCGACTTGTTGCATGAATTTTGACTTGATCTTGAAGGGTTTCATGATTATTTGACTCAAATAATTTTCTTACAATATGTAACATGCCCAAGTGGGCCTTTCATACATGACAATGACACACAAGCCCTAAAAGCTCTCAATGGTTGCTTGACCTATAAAATAAATTTCTCTTGAGCATGAAACCCATGCCTCAATAAAAACAATAATAAAATTATTTTTCTCATTACATCAAATACATAAATCATGATTACATGATTCATTATGAAGACCAAACCTAGTTACATATTTCAACAAAATTTCCAGTTGTAGAGTGCAAGAAGGGTCAATTTGTCTAGGAAGTGATTCCAACGGGAAGAGGTGAGGAGATCAGTATTTTCAAAGAGAATATTTATTATCTGGGCATGATTAATTTTCAGTAGTGATTGCAGTAGCATATTAGCGTTGAGTGGCAGAAAAATTGCACACACTAAGGGATTTTATAATAAGGTTTCCAGATCCAATTCATTGGAGGAAATCCAAAATTTCCAGTTGCAAAGGATGAACCAACAAGAAGAACTACACATTCCTGAAAAAAGTGCTAATTGTAGAGAAAGTAGCCAAGAAGGAGAGGAGGATATTCCTGTTTATACCCTAGTTGGGAGTTTTGCAAAAAATGGCCTCAACAGAGCTTAGAGATTAGGATAGATTGGATGGTGCATCCAACTAAATTATTTGGAAAGCCAGGTGTCATTTATGCTAGATGTGTTTGGTCTGAAGGTGTACTTCAGAATGAGATATATTTGTACCTACAAATACACGGAAAATATAAAACTATAATGAAGATATGGCTAAGGTGAAGTGGTTGATCCTTCATGGAGTATGGGATCATATAGTCTCACATTTAGCATAAGAGAATATGGCCAAAGAAATGTGGGATCCTCTCAAGAAATTATACTAGAATCCTTTTGAGAATCAGAAGATGTTCCTAAAGGAGAATTCATGGACCACTAGGATGCAGAAGGAAGGAGTTACCCCCTACCTCACCAGAATTTAGGATATCCAGAATGAGTTGTCCACAGTAGGAGAGGCACCACAAGAGATTGAACTGGTGTGTGTAGCTATCAACAGTTTCACTGAGGAGTGGGATAATTTTTTCCAAGGTATCACTAGACGAGATACACTACCTAGATGGGATCGTTTGTGGGAAGATTTCACGCAAGAGGAGATGCAACTTTCTCTATTCAAGAGTAGTCTTGGTGGAAGTAGCAGAGGATCAAAGACTGTGAAGGAGGATGAGAATGTATCGCTTGCATCAAAGGGAAAGGAAAAGAAAGGTCCTAGTCAGGGACAAGGATCACAAGGAGGAGAGAAGAAGAAGAAGGATCTGTCGAAGGTAAAATTCTCCATATATGTTGATTTTGGTCACTAAAATACTCAGTGTCCTCAGAGGAAGAAGGAAAAAAAGGAGAAGTAGGAGCAGGAACCAACTTTGGCATAGATATACCAGTTTTCCTCCAGGTTGGAGGAATATTTCACTTTGTATGCAGCTATACCTTTAGGAGAGAGGTGGGGAGACATTGATCTCTATACTCTAGAGTTGCGCAGAGTTGGGGAGGGTCCATCAAGGTGAGTGTCAGATAGGCATTTCCTTTAGGATCATACACTTTCTATAGGGGCCCGCGGTATTTAGTAGAAAATGGATCAGTGTCAGATGTCACAATCATTCCTTGAGAGACAGTTGCAACAATAGTTGCAGTCATATGTTGAGGAGCACAATGCAATTACATTGCAGACAAAATCAGTGGATAGTGCAAACACTGGTAGCATTTAGTGAATCAACAGACAGTTCCAATCCATAGATATAGTTGATTTAGAGTTTGGTTTTTAGTTTCAGTAGTTACAACAACAATTGCCACATGAGATCAGTTACAACACAGTGGAAACATTGGCAACAATATAGGGTATACAGTGTAGTGTCAGCAACAACGTGGATGTAGGGTGTTAAGCTCAGAGTGTCAGTCAAATCAAAGTTGCACAATGGTTGGTGGGAAGTGATAGTTAGTCATAGATGCTAGTCATCGTCATCATGTATGGAGGATGTTATGGGAGAGAACACCTTGATTTTTAAGAGGGAGTGTTATTTTTTTTAGCATTGGATGGTATTCTAGTCTCAAACTTTGTGGTGACGCTAAAACACTTAAGATATGAAAAACCTAAAAATTGTTTCTAGAAATTCCACCTAGAGACAAATCAATTAAATTAATTGATCGATAACTAAAAAATTCCTAACTTAAGGAAATTGATTAATTAATGGGAATTAATTGAGAAAGGTGAGAATTATCTAGAAAATCACATGGATCGAATCAAATATTATCTCAGCCATCAATAAGGACTTAATTGTGGTCGTTGGTGATCCAACTAGAAATTATAAGAGGAGGTCGATGGGGTTGGAGAAGAAAAAACTTGAGGTCGAGCTTCCTAGTTTTAGTGATTCAATAGAGGATAGTTTGATGTAGAGAGAGGGCTTAGAGATAGTGAGGGGTAGAGAGAGTGAGTCTGAAGGATGGTTTCCAGTTATGGAGAAGCATCTAAAAATGACAAGAGTATTTTACTAGGAGGTTGCGCAGGGGTTGCACAGAAGGTTCACTGGAGCAGTTCGATTTAGCTGAGAACGAGGTTGATTCAACTTATAGAGGTCAGGAAAGTCTTCCAAAGGTTCAGAGAGTCACTTACAACAATAGAGATAGGTAACACAACTTGATTAGAGAGGGTTTCTAGCGACACATGTGATTTTTTGTGCAGAAGGGCATGCGAAGGGTTTGGAAGGCTAGTTCTCAAAGGGAGCCAAGTGTCGTGATTGCTCGTGGAGAGAGAGAAATTTTCCCTCTAATTATTTTTGTCAAATATTTGTTGATTAGATAGCCAGCTGGGCATCCATAGGTTGTACTCATAGTTTCACTAATGCATAATAATAAAACCATCATCTATTGCACTTATTTTCTCTAATTGGGTTTTTCCGGGGACATTTGTCCAAAAATAATCGTGCCATATTTTTATTGTGTGTGTTATATATTTCTCAGTTTCTGACATTTTATTTTTTGCAACTTTTTATTTGTGAAGAAATTTCAACATAATTAATTCAATATTTTTTTGTAACAAAATAAACTGCATAATTTATTCAGTTAGAAAAATTAATTCCATTTGTTGCATTTCAAGTGAATTTTCACATATATCCTACATGGGGATACTAAATTGTATGAAATTTCACAATCAAGGAGGCCTACACCCTATCCCGAAAAGCTCCTCAAACGAACCTTAATCCCTTTTGGAAGGAATTCTGGTTTTTAGGCTTATGGATGAAGGTAACCACCTTCCTTTAGCTTTTTTCTAGACACACAATCTTAACATGGGAGAACCTGAATAAAAAAGGATACGAGGGTCCATTATGGTGTTTCATATGAAAACAACGATAAGAAACCATGGATCACATGTTGGGAACCTGTGAGTTAGCACCCTATATTTGGCACAAAATTATAATAGGCTTCAACATACATGAAAGAGCTTATGGAGACATTGTCCAAACTCTCAAAACATGGCCTAAAATCCCCTTTCAAAATTTTTTTATCAAAAAATTGTGGATACTAACCCTGTGGCTATTAGTGTGGGATATTTTGAAGCAACAAAATCAGTGCATATTTAACGACAAACACGAAAATCTAGATAACATTTGGATCCTGTAAGAAACTAGAAGAAACTTTGTTTCTAACCAACTAAGAAAAAAATTATCTTCTTAATATCCCTCGGGAAAAGGCGATCCTTGATTGGTGGTAATTAAACTGAGCTCCTTCTTCAATAGGCACCATATGCTTAGCTCCCAATTAAAAAAGCTCTGAAGTTTGGGCTCCACCTCTAGTACACCACTTCAAATTGAATTTCGATGGGGCCTTAAAAGGAACCCATGTGAAGTTGGAATAGGGGGTGTCATAAAGAACCACAAAGGAGATATCATTCACATCTATATAGTTTACATTTCTCACGACAACAACGTTGTAGAACCGGAAGCCTTAATACAAGGAATCCTTATATCATGACATATAATTGTCCTCTCTCTCTTTGCAAGAGACTCTCAATTGATAATTTAAGTAGAAAAAAATCTTCAGTTAGGTTATTCCACAATGAATTTCTATTTTAATGGAGACTAGACCAAAACATGCAACATATCTAGCCAAAATTATAGCTCAAAAGGAAGAAATCATATTCTCTCATGTCAAGTGTAAGGAAAATTCCCTAGTTGGATTACTAGAAAACAAAGGGTAGAGGAATGTCTTCCATGTGCATATTTTTCCCTTAATTCCCCCCAAATATCGCCTTGGGTATCTTAGTGCATAGAGATTTCCCAATGAGATCTCAAGGCCTTGCATCTAGGTGTCCAGGTGACAAAGGGATGCATTAAATACCTTCACAATTACAACAATCAAAGTAGTTAATCTGAGAGAATGGAGACACATCTCAGCCTTCCCTCTCAGCTACCCAAATCCAGGTGTTAGTGGTGGTGGCATGCAACCATTGCAACCAACATTTATGGCCTAACTAGGATTGGTGCACTCACCCACCTGATTGTTGTAATGGTCTGGTCAAGGAGAATCTTAAGAATTTCGTAGGTGTTGGTAACATAAGGCATAGGTCTTGGCTGCAAAAGGTTGAAGGAGTGGGTAGCATAAGGTCAGACGTCATGGTCGCATATGTTATATCCATGGTGAAAGAGTGTGGTAGACCTTGAAGGGGAAGAAAATATAGAGGTAGACCGATTCTCCCTCCTTGGCATGGTAAGGGAGTATATCACTTTGATGAAAACATCCCCCAAAGATATTGACACTTACTTACATAATTGGAGGCCCAAGAGTTGGGAAACACGGGCAACAACTTGTGGGCTCTTTGCAATTTGTTGGGTCACCACCTGAAAGTTAGGAAGATGCTACTGTGGTGATCGAGGGTCATGTTTTGGACCTTGAATTTCACATGAGTCATTCCCAAGTGGTGTTATGAGCTATTACTGGTGTTTTGGGTCTTTAACTCCTAAAGCCTTCCTTTCCTATGAACAATTCCTCCTCTTAGATCCCTGTAAATTATGCCTCACAAGACACTAGATATAACAACCTTAGTTAAAAATCCATGTAATAAATTTAATGAAGGTAAAATAAGACCACGGTCATTGGACACGTATTCTGAGCTGAATTTTGGGTGAAAAAAAGTGACAGGGAACATTGGTGATTAATTAATGGCTATGGAAATTGGCAAAGGCAGTGACAAAGGATTTGGATTGGCATTTATGTATGACAATAATGAAAAATAGGAGAAAGGTAAGGTGAAAGGTCACAGGTTGCATGTGAGGAGTAAAATGAAGGAAATTGATGGAAATTGAAGAAAATAGAGGCCTCATTAATAAAAAGTATTTTGAGTATCAGTTGGTACCTTTTTGTTAGTTCGGATTTTTGTTAGTTCAACTTTGGAGCTCTCATTTTATTCTCTCTCTCTCATAATTTTGGACACAGACATTTTTTGGACCACTCTTGGAGGAGTGTGGCATACTTGGGATTTGGAGAAAGAAGGCAAAGGAATAGACGCAAATCACAAGGGGACAATGAGATCAGCAACTACAGCCAGATTGCTTTTCAGGTACCGAGTTGCATGTATGATTTCCTTGCTAGTTTTGGCATGCATGACATATGCATGTGGTTTCTTGGTTATGCTCTGTCATTGGCATGGAGGTTTTCTTGGATTGACAGGGGTGTTTCCTAGCCTTTCCATTTCTTGGATAGTCATGGTGTTGTGGGTTTTTTGTTTTTTTTGTTTACTGTTTTTTTTGTTTTTTTTTGTTTTTTTTGGCTTTTTGTTTTTTGGTTGGTTTTCATGTACCTTTGGTTGTGGATTGAGTTATTATTTCCTGGAAGCCTTGGTTAGACAAACGCTTTGGAAGCCCTGTAACAACTTCGGTTGAGTTACTAGTCCTGGAAGCCTTGGTAGGAAAAACATTCTGGAAGCCCTTGGTGGGTTGAGTTACTAGTCCTGGAAGCCTTAGTTGAACAAAAAATCCGGAAGCCCAATGAAATTTTTGGGTTGAGTTACTAGTCCTGGAAGCCCTGGTTGAAACAAATGCTCTGAAGCCTTAGAAAACTTAGGTAGAGACCCATATGATGATTGTTAGTGATGCCTGACTGTGAGGTGGAATCGCTAGTTGAGGGTTGAGATGGTTTTGCCTCTAGAAAGCCTTGGTTTGGTTTTATATGGATTGTTCCATGAGATCCCACATTCATGCTTGGAATATGGCACGAGGATGACTGGCTGAAAGAAATATTTGGTTCAACCTAGTCTATGGTCGAGTGGTATGTGGAAGTCCCTGACTTGGTTTCATTTTACACATGTTAATAAGAGTATCTCCTCTTGTATTTTATGGGTAAATGTACTTATTATTATGTGGTTTATATGGTTTTTATATCCCTACTATCTATGTTTTTTATATGCTGGTTATGAGTATGTTTTATAACAATGATGATGTATGGATCTCATCATGTTTTGATTAATAGATGAATGCACAATGAATATAAGGCCTAATAGTGGATAATACAACTATTGTGATGAGGTATCAATGCATCTTAAAAATTCTTAGATAAGTATGAGACCCCTTATACTCATATCTATTGTTATAACCTGTAGGATGTGTTAGGGTCCTATAATAATAGGGTTCATAAATTTTGAATTGACTTTGTTAGTCTTGTAAATATGTACATACCTTGCTTTCTGCAAGTTGTTTTCCCATATTTTGAAAAAATTAAAAATAATAAAAAAATCCAAAAAGAGGGTAAAAAGTCCTAAAAGAAAGATCAAAGGACTTAGAAAAATATAGACCCCAAAATAAAAAAGAAATAAGACCTAAAAGTGAGCAAGCCCAAATGCCACTACTTTTATTTTTACTGCAAGAATAATGATAGAGAATAAACAGTTTAATCTTAACTTTTCATGTTTAGATAGAGAATAAAGATTTGTCAAACAGTTTAAACTTGACAAATAAGTAGATAGGTAGAGAATAATGAGGAGCTCAACAGTTTGATCTGAGCCCTCGGATGAAAAAAGGTAGACTTAGATAGTTTTATGCTTTGAAATAAAAAATGTTTTAAGGTTGCAAGCCTAAATGCACCTACAAAATGAAGAAAAAATGTTAGAAATAAAGTTGGGTAGGTAGAAAACAGTGGCGAAAGCATGTAATAAAGCATCAATGGGAAAAATCACTAATTTCCCCTCCCATATAGGTATTCATTATTCTAAACTATCAGTAAAAAAGGCTCAGAGAATTTCGCTGACTTTTGTCGGGACCGGACCCAAGGCTCGATGACTGGTCAGTTAAAAATATTGAATTCCTACCTCAAACCCTCATTCATTAACATTTACCCTTCATTCATACATCAAAAACCCCTTTTTCCTAAGTCAAGACACATTCTTACTTAGTAAAATTGTAACCCTAAAATAATTAACTTCATTCCTTTCAAAATCATTCATAAATCTCTCAAAATACATTTATCCTAAGTATTATTGAAGTAATATAAAAGATGAGCACTGCTTTATTTGTATACTTTACTTAGAGATAATATGTGTTTTATTTCCTTTTACTATCCCTTTATTAATATTAACATCTAACTTATTGTATTAAATCTATAAAACTACACTTACCCGTATATATTAAATCCATTATATTTAAATTAACCCCCTTAAACGCACTATTTTAAACTTTAGACCAAAGTTAATATATCCCGTGTGCGTAAAATAAAAAACCCGCCCAACAAACCCATTGGTATAAAATATCTATATTTAAATAATCCCATCCCTTATGGTATTAAAACAACGGTTAAACGGTTTTATTACCATATAATATCATATCTGCGCCATTGATTTTGAAACATATGATAAATATTGTAAATTGGAAACATATATGACATTGCTCCTTCGCAATCGTATAACCTAATGTTTTTGAATTAAATAAATGATTATTTGTAAAGTTCAAAACCCTTCCGCTCATATAACAGACCTGGTCCCACCTCCCATTTCGGCGCATCTCCCGAATTGATCTAGATCGTTCGCTTTAAAAGCCTAGATCCTACGGTGGAAATCCAATATCACGCAGAAAATTTGCTCGTTCATCCCCATGCCAAAGTTGCATGAAATGAGTGGTTTCCCAATTCTCTCTCTCCTCCACGTGCCCTTCAATTACTGGATCGCATGGGTTGAGTCTAATACTACTTACCACCCAGTTGTTGCGCGATAACCACCAGTTTTAAGATCTGTTGAATCTCGAAACCACCCTCCCCACCGATGCGACTTGCATTCAATGCATAACCAATGTAACTAAAAATGCGTATTTTAACCTTGGAAATGCATTTGTCCATCTATCTTCTGCATTTAACCTAACTGCACAGCCTCCCCAATTGTAAAACACTCTTTTAAAGCCTCTTTTCTACCATTTTCAAGCCTGAAACCTACAAATATTTACCTAGTAAACCATTGAAGATTGTTGAGGAGCTCCACCTTGCTCTAGGAAATCCATAGAAGACGTCAAATCGTTCGGAAAACTCCGAAAATATTCAAAGCCAAATACTTGTATTACAACATGTATTTTTCTAAAAAAATTGAACCTACAATCAATTTAAAGACCTTTTAAAGAACAAACACTCATAGAGTTTTAGAAATTGATTAATAAACTACCAAAAAGTCCCAAAAACAGGCCAAACTTCGGAAATTTTTTCCCAGAAACCCTTTTTCTCTGCTACGCGCTATTTTGAAGAAATTTGTAAGTTTTCACAGTTTAAAGATCTATTTCAAACTCTAAAATAAGCTAGAAAACCTATGCAGGTACCTTGAGCCTCTGTGATCTTTTCAAAAGAGTTTTTCAGCCCTATTTCTCAGTCAAATACTCAGGAAACCCCCGTTTTCTGTTTTAAACTAGTTCTAAAACCTCTAAACCTCTTTGACAGGCCTAATTGAACAGAAAACCCAAAAAGAGACTATACTTTGCCAAAATTTGCCCAATTAAGCCTCTGCTAAAACTAAATTTCCTCTGCAAACTGACTAAACTTGTAGAAGCAGATCAAAATGCCTAAAAAATAGAGTGCAAGAAAGCCTGAAGCTTCTAAAGCACCTAAACGTACCCCTGCCATGACTTCAAGTACTGCTATTGTTGTAAATCCATTGCAACCACCTGTTGTTGATATTGAACACATTCCCCTAGTTGATACTGATTACAAGATAACATATCCCATAGTTGGATTTAACCTGCTAGATATCCATAACTGGTGTTATGAAAAGTCTTTAGATGATCAGGAAGAGGTCCATATTTGGGAATCCAATTTGTCCAAATATGTTGTCCCATTAACTCACTCATATCAGGAGGTTATTAGATTGTGTTAGCAGTACTATGTTACAGAGAAAAGAGCCGTTGTAAATTCCAGTAAATATGTGCTTTTACCATCACTGCAGAGTCAATTAACCAGATGTTGCAACTTTAGCCTGACCCCTAAGTAGTCCCTTTGTCTATAGAGGCCCTCACCAAGCTATATATTGGCCTAGATTTTCCTAAAAGGTTCATGATTTTTCAGACTTTTATGCCTCTGCATGTAGAAATTCCCAAGTTAAATCCTCCATATTCTACTGCTAAAGTCCCTGAAGGATCAAGACATGTGATTTCCATGCTTTCCTTCATCCTTGGATATTTTACTGATGAACACACTGATGAGTCCATCTTGGGATTTTTGTCCACCTTTTCTACAGGTCAACCACCTTCAATAATCTTTGATTATGTTGGTTTCATTACTGATAGTATTCATTATCAATTGACCAATTTGCAAATAGAGGGAGTGCTTAGATATACCTCCTACCTTTTCCATATGTTTCTATATTTCCAATCAAATAATTTTCCAATCACCCTTCAAAAAATTGACATTGAAGGGAATCCTCTATCTGTCGTTTTTTGGACATCCATACTCAGTAAATAATGTACAGATTTCAGTTATTCATAGTTTTCAGAGTTTTTTTTACATCCAGTGATCACAATGTTGACCAAAACAGAGCAGCCTAGAATAAGTGAAGAAATGAAAAATATATTGCAGTTATCAGAGCAGAGTAAAGTTGGTGACTGGTATTTGTATGAGAAATATACTAAAATCAGAGTCTTTGGTTCAAACTTGTTACCTTACAAGTTACCCAAACATCCTTCAATGAGGATATTTTCCTTGGAGTATATCAGGCAAATCCTAAACTATGATTCAATAAACTTCATGGAAGCTAAGAAGAAAACCAAATTCAAACTTAAGAATCAAATTGGGCAATTCATATGCAATCACAGAGATGCAGAAAAATAAGTAGCAAATCAGTTATTGGAATATAAATTTGAAGAGAGTTTCCCTTGGAACTATGATCCAAAAGGGATCTTGAGCAAGCTAAGGGTTAAATGAAAATTAACACACTTTATTCATGAAGCTAAACAAGAAATAGAAAAGTTTTTTAATCAGAATGAATGGATTGAAAACACATTAATAGATGCAGTGAACAAAGGTAATACTAGTCATACCTTAGAGACTGCAAATTAGCTAGAGAATTCCACCAAAAGAATAAGGGAAGAAGGAGCCTATGTGGTAGAAACCACAACAGAAACAAAGTTCAAGATCATTTATAACAAAAGGCCTAAATTAGATACAACAGGGAAAGGAAAAGTGATAATAGATGTTGAAGAAACAGAGCCTTTAAATACCAACACAGATTTTCCAGAGACAAATGTAACTACTGTAATTATCAATGAGCCAAATTAGAATGAAGAAATAAAAAATGAAGACACACAGTTAATGGAAAGGCAACAAAGCATGGAAGCTTCTTCCTCACAGTCAGTTGAGGAAAAGGATTTGGATATTAAAGAGAAATATAAGCAGATCAAACTAAAGAATGAGGAAATCAAAACTGAAATTTTTTCTCAGTTTTTGAAGCGAAAGCCAGGTAATCAAAACATATTCCTATCAAAATTTGATTACTCAAGTAAAAAATTGATTATGTCAGTATTACAACCCACAGTATCAGTTCCAAAGATAGTTTCTGACTATAAGAAAGTTGATCTAGAAGTAGCTACAAACAGTATCCATGAATTAGATCAAATAAATTTTCAAAGGCAAAGCTCATAGATGCTGTATTCCACAGTTACAAAAAAAGCTATGAGTGCTTAAAAGCTCCAAAATACCATCTCCAACACGCAAGATCAGATGAAGTTGGAAAAAGCCTCATTGAATGCCAAGGATCTAAGGATAAAAGCCTTAGAAGAGCTAGTGTTACAGGTGGGATATGACCCTACTAATATCAAAGCAACATAATTATTGGTGAAAAAGAAAAATGAGGATATAGCATCCTTGAGGAAACAACTCAAACTTCCTCAAAGTGAGCATCCTAAGACAAAAGAAGTCATACAGGAATAGAATGAAAAAGATGAAATGATGGATTTAATTCTTCAGTTGCCAGCCCAGGTTAAGGAAATGGAAATACAGATGGAAAAACTTGTCCAAGAAAAGGAGACAATGAAAGAACCAATCATTCCTATAGTCATTCCAGTTATCACTACAGAAATGCCTTCAACTTTAGGTGAAAATTTGGCACCCAAAGAACCACTGGCTATTGCAGTGCCAGTGACTTCTTCCACAACATGAGCCACTGAATCTTCTACAATAGCAATACAACCTATTAATGAGGCCAGCAATATAGTGAAAGCAATGGAAGAGATTTCTTTAAAGACAAATGAGATTAATAGATTGAAAAAAATGGTTGAAAATCTTGAAAATTCAAATAAATTAGCTCAGGTAAATGCTAAGATACATGAAAAAAATGCCAACAGATTGAGTGAAGAGTTAAAAAAGTTTCAGAAAGAATTAACTTTGAAGGATCAGATATCATACATAAAAAATTACCTTTGGAATAATATCATTGAAGCCATCCATGATGTATGGCCTTCAATTTAGGTAATTTTTGAGCAAAGGGAATTATTACTAGCAGCCCAAGCAGAAATTCAAAAGACTCAAACTGATTTGGCTGACAAATCAGAGCAAGCTGTAAGGCTAATCAATTTCCTTAATAGAAAAAATAGACAAGAATTGGAAGAGCTCAAAATAACAGACAGAATTGCAACTATCCTAGAAATTAGGAAAGTCACAATAAAGAGAATTTTGATGAGGCAACTTGAAGAAAAGTGTGAAGGCATGAATATTGCCATAACCAGGTTCATAGTTAAGTTCACAAGTTTGAGGCAAAAAAGACTTCCTGATATCATGGTTATTAATGATAAATTGATGCCTCAAAATGACTATGATAAGAAGATATGAGAATTTGCCAAGGAACAGGTAAATAAACCAACAAGTCAAGGCATCCCAACATGAAAAGTGTTATTAAAGAGTTTTGAAGATTTAATTTACTTACAACATGAGATCAAACATTTGTTTGTCATCAAGCCAACCTTTGCTAGATATACAGAAGATGATGACAATTTTAGGAAATTAAAGAATATTAAAATTCATAAAAATGAGGATTGGCAGTCACTTACTGATTTGTTATGAAGGATAAAAGACAAGCAGGTGAAAAGAAGGAAGAAAGTTGTTTTCTAAATTACAGTCAAAACAGATTTTATTTACAGCAGTAAATAGTTTTTGACTAAGGGTTAAAGAGTATCAGTGAATAAAGAGTATCCGATAAAGAGTATCAGACAAGGCAGATCAGATTTAAAAAAAAATACCTAAAAGCTAGCAAGGAAGACACCAAGGGAGCCAACTGCTTCTTATCCTCAAAACTGTTTCTATTTCTTCTGGATAAAATAGGGCAGCTCGTTGATTTGTTAAGCAGTTGTCTCTATTATTATTGTAAAGATATTTTTATTTCCCTAAGATAATTCCTAGAAGTCTTCTAGGATATTTTGTAAAACATTATGTATAAATACTTCATCTTTAGAAGTATTTTGTGTGGAATAAAATTGTTGGGATTGTTATAGTCATTTCTTCTTGGACTTTAAAGCTTTTGTGTGTCAAAACTTCGAATAGCAGGCTAGATCAAAGAAAATTGACATCATACTTCAGGATTCCTGTGATGAGCTATTTAGAGTGAAGTATTTCCTTCACTTGTCATTGTTTCCTTTCATTTTTACATGCATCCATCTATGTTTATGCTAAATCTGAATGTATAACTAGGAGTATTACTACATGATTTTTTAAAAGAACCCTGTTTTTAACTAGTTATCATTTATATGTTTTCCTCTGATTTCTAGTGTAGGGAACCCTTAATTTCTCCCTCTCTCGTTTGACCTCTTCCTACTACTTATTTTTCCAGATTTAAGGATTCTTAAGTGCCCTTTATCCTGATCATACCACCTCACAAAAAAAACTTCTAAGATCTCCAAGGGTTATCTATCTTGTCCTGAAGACATTTGATCTTTTTCCCTTGATCCCAGTCATGTTAGCTTGATTTTGACTCCATATCCCAAAGGAAAAATAGATTTCCTACTATCCATCCTTTCAAGTGATTTTTCCCACCAAATCTATCAAAACAAAACCAAAGCTTCACTTTCATAACTAGCCTAATATTCACAAATTAAAACAAAGTTAAACTTTAAAGAGAAAGCCCTCTTTGAACCCTAGGAAGGCTAGATCCTAGAGTTTGAAGTAGGTTTGTGGTTACCTCTAGAATTCTTTGACTAAAAACCAAAATCACACAACTTGAGAATTACTAGAGTGATAAGATTATTGGCGACCATATTGGGGACTAACCAATCCTCAGTCTTAAAACTAGTCTTAAAGAAAAAAAATTTATACATCCTTTTACTTTAAGATTGTTTTTATAAGTTGTGTATATTGAAAACAGTAATTCTGGCTTCTAGGAAAGTTTATTATACTAGGTCTAACCCGGATCCTAAGCCTACAGTTATAGTAGACAACCCAGACCGAATTGGCAAAAAGAAAGAACAGTTAGAAAATTTAGAAGCTGAAGTATCATTAAAAAGAGTCAATTCATTACCACAAGAGTTAGTAAGTCTACAAGATACTGATTTTGATATGAAATTTGAGCATTCTTTATTTAGAAGAAAATATGAAAGTGATCTTAAAATTACTGTTTTAGACTCTTTTTTCACTTCATTCTTGAATACAAAATAGAAAAATATCACAGCAGATTCTAAATCATAGAAAGTTCAATATCAGACTAAAATTGAAGAACTAAAAGTTACTATTCTTAAAGATATTGATGAAGCTATTGAATTAGCTCAATTTTTGACCTATGCAAACAAACCTCCAGTTTCTCAGTTACATACCACAATAACACCAGCTAGATATTTATCTCTGTATGTTGTTACATAATTTATAAATTCCACTACCAGCTCATATACAGATCCATTGATCCCTAGATTACCTTTACAACTTAGAGTACTATTTCCACCTCTCACTTCATCCACTATATTCATCAGCTCACCTTTTGATTTCCTAAACACATCATCCTCATTTCCTAGTAGTTCCATATACATTCCAATTTCATTTCCCAGCACTTTGACTACAACTTTTAGTTCATCAACTATCATTTCTAGCACAGCTCCAAGCAGTTCTACCTTACCTCCTAGCCAAACTAAGCTTCAAGCTATAGCTGCTAGATATGCTCCCCTAGTCTTACCACAACAACTTCATGACATGCCTCAAGACTATCAAAATAAAATACCATTGTTTGATGGCACTACCAATTATACTGCTCAGCAACACATTACTAAGATGACAGACTTCTTTGAAATTTATGAGATTGATGACTCAGATGTTCAAATGAGGTTGTTTGCACAAACTTTGACAGGATAAGTTAAGAAGTGGTTTAAATATTTAGCTGCTAGTAGTGTAACTGATTTAGCTGTGTTTCATAGATTGTTTTTAAATAAATGGGAAAAGAAAAATAATCCCCTCCAAATATTGTCTGAATTTGATTCCATGAAAAGAGCACCAAATGAGTCAGTCCAAGACTACTGCACTAGATATAATAGTGTCTACAATTTCATTCCTACAAATCTTAAACCCACTCCTTATTCTGTCCTGCTCAAATTCCCTGATGAATTTGATGCAGATCTGGCTTATCAATTAAGGGAAAGAGATGCAGAGACCTTAGAAAAAATGCAAACAGATGTTGTTAGTGTAGAAGTAAACATCTTGGCCAAAAAATATAGACTCAAAAATGAAAGAAGAGTGACTATTAAAGAAGAAACTGTCAATTTAGACACAAAAATAGATATGTTAGCTAAAAATTTAGACATGATGATGGATAGATTAGACAACATAGAGAGGAGACCTCAGTGGGATAATCAACAACAAATCAGAAATCTAAATTTTAGAAAAAACACAAATTCTGGAAAAGCAAAAGAAACCGCCCCAGACCAAACAATAAGGCTCCCATTCCAAGAGAACTATGTTGAAAGTTCTCAGAATAACGATGATGATGAGGGTGCAATAAATCTAATGGGAATAGATGATAATAATACTATCTTTCTCACTCAAGAAGACCAGGAATTATTTGAACACCAACAACTCAAATTAGATTCTAGTGAATCCTTTGATTATAAACAAGGTTATGATTATGCTATAAATGAAATACACAGTCAATATAACCTTATAAATAAGAAAAATAATGAGTCTTCTACCAAGAAAAATTCCCAAACTCAGAATTAGAAAACAGTAGAAGCTTCCATAACAAAAGTTCTGCAAATTCTCCCAAGGGAAAAGAAAAACTCTAGTTCTTCCAAAAACATTTCTAGTCCTAAAAATGCATCAAGTACTAAAATTTTTTATATTACTGATGAAGTTTCTCAAGCTGCAAAATATTCACAGAAATATACTATTGCTAAAGCTTCTAATTCTGTTAAAACAACAAATTTAGATCCTAAAAAACCTTTTGCTGATCCTAAATCAGCAGATCCAAAAACTGTTACTTCAAAAACATCTGCTGATAATTCTAAGTCTGAAAGAACATCTACTGCTTCACAAAAAATCCCTGAAAATAAATTTAGGAGTAGTAAAACACAAGAAACACAAACAGAGAATATTAAACCACTTGAAAATGAAAAAATAACTGTAGAAAAACAAAACAAACCAACACAAACTATAGTTACTAATGAAGACTTGATTCAAATTAGTAAATCTCAACCTACATTCAATATACAGTCTAAAATTGAAAAGCTAAAAATACCAATTCCTCTGACTGAATTGGTAAAACATGACTTGTATAAATCAACCATAACTAAAACATTAAATATGAATGATGGAGAAGATTCCATAAATCTAAATGATGATCAACCAGAGTTGATTTTTGGCCCAAATGTGAATGGAAAACATGCAGATGGAACAATTCCTCCATTTTATATCAGTCTTACCATTCATGATCAAATTTTACACAATTCCATGCTAGATTCATGAGCTTCCCATAACCTAATTCCTAAATCCATAATGGAAACTCTCAATCTAGAAATCACAAGGCCCTACAAAGATTTGTTCTCATTTGATTCAAGTAAAGTTAAATGCCTTGGTTTAATCAAAGATTTGTGTGTAACACTAGTTCAATATCCTGGTAAGAGTATATTAATGGACATTGTAGTCGCTGATATCCCACCTAAATATGGAATGTTACTTTCTCACTCATGGGGAGAAAATTTATAGGGATCTCTACAATTGGACATGTCTTATGCTACTATATCAGTTTGTGTTCAGCCTAAAAAGTTATATAGGGAAACGTTGATGAAGTACATGATCAGTAGTGCTAAAAGTTCTATAAATTACCCAATTTATTCTACACCAACTAACCTTGATTCCTTTATCTTATGTAACTCTGAAACTAATGAAATCCAAATTGAACTAATAGAGAAAAATAAAGCACCAAACAATGATAATATTTTTCATGAATCTCTATGGCATTTAGAATTTGATGGTTTAGTAAATAAGTTAGGAGCAGGAGCAGGATTTTGGATAACCAACATGGATACTAATCACTCAGAAGGCCATTCTTTCAAGCTCAACTTTAATGTACCAATAATATGGCTGAGTATGAAGCCCTCATCCTAGGACTCCAAATCATTAGGAACTCAGGAGGAAAAATAATTTTAATCATGGGAGATTCAGAGTTGATCATAAAACAAGTAAATGGAGTTTATTATGTTTACAATCCTAGACTAAGCATATACAGAGACACTGTGATAGATTTAACTGATGATTTATTGGAATGTAAATTTGATGCTATACCTAGAAAAAAAATATAAAAGCTCACTGTCTAGCAACCTTTGCTAGTACATGAAATTTACCATTCCAATCTAATCACAAATATACTGTTGAAGTCAAAAATAGGCCAATAATTCCAGACAACCTTAAATATTGGAAATTTTTTTCTCAGGATGAACAGATTTACAAGTTTATGAACAATGAAGGTGAATTTCAAAACTGTAAGATAGACACAAAGTGTACCATAGATCAAGATTTATATTGTGAAATAGACTTGAATAACTTAGATGTAAATAGAATAAAGTTTGGTAAACCAATTAGATTTAGTAAGAAGATATAAATAGCTTAGAGAAAGTAGAGATAGAAGAAATTATTGATGATGAGTCAGACATATTGAATCTTAAGGATAATTTCTTACCTAAAGGTTTAACTCCCTTAGAAGATCTTTTTGACTCAAATGATGTAGCTAGAAAGCCAAAAATGGAGCTAGTTAGATATAATATAGAAGAGTGAAATATTGGAACAGAGTTAAAACCCAAAATAATTAAACTTTCCAAAACATTACCTCAACAAGAAAAGGAAAAATACATTACTCTTTTAAAGGAATATCAATATGCTTTTGCCTAAAATTATTAAGATCTCAAATCCTATGCTACCAACATAATCCAACATAAAATTCCAATAAAATAAGATCAGAATCCATTTAAACAAAATTTGAGAATAATTAACCCTGTTTTATTACCTTTGATAGAAAAACAAGTGAAAATAATGTACGATGCACGAATAATTGCACCAATCAGACATTCTGATTGGGTTTCTAACCTAGTTCCAACAAGAAAGAAAACATGAGGGATTAGATTATGTGTCGACTTAGGAATCTAAACAAAGTGTCCTTGAAAGATAATCACCCTTTACCTAAAATGGATCATATATTACAAAGGGTAGTTGGCTCTTCTAGGATGTCTCTTTTAGATGGTTTTTCAAGATACAACCAGATTTTAGTTCAAAAATAAGATCAAGCAAAAGCAACATTTACTACTCCTTGGGGCACTTTTATGTATATAAAAATGCCTTTTGGTCTAATGAATGCATGGGCAGCCTTTGAAAGGGCTATGGACATAGCTTTTTCAAAGAAAATACATGATTTCTTAGTAATTTACTTAGATGAAATTACTGTGTTTTCCAAAACTGATAATGAACACTTGGATCATTTGAGACAAGTTTTTATTAAGTGCAGGAAATTTTGCATCTCTTTAAATCCTAAGAAAAGTTTATTTGGATTAGAAGAAGGCAAGTTACCTGGACACATAACTTCTAAAGACGGAACTAGAATAGATCCTGCTAGGATAGAAGCAATTCTGAACATTAGTCCACCAAGAAACATAAAAGAATTACAAGCCTTTCTAGGTAAGATTAATTTTTTAAGAAGATGCATATCTAATTTAGCTGAGATAATTAGCGAACTAAATAACATGCTCAAAAAAGATTCAGTTCTTAAATGGACTGTTGAGGCTAAACAATCAATTGAATCCATCAAACAATCCTTAACCAAAACTCCAGTCCTAGTAAGTCCTAACTTTAAGAAAGATTTCATAATTTTTTCATTTTCCTCGGAACACACCATTGCTGCAGTTTTACTGCAAAAAAATGACCAAGGATTTGAACAACCCATAGATTTTTTCAGTAAGACCCTTAGAGATGCCCCTCTGAAATACAACATTATGCAGAAACAAGCCTTAGCTTTGGTTAAGGCCATTAAAGACTTCATAGTTTATATTCTCTACTTTCATATCATTGCCTATGTCCCAAATTCTATAGTAAAAGACATTATTACTCAGGATGGTCCCGATGGAAGAAGAGGTAAGTGGATTGCCACTATATTAGAATATGACATAGAGATAAAACCCACAAAAATCATCAAAGGTCAAGGATTAGCTGGACTTATGGCTGAATCTAACTACAATGCCCTAGACTTAAATTGTATTGCCCAAGTAGATAATCAGGAGGAGATGGTGACTCCAACGATCAGTGAAGCCTTCTCAGACTCAGCTTGGTATACAGATATCATATTTTCACTCCTAAACTTACAAGCTCCTCCTGGATTGTCAAGAACCAAAGCCAGATTCTTAAAACTAAAGGCAGTAAGATTTTGTATTTTAGATAATGTCCTTTTTTGGAGAGATCATAGTGGGATTTTATTAAACTGTTTATTAAAGGAAGAAGCTGACAAAATACTTGAATAATTTCATGCAGGTGACTGTGGAGGACATCTATATTGGAAAAATACAGCAGATAAGATCCTGAGAGCTGGTTTTTACTGGCCTACTTTGTTTGATGATGTCAAAAAGTATGTAATTTCTTGTCATAAGTGCCAAATTTTTTAGGGTAAGAAGAAATTATTACCCCTCCCCTTAAAGCCTATTTCAACTGAAATGCCATTTCAAAAATGGGGTTTAGAATTCATTGTTGAAATTCACCCTCCTTCTTCAGGCCAACATAAGTGGATTTTGATAGCCACTGATTATTTTACCTAGTGGATTGAAGCCATACCCTCTAGACAAGCCACATATGCTGCCGTTATTTCCTTCGTAGAAAACAACATTCTTTCAAAATTTGGATGTCCCCAAAAGATAATTATTGACAATGCAGCAGCATTCAAATCCAAGAAAATTATTGAATTTTGCCACAAATACCATATTACCTTAGGTCATTCTACTGCATATTACCCCCAAGGTAATAGCCTAGTTGAATCCTTAAACAAGAGCCTGGTAAATATCATCAAAAAATTACTTGAAGGAAATCAACTTGTCTATGGAATGGATGATGTTTTTCCATCCTCCCTAGGTGTACCAGTGACGGAAATTATCCAAGAGTTACAAGTGGAAACAAATGACATTCAAAGAAGGATCAATCAAACTATTCACTTGCAACAAACAAGGGAAGAAGTTTATATCAAATCTCAAGTCATTCAGGATAAGATCAAGAAATTTTTTGATAAAAATACTAAAGAGGATGATTTATACATAGGAGATAAAGTGTTAAAGTGGGATTCCAAAAGAGAAGATAAAGGAAAACATGGAAAATTTGATTTTATGTGGAAAGGACCTTATGTGATTTATGGATATAGAGGTAATAATGCTTTATTTCTGAAAGAAATGGATAGAACAGATCTACAAGAAGGACCAATAAATGGTATAATGTTGAAGCACTACTACTCTCCTAAGTTAACAAATAGTTATTTTTTATTTACTTTGATCATTGTACATATACATTGCAGAGTTTAGATTGGATTGGATGTTTCCCTAACAAAGTTGAAAACCGAAGAGAATGCCCTAAGCTTTGAGAGGTAAATATCATAAGTAGGAATAAATTGCAGATATCAGAAGACATTTACAGGGTCATCATAGTCAAATTATAAAGGCTACTAGTCTCAAAGTTCTTAATATTTACCTAGGAGATGTCATCCCCATGTGGAGCCACTATTAGGGTCCTATAATAATTGGGTTCATAAATTTTGAATTTAATTTTATAGTCTTGTAAATATGTACATACCTTGCTTTCTGCAAGTTGTTTTCCCATATTTTGAAAATATGAAAAATAAAAAAAAATCCAAGAAGAGGGTAAAAAGTCCTAAAAGAATTGTAGTGCCTCTGTTCATCTTATAAAACAAAATACTTATCTGATTCCTAACAGTTAAGCAGAATTTAATTTGAAAGAGAATTTAAACATGATTAGAAGTTAATTCTAAGAAAAAAATCACAGTAACCAGCAAATGCTAAAACACAGTGACTAGCTGATGCTGAAACACGATACTAGCTGATACTAAGAGGAGGAATACCTAGAAATGGTGAGATCCAAACCAGAATACCTGGACCCGTGATCCTCCTCTCCAGCAGATGATCGAACAGATTTCAGAACACAAAATGTTCCTCCCAGCCAATTTAGGATTTAATCCTAAACCCAGAGGACGCCTCCTCTGACCCCGTGCCCAGAATCCCGAGAACAGTGAGTCTCCCTTCCACTCTTGATAAATTTTACCACAGCAACCTTCTCAATTTCATCACAACAGCCTTTCTCAAATTCATCACATCAACCTTCCTCAAATTCATCACAACAACCTTCCTCCCCTCTCCTTCCTTAAAAAGGGACCTTCCCTGATATCTTCTTACAAAGAAGAATCGCTTCAACGCCAATAACATCATATCCAGCTAAGACCTCCATAAATGCAGAAAAATGCTTTGAGTAGATGTCATTCTAATGATAGATGATAAGGCTGTATTTAAAGACGCTGTCCAAATGTAAGAGGATAAGGTTTGTATTAATGAGGTGTGATTCGAAATCTAAGTTGATAAGGTGGTGTTAAAGAGCTGTCATTTCAAATGTCAGAGGATATGGTTGTATTAATGAGATGAAATTCAAATTCGAATGGATTTAATCATGGTGCTTTGAATCTTTAATAAATTTTTCTAATTTATTCTTTAAAGTTTGTTTTTTATGTTGTATATTATATTTAACCATGAAGCACAATATTTTCTAGGGAAATAGAACCATTAGTGTGGCTGTTTACATACCTCCTTCGGAAAACTTCATCCTGAAGTTAGGGTTCCATGTACTCATATCAATGATTGTATTTTTAGAGATTAGGGTGATTATAGACGGCTGATTTTTAAGATTGAATTTCTGTTTGAATAAGTATGTATCTGCAATTTTAATTGTTACTTCCCATCTCCACCAAATCTTCAAACTACTCTAAAATCATCTTATCCTTCATAATATCTTCCACTCCCATCCTATCCGTCCTCTACAGGAATATGCCATGGCATCAGTTTTACTGATCCATTCATAGACCTTAAGGATATCAGCATCGATTACGTCGACCAGATATGCTTGTAGGCATCCGACAGTCATCATCACACCTCTAGGGGAACGTGACTCGCACAGTCCTCCCATGACTCCAGGTATCGGAGGATAACCGGTGGGCAACACCTCCACCCCTCCCAATAGGACCAGGGTCAACACCCTATTGTGGAATCTCAGGAGTCTCAACTGTTCTGGCGATTCTATCATCACGTATTTTGGTTCTGTAATCTGTATTCTGCAAAGAAAGTACTTGTACACAATCTGCAATGTAAACACTCGTACGCACATTACAGCACATGCATCTATATTGTTCATATTCCTGCAATGATAATTTAAATGACATAAGGCATGTTGGTATCCCTGCACTTAGTAAAGTCAACAATAGCATATATTCGGTATCACTAGAGTTTAAGTAACATCTGTTCTTTATGGTTACCCATGTACCAGCAAGTAAAATTCATTCTTAAGAGATAATTCAAAATAAAGTTTACAAATTCATGGATAGGCTATGACCACTCTCTATACATGACCAATAAGCTGTGTGATTGTGATTACAAAACTGTAAGTTAGGCTAGTATTTGATTATGTCTTACTCTTCATAGTTAATAAAATCAATGGGAATCAGTGAAGATAGTGGTACGTTAATAAAGAATATTGAACCTTTACCCTTAGCTCCATATTAGCACAATACTATCATGTTTATTATGTAACAAGATGAGAGATAAACCTCTATACAAAATAGCTTTTATTACCGTTATAAAAGGTTAACCATGTGAATCTATTAGATAGTATAGCTTATATAATACGGATCTTATGAATATGTGGACTACTAGAATCTTATAACAAGCCCAAGTATCACTACTGGTCAAGTATGGCTATTTCCATAATAAGTATACCATGTGAAATAGGTGAAGCAAGAAGGTCTCTCTTATATACGAGTAGAAGTAATAGAAGATAGGATTCCACCTTTATCTAGCCTATGATTGCTATTACATCTATTCTTATTCATACTTAACTAGTGAATGGTATAGGTTTATTATGGAATCACTTAGAGCACTCGAAACCAAGCTTTTATTTGTAAGCTCTAATCCAACTAGATATGGTATTACACTCAGTAAGCTATGAAGATCATATGGTTCACTGTCATTCAAATATTGCACTCACTCTGATTATGGTTATACACTCCTTGTTATTACCCAATATACGTGTTACTTAAGCTCATTGATCAGTATTTATTATGGATACTTATTAATTATAACCATTGTTATAATCACAACTGTAATTAACAGAGTCAAGTAGATCATAGTTGTTGCACTAGTAATAAGCAGATACGTATGTTATTAGAATACCTATATTTTTAGATAATGAGTGCCATTTGTGAGTATCCATCCTATCGCTCCCTTTTTGTTCCCATAGATATGGAACACGGTAAATCTCATAATGGTACTGAACAAATGGGCAGATAGTATAACCACCAAGTAAAGGAAATGATTATATTATCCTAATATTATTACTTATATATATGTAGCAGTAAACCCATTACACTGTTAGGATAAGCTCTATTAAGAGAAAATTCCATGAAATCATAATTACTATGCACTTAGTATCTATACATGCCTAATTACTCCTATATGAGCATAGTGAATGTTCCTTTACTTCATCAATATGCATAGAGTCGTACAGTCAATCTATGATATGGAACTCGGTCATTGGTAGAGATAGGTAGTACTAAGGTCCTTAAGAGAATAGAGTCACCATTCTTCCATGAACCTGAGCTTGCCTCTTTACTATATGAGATGGTGGTACCCATTCAGATCACAACTTAGAGAATAGGTAACACTAATGAGAAAACCCATTGTACTAATAATATGTTTACAAGCTTAAACTACTAATCAAATGGGAATACCGTAATCAAGCATTCTAATAAAAGTACTAGTTAAGTAATATCCATGATGTTGAACACGCTGGTAACTTATTTAAGCATGGTGAATCAATACGGATAGTAAGCACAGTGTTGATTGGGCTAAAATTAGTCAGAAAGTATAAGTGTAAATTCAAGTAATGTGATATATAGAACAAACAATGTTACTAATACATCTTATACGAGCTTAGATCAGCTAAACTAGAGAGAAAGAGTGATATCTCAATAGTAAGCATTTACCTAATTAACTTTATTCGCTCAGATTAGTATGAGTAAGTTATGCAATAAACCTGAAATCACCTATACCCCTTAGATATGGCACTCTAACCTATTCACTTGTACCACCCTGAGTTGAATATTATTACATAAAGCATGTAAAATATAAGACATATAGGGAATATACTGAATATAACATGTGTTGGTCGATGTGAAAATACACGTGTCGTATTTATAATTTTATACTACAAAGCCTGTAGGAACACATCCCTATGTAAGGATAATATTATCTATTGTCATTATATAGCATATATTGTTTATAATATAGGGTATATCACACTTTTAGCATCCACAAATGATCTATGGTGAGTTTTTGATAGGTAGCAGAGCTTTTGGTCGATGCCAAGTTTATTTTACTTTTTCAGTCATTGCCAACACAGTTACTCTGCACCAGATTCTTGAATTCGAAAGGAAACATCTGAGGATCATTCATATCTATAGTTATGATTGCCATATTTCACATGTGATTGCCAACATCCAAAAATTGCTCCAATAGTCATACTTCTCATAGTTTCTATTAATGTTGATATAATTATGATAGTCAATAGATTTGCTTATATGTGTTCAATCTATAACCAAGATGTGGACATACGAAAAAGCCACTCTATATTTAACAATTTGATATAGATCCTATATACACCAAAGTCAGCCAGACGTTTATATACATAGCAATTGCTATTTATTCCATGAAATACCAGAAACTCAGATTAGCCAATTTAGTTTCTTGATGCAATAAGGCCTGCAAAGTAGCACAACCTCTGCTAAAAATACAGACTTATGCTAAGGCTCCCAGTTGTGTTTAAACACAAATGGTTAGAAAAATACAGGATTTAGCAGTTTTGGTCTTATAGATGTTTTATGACTAACAAGGTACCTAAAATTTAATATAATACTCAGAAGAAAAAATGTCGGACCACCAAACAGCATGCTAATTCAGGATAAATGTTTAATATACTAGTTACAGCCTTGGCATTTTACTCCACAGATTGGAAGTATGAGACATTTTGGAGTGCAGCTGAGGGTTACCATGATATGTCAGCAGGGAATTTCAAGCAATGGGCAAGTGGATATGTCCACTGTCCTCATTTCACAAAATCATAACTCAGTAATAAAGGGAGGCTAGAAAAGGTCCCGCTCCACTTTGTATTTTCCATTTGCATTCCCACCTATAGTTAGCAGCAATTCGTTATCTATGCAATACATTTTGATTTTGTTGACTTGATCATAAAGCTACAGAAAACTACAACTTATGGTTCTAATTTCTTGTCTGTTTTCATACTGTCATCATTGATGTGGTACTAGTTATATGATTGAATTGGAATGTATTATAAATGCAAGGACATTAGACCACACACCATGTTATGCAAGACATGCAAATGATAGATAGAGGTTCACCCAGTAAGAGTCTAATAGATTTAACTCTATAACTTTCTCTAAGCAGTTTTGTTTTCAGTTTTGGGATCTTATCTGTACATGGTATTTCTCCACATATTGATATCTTTGAGCACAAGTATTCCTGTTAATTTTATTTACTAACTAATATGGGAACCATCCCAAGCACATAACCATGGATGCATTAATCCTTCAACTAGTTTAATGAATTGGTAACACAAAAAAAATCTTTCTTTGACCTGACAGTGCTCCACCGCTTTTCATAAAGCAAAGCAGCTATAAATATCATATAGCATAACCTCACAACAGTTAATGGGAGCCTTACTGAATGAAGGGTCAGGGGAGATTCAATTTAGTTGTTCAGTCCTCAAGAACATTCTCTGTATAAAGCAATGAATGATGAATCATTTTGAAGCCAAGCATGGTACCAAGATACATTGTCTGCTATGAATATTAATATTTTCTTTATATTTTGATTCACAGAAAAACAATACAGAAGAAAGCTACACCTTATTTTTATAATACCTTTCACATTTATCTCAAACAAACAATATATAAAGATTGTAGGAATCCATTTTATAGACCGATTAATGGTATGAATCGCATTGAAATACGACCCAGAAAAAATGAAACAGTGATTGGCCGATTTACTTGTTCAGGTTAAGAGATTTCTCACTTTCAGCTAGCTGGGTGTTTTCCTTGTCTTGAACTAGGTAACTGGCAGAATCAAGGATCTGTAAAAAGCTCTGATGAGACTATAGCAATTGGTGTCATGAAAAAAAAGACAAGATCATATTCTGTTCATAATGATACTTAAGGTGGAATGTAGACAATCTGCAATATTTTATATTTGTACCTCCTATGGTAGGAGGCATTTATAACCTCACCTAACTGTTAGAGAACTAACACAGTATTCTTCAGAGCATTAGTATTAGAAAGGTCATCATTACTATTAATGGCCAGGGCAAGACCTCTGAAAAGTTCATAGCAGCACAGTTTGGTAAAGTACTTATTTGCAAGCATGTCTCATCCAAGTATCAGGCAAGTTTATAGATGTGTTAAGGTTGATTTGTTCAGATGGTTGCCTCACCCTATCAATCTTGATGAAAACTTTGTGCAACATCTGAGGTATATAGCGGCTAAAACTAATATGTAGGTAACATCGATGGAGAAGATTCAAGCTGAAAACTCTGTTTTAGCACCTGTTTTAGCCTATTCCTATGCATTAATATTTATGAAGTTGGGATTATGATTGACAATGCTCCTATGATAGAATTGACAACATAGACATGAAAAAGGTGATAACAATAAGATGACAATGGTAACAGTGTGAAGTTATATTTCTTTCTGTTTTTTTTTTTTTAGATCAAGCAGAGATTTGTGGATCAATGTCTGCAGGACAAAACGGTATCATAGCCCAGTTGTGATCTCAGTTGAAAATATACCAAGAAATCTCCAGCCTGTCACTTCAAGACAAGGCGTTTCCTAAATAACAGTATACATGACCTGGAAGGTATTATTGGAAGTAATCTAGATTGACACCACAGTATTCGCAAAATATCAACAGTAATAACTGCATGGCATATCTAAGTTTGAATATATATATATATATATATATATATTTTTTTTTTGCATCATCTCCACGATTCAATATGCCCCATCAATCAGCTAGAACTCTGTTGAATCGAATAGAGGATAATTGACAGTATGTTTGCACCTGTATACTTTGTTCTTGCAAGAACTAACTATTGTACAAACCTTCTCTACATCGCTGATGAGAAAGTAAAACCACCACAATGTAAAGTCACAGTCCTAGAATTGACTACAGTAAAATCCTAGTTTTTGCTTAAGGAAAAAAAATACAAAACCAGATTTCCTTATACTAAGCTGAGTTATGTTTGCTCACAAACACCGGGAATCTGATGGCATTAGATTTCTGGAGCGTATTTTACACTACACCATATATATGTTTAAACCAAATGATATATTTAAACCATACGCTATATATATATATATATATACATTGAACGACATAATATATTATATGTTAAATCATATTTAAACTTTGAATAAAAGTCAAATTCCCATTTCAACTCATGAAATCCTAACTCCATAGTCCACGTGATGGGTTAAAAGTGAAAAAGAGTTTCTTTATTATTATTATCTATGATATGGCCACCTGTTAAATCGAATTGCCAAAGTATCACGTCTATGATATGGCCACCTGTTAAATCGAATTGCCAAAGTATCACGTCTATGATATGGCCACCTGTTAAATCGAATTGCCAAAGTATTACGTGTAATGCCAACGTAAGCCTAGGTTCAATTTTTGTTTAAACATGCGTATCCTCCGGAAACCAAAGGTCCGTTGATATTATATGAACTCCGCACAAAATGTTTATGGTAACGAGGTGGGGTCGGGTATTGAACTTAAGACCTTTGCTCCACAAGCCACGTCGTCAACCGACCAACCACAGTATGATATTTATTTCAACAAGTTTTTACAACCATAGAACCATACGATATATATGTCACGACCATATATATTACATCCATACGATATATATATATTTATTGGACGTGTAGCTTTTATTAACTATGGTCCCGACTATGGGAAGCTTGTTGTGATTGTCGATGTTGTCGACCAGAATCGTGTATGTAATCTTTCTCCCTTCTCGCTTTCTGGCCCTCTGTTCACATTGTAATTCTGTATGCTCTATGTTATTTTCAGTTAAATTTGCCACATCAGTACACTATCTGTTAAAGCGAGGCGCATCTCCTTAGCTGGGTATTCTACAATGTTTCTGAAAATATATATATATTAAAACCGCATGATATATATTTCAGCATATTTTTACCAACGACTACGACACATAACCCCCGCCCAACACGACACCTTGTGGCAATTATCGGTAACTCACGCCTTTTCTTTAGGGAACTACACGCTGCGAGATGAGTTTGCCTCGGTGGCAAGAGCTCCCATACGCATGCTAGCCACGCTGGGTGGTGTTGCTGTAGTCGGTTATCAATTAATCGGAGGTATTAACCCACTATAATTATACCTGCAGAACCTCATTTCCAATCATTAAAACTCTGTATACTACGTGGATGCTTGAACGGCCAGAGGTGAAGGTAATCCATGGCTGCTGTCTCTTTTCTCCTCTTCAATTTCCATCCGCTGGATTTCGTTCCTTAAATGGAGACACAAAATACATCCAGACACAATTGTTCAAGTGCTCATGTTGACTCAATTCAATGTGGAAACAACTATATAAGGTAAGGTAAACTTCGCTCAACCAACAGAGCGAAGCAATTCGCAGAAATTTTAGAGATATGTTTCGTTACTACCTCAAAAGTTCGGTGTTCTTATAGAGTTTCAGTGTTATTACGGTGGACACAGTTTCAGTGCTATTACAGTGGATATATTTTGGTGTCAGGGCGGCTATCAAAGGAAGGGCAGCGGCTGAAGTTGCTAATGGAGGCGAATAAAAAAAAAAAAAACTGCCAGTATTTGTGAATTGCCAGAGACATTAAGGTAATCCCAGCCATGTTCTTTGTGCTTCAAGCCAAACTCTCAGGACAAAATTGAACTTTCTGATAAGTTTAGGAGAGCATCTAACAGGCAGGATAGCAGTGACAATTATATGATAGGTTCTGGATTTGTATAAGAATCTGGGTTTGCTTGCTATTAATTAGAATATCAATTAATCTTTCAATTGCCTTCTCGTTTTCCGTAGGAACTCAACATTGGCTGTTTCAAGTATTGCTGTTAGCAGTTTTGAAATTCAAGATTGTACAGAAGGAGTTCATTTTTAAGGGCTCTCCATGGCAAGCTCGAGGGAGGGTATAGATTGGCTTGATCAAATTTCTGTTATGCCTGAAGATACATTCAAGACTGATCTGTTTTATGTTAATATCTTCCAGGCTGATCTGTTCTATGTAAACTCTGTTTAAAACAGTAATAAAGTGGCTGCATCTACAAGAACGGTGTTATTGTAATTTCTGATTTGTTTTTATTCTATATATTGTAATTTCTGATTTGTTTTTATTCTATAATTTAGAACAGCGTAATCTACAGGAAGGCACCAAGACACTTAACACACCAAAGCACTTTAACACAGCTCTGAAAGTTTGAACAAAGCTCTGCTCTGTATTAATGTTTGTCTCCTTTAAATTTGGAACAACCAGAAACTGCAGCAGTCTTATAAATAAACCTTGAAATTTTTTATTTTTTTTAATGGATCTATAAGGTCGGAAAGGGTTTGAAGCAACCTCTGATACCAAATGTAGGTCTACCTGTTTATCTTATAAAACAAAAGACTTATCCGATTCCTAACAGTTCAACAGGATTTAATTTGAAAGAGAATTTAAACATGATTCTAAGTTAATTCTAAGTAAAATCACAGTAACCAGCTATTGCTAATTCACAGTGACTAGCTGATGCTGAAACATAATAATTAACTGAACCTAAGAGGAGAAATACCTGGAAACGGTGAGATCCAAACCAGCATACCTGGAACCGTGATCCTCCTCTCCAGCTGATCGGACAGATTTCAGAACACAAAATGTTCCTCCCAGCGAATTTAGGATTTAATCCTAAACCCAGAGGACGCCTCCTCTGCCCCCGTGCCCAGAATCCCGAGAACAGTGAGTCTCCTTTCCACTCTTGATAAATTTTACCACAGCAACCTTCTCAATTTCATCACAACAGCCTTTCTCAAATTCATCACAACAACCTTCCTCCCCTTTCCTTCCCAGAAAAGGACCCCTTCCTCCTTCATATCTTCTTGTTTAAATAGCAATCTGCCCCACCGCCACAACACCATCCAGCTAAGACCTCCATAAATGTAGAAATGAATGTTTTGAAAGAGATGTCCTTCGAATGATAGATGATAAGGTTGTATTTAAAGAGCTGTTATTTAAATGTAAGAGGATAAGGTTTGTATTAATGAGGTGTGATTCGAAATGTAAGATGATAAGGTGGTGTTAAAGAGCTGTCATTTCAAATGTCAGAGGATATGGTTGTATTAATAAGATGAAATTCAAATTTGAATGGATTTAATCATGGTGCTTTGAATCTTTAATAAATTTTTCTAATTTATTCTTTAAAGTTTGTTTTCTTTATGTTTGTATATTATATTTAAACCATGAGTTAAATATTTAGGAAGTAGGAACTTAGGGTGTGGGTTGTTACAAGAATGATCAAAGGACTTAGAAAAATATAAACCCCAAAAGAAAAAGGAAATAAAACCTGAAAGTGAGTAATTCCAATTGCCACTACTTTTACTTTTTACTGCAAGAATAATTATTATGTGTAGAGTGTCAATAAATGCCATAATCCATGATTGGTTAAACAGTTTAATCTTAACTTTTCATGTTTTCAATTTCATGTTCTAGATAAAGAATAAAGATTTGTCAAACAGTTTAAACTTGACAAATTAGTAGACAGGTAGAGAATAATGAGGAGCTCAATAGTTTAATCTGAGCCCTCGGATGAAATAAGATAGACTTAGATTGTTTTATGCTTTGAAAGAAAAATGTTTTAAGGTTGCAAGCCTAAATGCACCTACAAAATGAAAAAAAAATGTTAGAAATAAAGTTGGGTAGGTAGAAAGCAGTTGAGCAATCATGTAAATAAGACATCGTTGGGAAAAATCACTAATTTCCCCTCCCCTATAAGCATTCAGTATTCTAAACTATTAGTCAAAAAGGCTCAGAGCATTTCTCTGACTTTTGTTGGGACCGAACCCAAGGCTCGATAACTGATATGTTAAAAATATTGAGTTTCTATATTAAATCCATATTTCTCAGCATTTACCCTTCATTCATACATCAAACCCCTTTTTCTCTAAGTAAAGACACATTCTTACTTAGTAAAATTGTAACCCTAAAATAATTAATTTCATTCCCTTGAAAATCATTCATAAAATCCTCAAAATTACATTTATCCTAAGTATTAGTGAAGTAATATAAAAGATAAACAATGCTTTATTTTTACACTTTACTTAGAGATAACATGTGTTTTATTTCCATTTCACTACCCTTTTCATATTAACTATTAACATATTTTTATTAAATCCCTAAAAATACCCTCCCATAGTTATTAATTCCATTATATTTAAAATAACCCCCCAAAACCCATTATTTTACGTTTAGATCAAAGTTTATTATCCACATGTGCGCAAATAAACCCCGCCCTACAAACCCCTTGGTCTAAACCTATCTCTATTGAAATAATTTTTCCCCCTATAGTTTTAAACTATTAAAAGGTTTAAAACTATATAATATAATAACCGGTTCCCGCATATGTTTTTATTGAAACATTTCATAAATGTTTTGATTTAAAATATATTATATTTCTCCCCCCGCCACACATTATATACTCCTAAAGGCTTAAACTTTATTAAAACACAGTTCTATAAAGCTTAAGCCCTTTTCATAGCTTCTGTAAGTGTGTTAGCAACAAATAGAGCCAAATACATAAGAGAAGAGGAGGAAGCCCAATACAAATCTAAAAGATCTAAGGGTTTCTTAGAATCTTATCCACCATCACATCATGCACAAAGAAGTCCATCAACTTCCACCCATGGCAGTGGATATGGAGGCACACCTGGCACAGGAGCAAACATCTCTTTAAGGCGTAGAACCATATCAGATTTCCTTGACGAAGGGTCTAGGAATGATGTGGATTCAAAAAATTTCCAGTTTCTCTATGCATGTGGGGTACCATTCAATGTTTTGCGCTCACCTTATTAGCATGAAATGGTTTCTGCCATTAATGATGCCCCCAAAGGATACAAGAGCCCTGGGTATGACAAGGCTAGAACCGTGGGACTTGATCATGAAAAGCAAAAATAACTCATTCTTTGAGTTGAATGACAAGTTCTTGGAATGAGCATGGGGTGTCCATTGTATCTGATGGATGGACAAATGTAAAAGGCAAGCCATTGATAAGTGTCATTGTTGTGTCTGTTAGTGGTGCAATCTTCCTTTCATCATATGATTATTCAGATAGGTTCAAGACTAGCATCAACATTGCAGAACCATTACTTGACACAATTGAGCATATTGGGCCATACAATGTCGTCCAAGTCATCACTGATAATGCAGCTAATTGTAAGGCAGCGAAGCAATTATTGAGGATAAATACCCTAACATATTTTGGTCATGGTGTTTGGTTCACACAATGAACCTTTTGATGCATGATATAATTAAAAACAAACAACCTCAATACAGATGGATTGGTGATTTGTACAAGAGAGGCAAAAAAATGATAATATTTATTACAAATCATAGCAATACCCATGGGCTTTTCCACAGTCACTCAGGGTTGGAGTTGTTGAAGATTGCAAAGACTAAATTTGCTAGCTATTACCTCACCTTCAGGAGCCTTTTGAAGGTAAGAGAGTCATTGGCTAGCATGGTATCAATTCCACACTGACAGGTATTAAAGGGCAGGGCAGCAACATCAGTTAACAGGCAAGGTTTTGAATAGGTGGAGGAGACCGCTCTTGATGGTCTGTTTTGGGCGTGTGTGAGAGAAATTTTGAATTTCACCAAGCCCATTTATACAATGATTCGCTTTGCAGATACAGATAAATCAGTGATTGGGGAGGTGTATGAGCAGATGGATAGCATGTTGGGGCAAATAAAAGGTGTTGTTAAGGAAAATGATCCCAACTTGTATTCAATGATTCACAATTGTGTGTGCACGGTGGCATAAAATTAATGTTCCACCACATGACGTGGCGTATATCCTTATGCCAAAATACTATTGTCCATCTTGGTTGGGCCAACCTACACCTGCGGGTGGGGTTAGGATCAAACCTCATATAGATCCAGAGGTATAAGAGGGATATATGAAAGCACTAGATAAGTTGGTCCCTGACAAGGAGAAGTGTGCTAATTTGCAACTTGAATTAGGAAGATACTTCAGTTGCACTTGTTTGTTTGGTTTTTTGCATGCAATGGAAGATAGAGACAGATTTGATGCTCTCACATGGTGGGAAGCATATGGTGGCATGGGACTTTTGTCAAAATTGGCAAAAAAATTTCTCTCAAGGTTGTAAATACATCTTCAGCAGAGAGGTGTTGGAGCACCTACAGCTTCATACATAATGTGAAAAGAAACAGACTCAATGAAAACCGAGAAAAAATCTTGGTTTATGTGCACTACAACTTGAGGTTGTTGATTCATTATTGTGATCGGGCTTATGAGGATCTATCATATAAAGTTTGGGACAACAACCCAAAGGACGATAATTTGGAGGACAACACTATACATCTAGAAGAATTGGAAGCAGAACTTTTGAGAGATGAGGATGAAGCAACAGCAGCCATGCCACCGCCACACCCACCGTCCAGTAGCAACGCCAGTTTCCAACTATTGTTCCTTTGCTAACGCAGCCTCCACCTACATCCTCACGTGGAGGGCATGTGCCTTCTAGTTATGGTCATGGTACTATGCAGGAGGAGACTGCTAGAAGGCCACCATTACAACGAGCTACTCAAAAATTAGACATTTCTTGTGGCAAGAGACCAAGCAATAGATAAAATAGATTTACAATTTACTAGTCTTTTCTATTTTCTAGTAGTTTTTAACTTCTTATAACTGATATTTATTATGATACTTTTTGTAAACAATATATGACAATTTAAGTTTGAAGTTTGAAACTTTGAAGTTGGCAGTTATAAGTTTATAACTCATTATGAATTATGAATATGATGCTTCATGAAAGTTGAAAGTTGTGTCATTTCGTTTCATTTTATAACATTTCATGTTAAATATTCTTTGTTGTAAATTGTAATTACTAATGGTTACACTTAGCTTACAAGTACAAGTATGGCGATCAATGAATCAATGATGATAAATGTTATATATTGAATTTTGAAAGCTTGAAACTTTAAGATTGATGAATCATGAGACTCAAGAGTCAATATATTGTATGTTTCTAAGTTGTGGACGTGGTTGATGAAGATTATAACTTCTAGATGATTGATGTTATATGGTTCAATCTATGTTTTCATGTTTTTTATGTCTAATTCATCATTCTACATGCTTTTGTTGACATATATGCATCAAAATATAAAAAATATATATATTATAAAACAAACGCTCCCGGACCGGGAGCTTCTGAAAATGATGCTCGCGCTCCCACTCCCTGTTTTCGCTCCCGCTCCCAAGTAACCTTGGTTGAGCCCTTCAACTCTCCCAGTCAAGTCATTAGGAGCATTGTTAGGCCTAACAATGCTGTCTGCTAGCGTTTCAGGGACGTTGAAGGTGCACAACTTCAGTTTTTGTGGAGTTTCCATGAACCATTTCCTCCATTCCAGTCTTCATATTCATGTCCTTCCATAATGAATCCTAGGGGGTGTCACTTCGAGCTATGGAGAACTCTTATGGTCACATTTTGAGCTATAACAGCTCTTCCCATATTCTTGTTCTTCACCTATTTCCTGATTGTTGATGGAAGGATGATGAAATTCTTCATCATTTCTCCCTACCTCAAAGTCTTCATCTTCTTTCTCTGCATTGTTAAAAATATATTCTTTTGTATCCACCATAACTTTGTCATCTTCAATAAGATGGGACTCTTCACTATTGTTTTCTGCTTGAGATGACACATTCAATTATGTTGTCGTAAGATCTTTTTTGTCAATGAATTCTTTAATACTTTCAAGGTACAAAATCCATTCTCTATCTTGTCGTGGTACTAGGTGTGATTCTGTCATGCTCTCTCTACTAACTGCCTCATTCTCAAGATGCCCCAGTCTCTTGATTTATCTCTTCAACAAAACCCTGTTTACCACTTACCTCATCCATCTCCTCAAGACTTTTCGAATAGGAAATCCATCCATCATAGTTTTCTGGCTCACAGGCGGGAGGAGGAGGATAAACCTCTTCATAGAGACCTTATTCTTCACTGACTTCCCCACTGGAAGCTAAAGGACTGGGGCCTTCTTCTAGAAGTTTTAGCGTCAAATATAGCCTCTTTATCTCTCAGACAAAGGAAGCCAACTTCCTGAATCATGATCCCACCTTGCACAAAATGCTTCTGGAATTTTTTGCTCACTTAGCAACGTTAGCAGTTGAACCATTTCACCCAGCATCGTTGTCTGTTTTAGAGTCCACATCTAAGCCAGAAAGATACCCATCAGCAAAGCTGTCATAATGGAAACAACCTCCATGAAAGTGTGTGTCAACTATGTACCACTAGTCCATCACATGCTTTGCCATGTGTGATCAAAATCACAAGTGTTAAGGCCTCGTACAAAATGAGGGGTAACACCCTGAAACACTAAAATGGCCAAAACATGGGTTCTAACGTGGGGACTGGTTCCTATGAAACATACGTTTACCTGTTTGTCATTCTGAGACCTTTTCATATGTATACAGTGACCAGCAGGTATGTTGGGCACTACATATGGAGAATAAATCCTATAACAATCTTTCTAATCCAAACCCAGCCTCAAACATTAGAATCAACTGATTCAATACAAACACAAAGTAAACGTCTCCTACAAAGGGAAAATAATATAAAACTTTAGTTTACAGAGTTGAAAGCGTAAACTAAGGCATACCAAGCTAAAGGTGGACTCAGACATAAAAGGTCTAGCACACTAATCATTATTCAATTGCCATGCATGCATTCTATAAATATCAAATGAGCATGCATTGAATCCTTTTCGACACTGTCTATAAGAATACACAATCTAAAAACAAGAGAGAAAAGTCTAAGATCAATTATAATGATTACCTTCCTGGCATAAAAGGTAGGATTTCCCATTTTACTTTCTGTAGGAAAAAAGACTGGAAGATACTCCACCTGTTCCACAGAAGCCATTTAGCATATGCAACCAAGGAATCAAAAATGTCCCAGATGAACATTTCTCTATACATTCACATGATAATAGTTTATCGCATTAGTAAGATATAGCCATTTGCATCACATTAAAGACAAAAAATAATAATAATCTAGACGTGTGCATCCATACAATTCCTTCTTTTGTTTTTCACGAGTTTAAAGGAGAGAATCCTCAAAACATTAAATTTGCAATTAACTATCAGTTAACATATACATACTTGAGTTTTGTTAACTACCAAATTAACACTCGTCAAACGATTTATTTACAAGACCTCGCAAAGGAAGCTTTTTAACAAAACTACTCGAAGAAACACATCTAAGATGCAAGTTCAACGGTATAGGGACAACATAAACTAATCCAAACATTCTTATCTGCACCCTTATTGTTAAATAAAACAAGTTAATTTTTTTAATAAAAACAAATTATTTTTTTCTATTGTATAATCTTGTATCTAACATTTACTATATAGATATTGTTCAAATCTTAAGAAAAAACTAGATCTATGGTTAACTATTCAGAAACCCTAACCCAATCACCAAGCTACCAAATTTGTAACAGTCATTAATATAAATCACAAGAAAGATGTTTATGTTAAATATTGTAGCTCGGACAGGTGTTCTAGCCTCAAGAGGAGTCACTAGGGCTAGGAACACAGAGAAATGAATTATCTCCAAATCCATGCAATTTTTCCTAAGTTTCACCTAGAGAAAATGTCTAAATTAAGTTAATAAGTGATTTTACAATATTTCTCAGCTTAAAACTTAGGAAAATTGGTTAATTAATTGAGATTAGTTGAGATAAGGTCGATTTGCCTCTAGAAGCTTCTAGAAAGTTTCTAAGATGATCTTAGCCAATTAGTTGAGATAAGGTCGATTGAGACAAGATAACTTCTAAACTCAATCCATTTGTGAATGAGAGATTATAAATGGAAATTGATGGGCAGCATTGGAGCACATTGAATTGAGTATTGTTGGGTGAGTTTTCAGTGAGACACGAGGAGGGTTTCAGTAGCAATAATTGAGAAAGTTTTTTCAGGGTTTATTCTTCATCCGAGAGACTTCAAGCTTCAGAGTTTTAGATGGAGGTTTTGCTAGCTGAGTTCTTTTCTACAGGAGGCCTAAATTTTTTAAAGGGAGGTCATGAGCTTCAAGAGGAGGCCGAGTTGATCGGAAAAGCTACACGTGTGGAAGCTTAAACTTCTCTAGGAGACCATGTGAGTGCAGAGGGAGGTCGAGAGGCCAGTTTCTATTCAGGTAGTGTCAATTCTAGAAGGCCACACCAGTGGACCATACGAGGCCGTGCAGGAATCTGAGTTTCTCTCTAGAGGGTCGAGTAGATCTGCAGAGGGAGACCTTGGGGTTTCTCAATTCGTTTTGATCAGCTGAGGTGAAGATCAATTTTGTCGGAGATTTGCCAGTGTTAAGCAAGCAGTAAATGTAATTTCTCATTAGCAGATTTGCTGAAGATTTTAATAATGAAACCCTCATCCTAAAAACTAGTTTTCCCCATCTAAGGGCTTTTCCAGGAACATTTGTCCAAATATATGTGTTATTTGTGTGATTGTTTTCTCGTACATTCCGTTGCATTTTAATTTCATGAATGGTGTTGTTCATGTTTTTATATTCATTATTTTCAGTTGAAAATTTAATTTTGTTGTGCATAAGTAATCAGAAAAAATTATTGGGTTAATAGCACCTTTTGGGTAGTAGAAATTTCACACGGTATCAAAGCTGCTACAGCACTTTGGTGTTTCTTTATCGTAGCGCTAGGGCTTCGAAAGAGAAATCAAGGATTTCATCACACAGGTCGATTTTCTTCAGATCTATAGGGGTTCATTGTTCAAGGCTTTCAGAAATGGCTTCAACTGGTTTGAGGGATCAAGATAGACTTGACGGTGCATCAAACTTTGGTATCTGGAAATCCAGGATACTTTTGTTGCTGGAGGATCATGGATTAAAGAAGTATGCAACATCTAATGCTATTGTATCGACAGATCCAACGCAATTAGCGACCTACGGCAAGGAGGATGCCAAAGCTAGGCGTATTATCCAAGACGGGGTCAAAGATCATATCATACCTGATATTGCAGAGTTGGATATGTGTAAGAAGCGTTGATTTTCTAAGTGCAATAGAAACTAGCACAATATTTTTGAAAATTTGAAAATTACTTTTGATGTTGATCTTCTTTTAATTATTCCAATATATCATTCAGCAATTTTACTAGAGAATTCAACCATACGATAACAATAGAGATCACAATGCACAGAGAAAAGACAAGATTTACCTTGGGAAAACCCAAACAACCTTTTCAATAGAGAAATTCTTATGTTCAATAAGAGACGCACGTAGACCTTCTACTCATTAACTAGGTCACACCTAGTCAAACCCTCCAAGTCAAGCCACCCAACATGATCCAGCACTTCGCTCTGCTTGTTCTAACCTAGAATTTCATCCCTCCTGCAAATGCTAGAATCCCAGAATTTTGGCCCCCAATAACCACCCAGAAATTTCGAAACTGCAACAGAAACTATCCAGAAATATGCGGACTGCAGAGAGAGAGTCTATCCACACCTGTGAGCTTGAGAGAGAGAGAAGAGATGCAATTCGTCCTTGTTTTTCGTACTTCTTGATCTTCGCTAAGAAGCCCAAAAATTGCCTTCTTGAGAGAATCTGAATTGGTTCCTTGAGAGGGAAGTCGAGTTTCCTTTATATAGTGTCATGTCTGGGTTGAATGGGTGTGACTCTGCCTAGGCCAACCTGACTTGGAGGGAGGCTGACTTGAGTCTTAACAACCTTGGAGCTAAAAAATTCAAATTTTCTTCTTTCGAAAGTCCAAATGGGACTTGGCTCAAAATATGATTTTCTTTTGAATCTACCATTTAAAATATGCTTTACAATAATCAATATAAATACATGAAGTGGCCAAATATACATTACAAAGACCAGCCATAGTTACTAAATTTAACACTCTGTTTTAACTAGGAAGGTATTCATAATGATTGTCATCAAAGTCATAGGACACGACCCTTAGGGGCCCCATGTACTGTATTTTGCGTGTCGGACACGACACGACCCATAAAATGTGAAAATTAGGACATGCATTTGGGTTGTGTCAGACAGGTGCCCTAACATGTCCCAATTTTAGGACATGTGTCCCACTAAAATCCCAAAGTAAAAAGTGTCACATCTTCAATTTTTTCATTTTTCTGTCAATTTCATGTTTGTTCATGAGACATTAGCCAACATGGATCTTGATGACCTAGTGCTAGACCCAGTCACTTTTGATGATGAATCTCTTGAGCGATCATCCTCCACACCAACAAATGGAGCAACAGATCTTGAATTGGGCATCGAGGAGGATGGAGCAAAGTCAGAAGGCAGTGGCAGTAATGATGATTATGACATGGAGGAGGACCTGGACTATTGATAGAGTCATGACTAGTGAGCCATGATCAGTACCACTAATGAGCTAAGATATTCCTACCTATTTTGTATCTAATCTATTTTGTATTTTCTAGTGGCATTCCTCCGATATCTATGTAATAAATTTTGATTTGGACGACTTAATTAAAAATTTGCAACTTATGGTTTCAATGTCTAAGTTCTACTTCTAAATTTCTAGTTTAATTCTATCAATCATGATATTTCTAAATTTCTAGTTTCTTATGTGCTTGAACAATCGTTAATAACATGAATAGTGAACATTGAACTATGAACATCATTGATGTAGTAAATTAATAAACTAACTAATTCTCTAATTGTAAAATTCTAAATACTAAATTAGTAAATTACTAAATAGATATCATCATGGTTCATATTTGTATTTGTTCTAATTTCCAAAAAATATGGATCAAGCACTATATTTAAGTAATTTTTAAATATATGTATACAAAATGTGTCACTCATGTCATGTTTCCGACGTCGCCATGTCTTGTGTCGAATACTCATATTTACATGTCCTCTATGTCGAGTGTCCTCATGTTAAGTGACTTAGAATGTCATAAATGTTCTCAAGTTGACAAAATTTTCTAAGGAAAAGGTTATATCAAATCATCATCAACATCACCATCTATCATCAGCATCTGCTAGTAGCCATATCCTGGTTGGTACTTAACCCATGGCTTATCATCATCATATCAGGACTCAATCCTCCAAAGTGATCAGTCCTCAAATCCCACGGCCTCTCACTAGGCCAAAATTCTGAGATACTAACTCAACTAGCAAGCACTCACTCACCCTTCCTGGTGAGCACTCTGGGCCTAGACCTCCCTCAACCCTTGATAAGAGATCGGGTTTAGATGTTGAAAGACCTCATCTCAACTCATCCTTGGTTAGTGAATGGGTCCAAATTCTGAAAGACCTCACTCAACCCTTCCTTGGTTGGTAATCAGGTCTAGATGTTGAAAGACCTCCCTCCACCCTTCCCTAGTGTGTGATCAGGTTTGTTGTCGCTTAGATTGTACAGGCACTGTGACAACGACCCAGGTCGGGGGTTGTCACCTTGATCCCCAACCTCTCGATTCTAGTTGTCTCCTAAAAGCAGGTTATGGGGGGTTGGGGATCAAGGTGACAGCCCCCAACCTGAGTCGTTGGCACAGTGCATGTACATTTTGAATCTATAGAATCTATGTGCCTGGTCAAAGAGAAGTGGAGATATGTCATGATGTCACCTTCAACGAAGATGCTGCCCTCGAGAAGGTTAGAGATCTTCCTATCAAAAAGGAAGACAAAGAAGAAGAAGCAGGAAGGCAAGAAGAACAGAAGGATGAATAGATGTCTGATGTTGAAGTTCTGATGGATCCTATAGATCCACCTTCTTCAAATAAAAGAAGACCCTCATGGCTTAGAGACATTCTCTAAGATGCCGAGAGACATATTGCTCCAAGGGGAACATTACGTGAAAGTAAAAAGCCAAATAGGTACCAAGGGTACTTAGTAGCCATGAGCACCATTGAACAATCTGAGCCTGGAATGTTTGAAGATGCTATGAACTCAATCATTGTCAAGTTTGGAAAGATGCTATGAATTCAATCATGAAAAATGTCTTCTGGGATGTAGTCCCTAGACCGAAGGACAAATCTGTTGTCACCTCGAAATGGCTATACAAGATCAAGCATGGAGCCGATGGAAGTGTTGAACAATTCAAGGAAAGATTTGTTGCCCGAGGCTTCTCGTAGAAAGAAGGTATAGATTATGATGAAATATTTGCACCTATTTCCCACTACACCACCATCCGTTCGATCATTGCCCTTGTTGCATCGCAAGGATGGAGTCTACATCATATGGATGTCAAGACTGCCTTCTTACATGGCTCAATCAAGGAAGAGGTCTATGTGGAACAACCTTTGGGGTTCGAAGTTCGAGGTAGAGATACAAATGTATGCATGTTGAAGAAAGCCCTCTGTGGGTTGAAGCAAGCACCCAGGGCTTGGTATGAGAGGATTGATAGCTACTTGATGATGTTGGGCTTTACTCGAAGTGATGTCAATCCAAACCTTTAGTTTTAGGTTGATAATGACAAGCCTCTCATTCTGGTTCTCTATGTGGACGATCTCTTCCTGACAGGTGTTGACCCTCTTATTCATGAATGTAAGAGGGAGCAGCTTTTGAGATCGAGATGAAGGACCTAGGACTGATGCACTACTTCCTAGGCTTGGAGGTCTGGCAAAATCCAGGTGAGATTTTCCTTTCTCAAGGAAAATATATTGTGAAGTTGTTGGAAAGATTTGGGATGGTGGACTGCAAGTACGTGACTACTCCGATGGAACTCAACTTCAAGAAGTTGTGTGGAAGTGTTGTTGGGCTCGATTTGAGAAATGCTACCGAGTATCGTCAACTCGTGGGGGCCTTGATGTTCTTAGTGAACTCACGTCCGGACATATGTTTTGCAGTGAACACGTTGAGTCAATATATGGTCGAGCCTCATAACATTCACTGGATTGGTGCCAAGAATCTCTTCAGATATCTCCAGGGCACAATCAACCATGGGTTGAGATACATTGCCTGGAGTATGAGGCTCCATGGATATACCAATGCCAACTAGGCAGGCAGTGTGGTGGATCGTAAGAGCACATCTGGATGTTGCTTCACCTTAGGTTCTGCTTCGATCTCCTGGATGAGCAGGAAGTAGAAATTGGTTAATTTAAGCACCGTCGAGGCCGAATACATTGCAGCAAGTATGGCTTGTTGTGAAGTTGTTTGGTTGAGAAAGCTCTTCAGTGAGTTGTTTGGGCATGTGATGGATACCACCGTGATCCTTTGTGACAGCCAAAGTGGGATTCGACTTTCAGAGAATCCTGTGTTCCACGACCACTCCAAACATATTGATATTAGGTACCACTTTGTCAGGGACATGGTACAGCGAGGCATCATAAGGCTCCATCACATTGGGACTAATGAGCGAGTCAGACATATTCTCACGAAGCCCCTCGAGAAGGTCAAATTCTTAACCTTTTGTGAGAAGCTTGGTATCGTGGACAGACCCTATTATGAGGGTCCTGCTTGAGTTGGTCTTTGAGTTCTAGGAGCTCCGGTGGGCTTAGGGATAGCTTCTTGGAGCTATAAGCAACCACAAGGCTAGGTTCGCCTTACCTTGTTGGTGTGTTATTTCCCCACCGTTATGATATTGAGCTAGTTCACCCTCTCTTTGATCTATGCCCCACATGCATCCTACCCATGTAGTCCGGGACTCAAGGGAAGTACCTCTCATTTGGCCAATGAGTTGGGAAATGAGGATAGAGACCATAGAATTACCGTTGGACGCATCGGGTATTGGCGTACTCTCTATGTCTAGGATGGGTTGTGTCCAACAACTTGATATGGGATCAAGTCTGGTTGAGGTTTTTACCTCTGAACTGACTTCGGGTCAGTGGATAGTGGAGAGTGGCAAGGTCTTTGTGACTCACTCTCAATCATAACTTCTTCATTATTTCTTATACAGCAGAGCAGAGTCGGAAAAGTACAGAGACAATAGGATGACACAAGATGACAGGATGATATATGATAGTACATGATGGTTCTACATGACAGGATTGCATATGTTGACAGATGGATGGACAGGTGGAGTTCTCCCTGGTTAAGAGGGAGTGTTAAATTTGGAAACTAGGGCCAAACTCCATGTTGCACTACTCATATGATGGAGATGATATTTTTGTTGGATTCCTCTTTCAGAGAGGTGCAACACTAATCTAAAGATCATCTTGTTTGGATGAGCAGAAGTTGGATTTTGAATTTATTTTTCCACACAAGTGCAATTTGTCAAGGTCGGCCAGAATTGTAATGTAGGCTCACAAGCCCCAAAAGATGTGTCATACACCCTCATTGATGGATATAAAAAGGAGAGACTCAAACCTCATTTGGACATCAACTCATCTCACACATTCTCTCTCCATATGATTGGTTCGTACAATGTTACGAGACTTTCTCTCTCCTGGGCACGTGTGAAAGAGAAGCTAGAAATTTCGGACTATGTTAAGGGTTTTATGTGCAGCATTGACTTTGGGTCTACCTTGACTATTTGAAATCGATCTTTAAGTAAGATTGCGTTTTTGGTGTTGATTTTGGGTAGCATAGGATGTGCTCTAGCTCCGAAACTTTGTGGAGGGGCTAGAACACATGAGATCTCCAAGACCCAAAAATCGTTCGGAGAAATTCTACCTGGAGCTTAAGTTATTCAAATAATTAATTATTTTAAATGGAGCCTAAATTAAAATTTAGGGAAACAAAATCATTAAAGTGAATTAATTTAACATGTGGGTGAGAAGCTTCTAACTGACGAGGATCAAGTCTAATGTAATCTTAGTCGTCGATTAGAGATTAGATCACAGTGGTTGATTCATCAACATAAAAAGTATAAAGGAAGGCTTGAGGGTCAGTTGGAGAACACACACACAGACTGAATTTAGAGATCGAATTCTTCTAACGGAGTAGTGCTCGGACGAAGATCAGATCTGAGTAATTCACTGCAGTGAGGGGCAGTTCGACAGCGGGACTTCAGTCTAAGGCCGAGAATACAAGTGCAGAGAGGTAGATCAGCACCAAGAGAGATAGCGCAGCCCTTGAGAGGGTGACACAGAGCCAGCAGGGCTCACACAAATCCAGAAGGATGACATGGAGCCAGAGGGGGTGACGCAGTCACTTGAGCAATTGCGCTGGGGTTTCTGTGAGGCAGATCGGGTGGCCATTCAGCAGATCAATTTCTGAGTTGGGAAGGCTCACGAGGAGGGTGACGCAGCCACTAGAGGAGGTGACGCAGTCTCAGCGCAGAGCTTGCTGCAGCCATTGTTGCGCAGCGCTGGGGACAGTGCAGTCACCTTGGGGTTTCTTCATTCTCCTGCTGGATCAGCTGAAATATCTGTCTCCAGATAGAGGTACTTCTGCCGAGGATTTTCTCTGTTTGGGTGAGCCGAATTTGGCACCCCAGATTGTATTCAGAAATCTGAGGGGGTGACGCAGTCACTTGAGCAATTGCGCTGGGGTTTCTGTGAGGCAGATCGGGCGACCATTCAGCAGATCAATTTCTAAGTTGGGAAGGCTCACGAGGAGGATGACGCAGCCACTAGAGGAGGTGATGCAATCTCAGCGCAGAGCTTGCTGCAGCCATTGTTGCGCAGTGTTGGGGACAGTGCAGTCACCTTGGGGTTTCTTCATTCTCCCGTGTGACGTTGTGCCTATCTCGAAGAGATTGATTTTGAGCTGCAAAAGGCTCACGAGGAGGGCATGACAACCACTATAGAGGACACTATTGCGCAGCTTGCTGCAGCCATTGTTGCGCAGTGTTGGGGACAGTGCAGTCACCTTGGGGTTTCTTCATTCTCCTGTTGGATCAGCCGAAATATCTGTCTCCGGATAGAGGTACTTTTGCCGAGGATTTTCTCTGTTTGGGTGAGCCAAATTTGGCACCCCAGATTGTATTCAAAAATCTGCTTAATAATACAAACCCTCAGAACTACTGCACCGGTTTTCCCGCATTGAGTTTTTCCGGAGACATTTGTCCGAAAATAAGTGTCATTTGTCTGAATGCTTCATTTATTTTTCAGTACTTGATTTGTATAGTTGTGTACGCTGTAGTGTATTTACATTAATATTTTCTTGTTGTATTCATAAAATAACTTGTTAAATTAATGAAAATGTAGAAATTTTGAGCCCAACCCCGATTATCAGTTTCTCCTTATTACTCCCATATAGTTAAATGCCCATTCCCATAAACATACATTCAACAAGCTGGAAATAATAAATATTTTTGAAAACACAAATTCTGAAAATTTCAAAGTGTTGGAAAATGCAGAAATAAAACTCAGAAATTATTTCAGCTACACACACAGAAAATGACACGATGATTTTTGGTCAATATGACCCTGGAAAAACCCCCTACAACTCTTGGGGAAAACCAATTCGAAAGCTCTTATTTATTTCTGAATATTGCTTTTACAGATAAATGAAATGTACAGTAAAAATTCCAGCAACCATAATTTTTACTTATCTCGAAAACCGTGCATAAACTCCACCTCAATTTTCGTGCCAAATGCAAACAGAAAATTACAGTAGAAGGTATAGCCTTAAATGTTGTACGAACAACACCGAAAATAGTGCCGAAACAATTGTACAACCTTCCTCGAAAACTGTGCCAAAGCTGCCCCAAAAATTGTGTTGTACACCTAATGTACGGACCTCATTTTCCGTGCTGCTGAGATGTTGTACGAACCTTGAAAACAGTGTTGTTTTGCTGTTGTACGGACCTCGATTTCCGTGCCTCCTTAACTGTTGTATGGACCTTGAAATTCGTGCTGCAATAAATGGTGTTTTTCCCTTCCTCGAATTTCGTGCCACTTGCCTCAAAATTCGTGTTGCTGCTTGTTGTACGAACTTGCTAAAATATAGCTACATTGGCAAATGTGCCAAGGCACTGTTTCTCCTCCTTCCTTCTCTGCTCAGAAATTTCTTCTTGCTCTCTTCTCCTCCTCTCTCAATCTACTCATGAAAGACTGAATGACATTTTCTCTTCTTTTCCTCCTTTAACCTAACCCTAAGTGACTTTTGGGGAATCCCTAAATCCAATGGTTGAGATAGCTTTAAATCTATGGCTGAGATTAAATGTGCATTTAATTCTCACTTTCTATTTTTCAATTCACCCCACTTAAATAAAGACCCTCTTAGCCTTTTATTCCTATAGTCACTTTTCATTTTCTAATTTCACATCGACTTTAATAAAGTCACTTTAAAATTAGACTTTATAACTTTATCACTTATAAAGTCACATTTAAATTAGATTTGACTTTACCACTTATAAAGTCACTTTAGGAGAAAAATTTAAATACATTTGGACACTTTTCCTTAGGCCAAAGATCAAAGCCTTAGGGAACCACTTGTCCTCTGGTACCCAAATTTTAACAGAAAACAAATAGGTAATGTAAATCAGATTTTTGCAGTAGGATTTATGTAACTTAGATTCAGAAATTTTCACATGGTATCAGAGTTGTTGAAGATCAAGTAGAGTTGAGGCCATCAACAAAAGGACGAAGAAATATTTGTTGCAGGAAGGCAGTTGTCTCGAGTGATAGCGTTGCACCAAAAAGAGGCAGAGGAAGAGTGACGCAGTCACCAAAGAGGCTCACACAGACCCTGTGTCAGCAAGCTAGGGTGACATTGTAGCTGCAGGAGGCAGCACAGCAATTGTTGGGCCAGTGCAGAGGTTTCTAAGCCCAAATATTTTCGATTGTCGTGGCTGGAGGAGCAGCTCGATTTTCTTTTGGAGTTGCTGGTGGGGAATTGTTTCTGTTGGTGCAGAACAGTGTCTAGTGGGGCAGTGGCAAAGTAGAAGGAAGCAGTTCCTCAGAAGACCTCTTGCCAAGAAGTCTAGATCCAGTGTTGATCAGCAACAAAGATTAATCGGAGAGGAGTGTTTTGACATCAGTTGGCAGAAGGATTTCCGTAAAGGAAATCGATTTTCAGAGGGAGCTTGTTCCTTAGAGGGTTTCTAGCACCAAAGAAACCCAGATCCGAGTTTTGTTGGGGCAGCAGCAAAAGAGGGAAAAGAGAACTAGTTCGACATTTTTTTTAGCAGAGATGGCCACACATGGACTGAAGGATAAGGACAGGTTGGATGGAGCATCCAACATTGTCATCTGGAAGGCCAGGATCCTGTCATTTTTGGATGAACATTGCATCAAGGATCATGTCTTGAATGCATTTGTTGTCCATGTTGATGTTGATCCTCTCAGAAAGTACGAAGAGGCTCAAGCGAAGGAAAAACACAGGATCATGGACGGAGTCAAGGATCATGTAATCCCACATATTGCTGAGAAGAACACAGCCAGGGAAATGTGGAATTCCATGACCACTATGTACCAGGGAACTTCCGTCCAGCGGAAGATGTTGCTTGAGAATCAGCGGAGAATGTTTCAGATGCAGAAGGGAGAAGAGATCGACCCCTTCATTATCAGATTGCAAGCAATCCGAGATCATCTAGCTTCCGTAGGGGCTACACCAGATGATGTTCTTATGGTTAGGACTGCTTTGAATGCAGTCTCTGAAGACTAGGAAACCTTTGTCCAAGGTATTTTGAGCAGGGCGGCTCTTCCAAACTGGGAGGAGATGTCGCCAGCTCTTCGACAGGAAGAGATCAGAAGGTTGACCAAGGCAGGAAGCAGCAGCACAGGGATCAAAATCAAGGAGGAAGAGGAAGATGCAGCTCTCGCATCTAAGGACAGTATGGGCAGCTGAGAAGGAAGAAGGACCTCTCGAAGGTCAGATGCTTCAGGTGTGGAGAATTGGGACATTTCGCCACACAATGCCCTCGGAAGAAGAAGGGCAACGAAGAATCTAACTTGAAGGTTGTTGCAGCGAAGGATGATGAGGGGGATGATGATGATTGTGCCATGAGTTCTCATGTGCCTCGAGAGAAGGTGGGGTGACATTGATCTGTAGTTCTTTGAACTACAAAGTAAGGGGCAGGATCCTTGAGGTGCCCAAACTCTTGGATCACATACAGCTACGGGACCCCTTAATGACAGTAGTAGAATGAGGGGTGACAGTTGATGCAAGGACGATGGAGCAGCAGTGGCAGAGCTAGAGTGTCGAAGTCTGAAGCAGCACAGAGTAGAGCCAGCAGCACAGTGCATGGAGGTGCAGCACAATGCAGAGCAGTGCTTACACAGTGCAGAGCAGTAGCAGCGCAATGGCATCAGAGGGTCAGCGCAGATTAGCAACAGAGGTAGTTCCAGCATCGAGGAGTATTATGACTGACCAGTGTGTCAGTTTTTGGGTGGCTTTTAAGTTTCTTAACTCTCGGCAACTAAGTTGTTGTAAGGACCTCAATTTCAGAATTAAAATGATTAACAAAATTTATACTACACAATCCAGAGTGGGATTTTTGAAGCAGAATATATATAAATTCACTATTTAATACTTGCCTGGAACCGTGTTTGAAGTTGTTCCAGATCCGTCACGGCTCTCGCTCCTGTTACCAAAGCACCATTTTCCTCCCAGCCTATCTGTGGCCAACCTCTCCGGTCCCCAGATCCAGAAGACAAGTCTTCTGGCCCCTGTGACCAAAACTCCAATAACAATCGAGATCACTCCATGACTCTGTTAGAACTCACTGCTCATGTCTCCCATAGTTAGAACTCCTCTGACAGCATCCGGGTCAGTTTACCCACCTCACTGACCCATGCCCATCAAGTTCCCTCTCCCCCTCTCCTTTTATACACAAATCCCCTAAGATATTTATTAAAATATCCTCCTTTTAATAAATATCTTGGATTTCTAAAATATCTTAGATTTATTAAAATATTATTATTTAATAAATATTTTGGATTTCTAAAATATCTTAGATTTATTAAATTATTATTATTTAATAAATATCTTGGATTTCTAAAATATCTTGGATTTATTAAAATATCATCATTTATTTGCATAAGTCAAAGCTTTTACTTTCCTTTGAATAAAATATTAGTTTATATTATGATAGTGGTAGGTATAACTTTTACTTTACAATACATTCATTATATTCTGATGAGTTGGGTATTTACTCAATACTTTCAATAATTCACTCATTACTCTATAGTGAGATTTATTTATAATTGATTAGTGCATGTACTAGTGCAGTACACGTGATACATGCATATGTAGCTATCATATGCAGGTCTCATATGCATGTTAATATTTCTATACTCCATATAATTCAAGTTGGGTCATTACATACACCCCTCCTTCAGAAAACTTCGTCCCAAAGTTAAGTTTTATGTCGTATATCATTAATTATTTAAGTGATTAGTATAATCATATAAGGGTGGTGTACCATAATTGAATTTTCCTTTAATGTGTGAGAGCACTTTAACATTTATGTTTTGATCATTTATTGGTTTACAAATTTTAGTAATCACGTCTTGCCCCAACAGAGTTCCCAAGCTATTCTAGAATCATCCTATCCTTCCTAATCTCTTCCGCTCTCATCCTATCCGTCCTCTACAGGAATATGCCATGGCATCAGTTTTACTGATCCAACCATTCATAGACCTTGAGGGTGTCAGCATCGATTGCGTCGACCTGATTTACCAGTAGGCATCCAGCAGTAATCACCACACGTCTAGGGAAGCGTGACTCGCACAGTCCTCCCATGACTCCAGGTTTTGGAGGATAAACGGTGGGAAACACCTCCACCTCTCCTAGTAAGACCAAGGTTAACACCCTATCATGGAACCTCAGTGAATCTCAATTGTTCTTGGAGTTTTGTCATCATGCGGTCGGTTTGGTAACTGTTGTTGCACAGATTGTCTAGGCACCGCGACAACGGCTCAGATCAGGGGCTGTCACCCTGATCCCCAATCTCTCTATCTAAGCTGTCTCCTTGCAAGCTAAGGGAGGTAGACCCTAACAAAAATGAAGAAAAAGAATTGGTTGAGAATCAACCAACTCAGGAGACACAGTCAAATAACCAAGTACTTGATAGGATTAACGAGATTTCACAGATCAATTATATTAAAACCAGTGCCTTATGGAGTTAAAAGATCCCGTTATGCAATTAAAGCCAAGTGATGTATTACTGTTGCTAATGAAAACACAAATGATCACAATGATATTCAATAGAAAGCACCATAACCATTCATTAAAATACTTAAGCAAAGCAGCAAAGCTTATCATGAAACGATCATTTAAATTAAAATGCCATATGCTTGCAATGTTTCTGAATCTATGATATTCTATTAACCCAGTCCAGAAATTAGAAATGTTCCACAGTCAAATCTTAGATAAGAAATTTAAGCTCATTTGACTATAAAAAATTTTAGACTTTTAAAAAATATATATATTTTTTTTATTGATTTTTTAATATATTTTAAATCTAAAACAAATTAAAACAAAAATTTAAAACTAACCCAACTTTACAATCTAACAAATCTAAACATTAAAAAACTAAAACTAAAAGTAAATTTTTTGTTTTTTTATTTTTATTTTTTAAATCTAAAAAAAAAAATAATAATAAAAAGAAATTCTAAATCTAAAAAATGAAATTCCAAAATTAAAACTAACTCTAAACTGAACTAGACTAAAGTTTACAAAAGAAATTTAAAACTAAAAACTAAACAACAAAAATCTAAATCAAACTAAGGCCTAACACTAAAGTTAACATAAACTAAGTTAAAACTAAAAATTAAATAACAAAAATTAAAAATAAACTAGGACTAAATATTAAAATCTAAAAGCTAAACTAAACTAAACATTAATTAAAATCTAAAACTAAAAAAGAATTAAAACTAAAACCTACGCTTAAAAAAAAAACTAAGACTAAGCCTAACTAAACAAAAATCGAATTCTATACTAAATTAAAACTAAAGCAATTAAAAATTTGAATCTTATTTAAAACCTAACATAAAACTACACCAACGCTATCAAAAAAAAAATGAATCCGTTTCAAACAAATTGAAACGCTGGTTTCGTGCCCTTTTTTTTTTAATACATGTGTTTTCGTTTGTGTAGATCAACAGGAGCTCGACGGAAGGAGGGGTTTCTAGGGAGCTCGACTGCGTGAAGAGCTGGCGGTTGGACGGCGGGCAGAGGAAGAGGTGAGGGCACGATGATGAAGAAACTACGTATGAGTGTCGACAGCCAGTTGTAAAGGAAGACGAAAGGTAAGACAAGCGGACAATGGAAAGGAGAACGGAACAAAGGACGAGGACTGGACGGGCAGCAAGAGGGACGCTAAAGGGTAAGGTAATTGCAAGGAAGAAGATAAGGATGGCAGAGGAGAGGGTCGATGGACAGCAGGCTTAAGGAAAAATGGATGGCGAAAAGGAGAAGCTATGCAGGTTTAAATGGAAGACGGCTTTGTGAAGGCGGAGAAGAAGAATGGAGATGGATGGCAAGGAAAAATGCCAAAGCAAAGGCTGGAAGGGGATAGCGTGAAGAAAACCAGTTACACACAAAAAAATGTCCAGCAAACTCCAATTCTTTCCATTAAGCTCAAAAAATTTTATGCTCTTTAAATTGAATATCATGCAGATCCGTCAACAGAAAAGATTCTGAGATCAGATCTGGCTCTCCGAGGGTTAGATCTAACTCAGATTTAAAAAATTTCGAGAATTCCCCTCCAAATCTGCACAAAACTAAATCAGATCCGAAGCTGTACAAAAATAAACCCTGAACTCTTAAGATAAATACAAATTTACAACGCTAATTTACAAATTTTGAGGCCCTCATGGCCAGATTTAAACCCATTTCAGCACAAATTTTTTTTAGAAATTTGAAGTTTTAAAAAGAGGCACAAGCTCTAGAAGACCCTGTAAAAAACACAATTTCGTAAGATAGCTTTGAGAAATTAGAAATAATGGGCTTTTTCAGATTTACGAAATCTGAGAGTCGGCTGGTCCAACTGAAGACTTCCCCAGACGCTCAAACCTTTTAAAAAAGATTCCCTGCACACTTAGAACTGAAATTTAGATTGACAGAGATTTAAGAAAATAAACATGAGACCTTTCAGAAAAATAGATGGCTAGTCTTTCCGTTAAATCAAAAATGTCATTTTATGAACCCAGAAAACTGCACAAGATACCTATATGCAGATTAATCCATGAAGGCCATCAACCATAAAAATGCAAAAATAAAGTAGCAGAGTTTAGAAATGAATCACCACATAGATCTGGAAAAGGAACACCAAAATTTGTAACCCCAAAGTCTTTATGCTTTATTCATCAAAAGGAATCACAAGAGCTTCCAAGAACAAGTGCATGATCCAAAGATCGGATGACTCAAGACTGACAAAGACCTTTAATTTAGAGGACAAAATCTCCAATAGCTAGTTTGGTTGATCCATGTCAAAATAATCTCGACCGTCGAAAAAATTTGATCATTTTTTAATCTGGGCCGTCAAAATTATAATTTTGAGGAAAAACGAATTTATCATTTAATTTCATTTTAATTAACTCAAAAATCCTATTTTTGAGTCAATTACCTCAAAATTTTGACTTTGGATTACTTAACCATCTAGGCTCAAGGGTCCAAAATTTCTAAAATTGTAATATTCCTTTGTTCCAAGTTTTAAAATCTATATTTTTAAGGACCAACGAATTTTCCTCAAAGGATTGAATTACTCTATATCTGTATCAATTGAATTTCCACAGATTTCCTAATGACTTTGACCAAAAAATTTAATTAATTGATTGAGAGGGGATTTTAATTATTTTTTCCAACCTTCTTTACATAAGATAAATACATTTAGACACATGAAGGGGGAATACCCATTTGTATAGAACCTCAAATAAATATCCAATTCTGCGACTCAAAACATGATCTAGTAGACCAAGTAGCTTGTTATAAAATAATCTAGCCAAATAGCTAGGATCATTCCCAAACTACTTTTACAAGGACTCGATAGAAAACACTAGGACTCACTTAGCATACTAATGACAAAATCCACCCTAGCTTTGGGGTGAGGCTGGAGGGAAAAACTCTGCCGATAACTTGTGTTGAAAAACACAAGTAAATCAGTGAGATAAAAAACCTTCTAAGATAGAAATCGTCACCAACATACTAGACTTACCTAGGTTGTTACAAACATGACGGTCTTACTTAGATCATTTACATCATAAACATGCAGAATGGGTTTACATTATTCATAAAACTGTCGACTGATGTTGGAATCTGAATGGCGCGACCACGTCGAACATGATGAATCCCATTTGAAAAAATGGGGATGTACTGTTATGGGGTCGTTGACAAAGTGTGGTCAACATCTGGCTCTACTTGGGGACACGTTGCTTCATCAGAGGAATGTGAGAATCCAGAATCTGTATCCAAGCAACACACAAGATTTCATAAGTAGCGTCCATCCAAATATCATCATATAACATTAAGCTCATGAAAAATAGAATCTCTTCTATCATTTATTATTCTACTTAACATGAAAAGTAAATCTACTCTAACTGCAAAATGAAATGCTGAAATAACAAGGTGTAAGGTTAGAGATATAATACAAAGGATGCCCTGTGGCATCAGATGTGCTCAATATAGTGCATGTTGAGCATTTGCCTACTTTTAAGTCTCGTAGGTCATTGGATGTTGGTGTCCAATTTCCAATCTTATGAATTGTAGGGACTGCCTTATCCAATGTCAGTCAAGTTCTCACCATCGATTTAATCAAACCGCTTACTTTTTCTTTTCTTCTGAGTGGGTTGTGATGTCAGCAATGAGACCACTGTAGATTTCTTGTCCTTATCTTGAAAATTCTTGTACAAAACATCTGATGAGCCTGGAATGTGACCAATCTTATTCTTAATATACTCTGTTAAAGGTGACACATAAGCTTGGTCTTTCTTAATGTCCTTTGTAACCATAGTTAATTTTTCCTTAATGGGAAAAGTGACCTCCGTGTGATGAGATGGAAATTGCTTCAGCAAACTGGGAAGCCTATGATCTGTTGACAATTCAGACTTGAGTTGGAAATTCTGCATGTGTGATCTTTCCATTTTTTCCAACTTATTCTGAATACCAGTCATTTGATTAGAATGATTAACATTAACAATAGTAATTTTCTTCGCATGACTCTCTTCAAGAGTCAACAAATTGTGTTGAAGAGACATCTGATTATAATGATTAACTTCCATCATCTTTAACCTATTTTCCATGACATTCATTTCCTGTGCATGACTCTCTTCAATCGTCAACAATTTGTGTTCCATGTTTTTTGTTGATTCATCATTATCTGCTTTCATGGCCATGAAGAAATTTTGCATGCAGTTCATCTATTTCTCATGATTTGTTTCCATGATCGTCATTTCCTTGATATTTTTTTCTTATAAGGCCAATAACTTGCTCTGTATAGAACCAATTTCCCTGGCGTGATCCGCTATTATTTTTTCTTGATTAAGTTCCATATTCTTAATGATTTGAACCTGGTTGGCCTCCATATTCTTGATTACCTGAGCTTGATTTAGTTGTATATCCTTAACCATCTGAATCAATTCATTAACAAGATATTTATCGTTGTCAACACTAATTTGACAACTTGTTTCTGCTTCACCACTATCATGGATTTGTGTTGTCATGGTACAAGTGGATTCATCCTTAAAATTGTTTGGAAAACTCCTGCTGATATTTGAGTTCTCTACAATATCAATTTCATTATTTTGCATAATATTGGGAGCACAAGGTGAGTGATCTTGTTTTATATATTTATCTGTAAAGCATTGATGATGTCTTTTAAACAATACTCCTCGGGACAATTTCGAAACCAATCGATAGCATCACCTTTTAAGGAATAGCCAAAGATACGTATCTTGACATCTTCATGATTATATTGTGATTGACGACAATATTTATATATAAAATAAGTGACCATCTTTAGCTGTTGTAGAGCATTTCCTGGATCACCTCCTGAGAAAAAAGGCAATTTAGAAATGACCTCTTCTGGCATGTCATGAAAGGTGTCATCCATGATGACCTGCTTAAAATTTAAGAAATAGATCCGTGTTCAAGAATAGTCAAAAGGTCCTCAAGAAGCGAACTTCTTAGCAGGAACTCTTGTAAGAAATGAAAGAATTGGAGTCCCCACTTGAACATGAAATTAATTCTGAAAATAGAAGAAATAAACAAGAATAACAGATGGATATCAGGGGGGGATTCTTTTCTGGGAGTAAATAGATGAATAAGTGGAGTCACCACCCAAACTAGAAACCAACCGAAATGTCTAGGTGCTAAAGATGCGATGATGAAATGATTAGTGAGATGATGAAGAGATGAAGAGACGCTTTAAAATGTGATCCCTTGTAAAATAGCAATGAATGGCTAAAGAATATTTAAAAGATTAGAAAATGTCGTTAACACCAGCGACAGAATTTCATCTTGAATTCAAGTACAAAAATGTTGTCGACAGGCATGATGGTAATCAAGGACACCAAGCCAAATTTGTAATATCACCCTAATCCTTAAATTCTTCATCTAAAGTTTTTTAAAGATGGGAGGTAGACCCTGACAAAAATGAAGGAATAGAATTGGTTGCAAGTCAACCAACTCAGGAGACACAACCAAATAACCAAGTACTTGATGAGATTAATGAGATTTCACAGATCAATTATATTAAAATCAGTGCCTTATGGAGTTAAAAGATCTCGTTATGCAATTAAAACCAAGTAATTGATGTATAACTGTTGTTATGGAAACACAAATGATCACAATGATATTCGATGATAATTGTTCATTCATTAAATACGGCTGTGCTTAAAAGTTTATCATGAAACGATCGCTAAATTGTAATGCTGATGAAGAAATTTAAGTCATTTTACAATAAAAAATTTTAGACTTTCTCAAAAAATTATTTTTTATTGATTTTTTAATATATTTTAAATCTAAAACAAATTAAAACAAAAATTTAAAACTAACCCAACTTTACAATCTAACAAATCTAAACATTAAAAAACTAAAACTAAAAGTAAATTTTTTGTTTTTTTATTTATTTTTTAAATTTGAAAAAAAATTAAAAAAAGAAATTTAAATCTAAAAAATGAAATTCCAAAATTAAAACTAACTCTGAAACTGAACTAAACCAAGTTTACAAAAAGAAATGAACTAAAAACTAAACAACAAAAATCTAAATCAAACTAAGGCCTAACACTAAAGTTAACATAAACTAAGTTAAAACTAAAAATTAAATAACAAAAATTAAAAATAAACTAGGACTAAATATTAAAATCTAAAAGCTAAACTAAACTAAACATTAATTAAAATCTAAAACTAAAAAAGAATTAAAACTAAAACCTACGCTTAAAAAAAAAACTAAGACTAAGCCTAACTAAACAAAAATCGAATTCTATACTAAATTAAAACTAAAGCAATTAAAAATTTGAATCTTATTTAAAACCTAACATAAAACTACACCAACGCTATCAAAAAAAAAATGAATCCGTTTCAAACAAATTGAAACGCTGGTTTCGTGCCCTTTTTTTTTTAATACATGTGTTTTCGTTTGTGTAGATCAACAGGAGCTCGACGGAAGGAGGGGTTTCTAGGGAGCTCGACTGCGTGAAGAGCTGGCGGTTGGACGGCGGGCAGAGGAAGAGGTGAGGGCACGATGATGAAGAAACTACGTATGAGTGTCGACAGCCAGTTGTAAAGGAAGACGAAAGGTAAGACAAGCGGACAATGGAAAGGAGAACGGAACAAAGGACGAGGACTGGACGGGCAGCAAGAGGGACGCTAAAGGGTAAGGTAATTGCAAGGAAGAAGATAAGGATGGCAGAGGAGAGGGTCGATGGACAGCAGGCTTAAGGAAAAATGGATGGCGAAAAGGAGAAGCTATGCAGGTTTAAATGGAAGACGGCTTTGTGAAGGCGGAGAAGAAGAATGGAGATGGATGGCAAGGAAAAATGCCAAAGCAAAGGCTGGAAGGGGATAGCGTGAAGAAAACCAGTTACACACAAAAAAATGTCCAGCAAACTCCAATTCTTTCCATTAAGCTCAAAAAATTTTATGCTCTTTAAATTGAATATCATGCAGATCCGTCAACAGAAAAGATTCTGAGATCAGATCTGGCTCTCCGAGGGTTAGATCTAACTCAGATTTAAAAAATTTCGAGAATTCCCCCAACCGCACAAACTAAACTGAACTGTTTACATAAATAAAACCTAAAATCCTAAAATAAATACAAATTTACAATGCTGATTTACAGATTGGAGGCCCTCTTGGCCAGATTGAAATCCATTTCAGCACAATTTTTTAGAAATTCAAATTTTTAAAAAAGAGGTGTTTGAATATCTCCAAAATGATAAATTTCTAAGATAGTTTGAGAAATTAAAATAAGGGCTTTTGATTTAGCTAAAATCCGAGTTTCGCCAAGTCTAATGAAGATTTCTCAAATGCTCAAACCTTTAAAAAGATTCCCTGCACACTTAGAATTTAAATTTAGATTCATGTGAGATTTGAAGAAAATAAACATGAGATCTTTCTTAAAAATAGATAGCTACCTCCTTCCTGTTAAATCAAAATGTCATTTTATGAACCCAGAAAACTGCACAAGATACCTGTATGCAGATTAATCCATGAAGGCCATCAACCATAAAAATGCAAAAATAAAGTAGCAGAGTTTAGAAATGAATCACCACATAGCTCTGGAAAAGGAACACCAAAGTTTGTAACCCCAAAGTCTTTATGCTTTATTCCTCAAAAGAAATTACAAGAGCTTCCAAGAACAAGTGCACGATCCTAAGATCGGATGACTCAAGACTGACAAAGACCTTTAATTTATAAGACAAAATCTCCAACGGCTAGTTCGGTTGATCCATGTCAAAATAATCTCGACCGTCGAAAATATTTGATCATCTTTTAATCTGGGCCGTCGAAATTATAATTTTGAGGAAAAACGAATTTATCATTTAATTTCATTTTATTGCCTTTGAAAGATTTATACTCACCTAGGACCTAGAATTAATTAAATTTCTGGCTTAGGATTTTTTAATTAATTTGACCAGAAAATTTAATTAATTGACTGAGGGGGGATTTTAATTATTTTTCCAACCCTCTTTACATAAGATAAATACATTTAGACACATGAACGGGGAATACCCGTTCGTATAGACCCTCAAATAGATACCCAATTCTGTGACTCAAAACATGATCTAGTATACCAAGTAGCTTGTAATAAAATAATCTAGCCAACTAGCTAGGATCATTCCCAAACTACTTTTACAAAGACTCGATAGAAAACACTAGGACTCACTTAACATGTTGATGACAAAATTCACCCTAGCTTTGGGGTTAAGGCTGGAGGGGAAAACTCTGTCGATCACTTGTGTCGAAAAACACAAGTAAATCAGTGAGACAAAAAACCTCATAGGATAGAAGTCGTCACCAACATACTAGGCTTACCTAGGTTGTTACAGACATGATGGTCTTACTTAGATCATTTACATCATAAACATTCAAAATGGGTTTACATTATTCATAAAATTGTCAACTGATGATGGAATCTGAATGGCGCGACCACGTCGAACATGATGAATCCCATTTGAAAAAATTGGGGTGTACTGCTATGGGGTTGTTGACAAAGTGTGCTCAACAGTAACGATATCATCTGCGATGTAAACACTTGTCCACAAATTATAACATATGTATCAATATATTCAAAGCAAATTGTTACTCACATAACAATTTCTACACATTCCAAATATGTTGTTATCTACGATATTGATCCTTGAGTTCATATAACATACTTGGTTATGTTTATCCAATATGTCTGTAAATTCATTTTCACTTTAAATAGTCAAGTGCAATCACTCTTTTATTTCTATCTCATCATTTACGTTGATATGTAAAATTATAGATACGATATCCATAACATAATTCATAATTTATATTAGTATCCCTGTAACAGCAATGTTTAAGCAAAACTTTCTTCATATTGGTATCTATGTACTAGCAATGTTTAAGCAATTAATATATTCTTACATGTCATAGTACAAAATGATAGTCTTAAGTATCCATCCAAAATAAGGTAAGGTTATACAAAATAAGTTTTTAAATGATTATAAATATAACCCACAGTTATAAATGTCACATAGAATAATCGAACACGGATGTACAAATAAGAGTGTAGCTACTATTTTCTATACTATATTACCCGATTAACCTTATAAAAGTCACAGGTTGAGACTCTAAATCTAAATGGAGGGATGCTCCAATCTTTATGATTGCATATATAGAAACGAAAGGAATTGAAACAAGAGCACAAAACACTTTATTGCTTAGTCAAAACATGGTCTAATTTCTTGATACAGGTTGATTAAGAACTCTAAAACACAAAACCATATATGGATTTAGCCAATCTTTTAATTCTTTGTTATTTATTTGTCTTTTAAGTCTAATTATCTTTGATCTGTAATCTGGATCCAAAGAGATAATAATAACATTAACTTCTTTATCCTGTTATTTCAACTCATCTTCGGCCTAAAATCTAGAAGCCAAGGAGTAGGGTTTTGCAGGGCTAATCATTAGGGTTATGCTGGAGATGGAGGAAGAGTTAATTGACTACTCTAAAGATCCCTTAGTGAGATGTCTATTTTCATAGAAGGAATTTGTCACTGCTTGAAAATGCATTATTCACTTTGCATTATACTTGATTTACTTTGTTCAAGCAGGGTTCTCTTCAAATTTCCCGAATAGACCAAGGTGTTAGAAAATCAATTTTGGTTTTTGCAAATGTTTATGCATGCTTCTCAATTGAGGGTTCCTTTCATATTATCCAAGGTGTGACTTTATACATGAAGGTATTTGTTTTGGTCACTTGAAGTGTTAATTTCAAGGTTTCAATATCAATTAGTAACCTAAGTTTCAAAATAGCATATGACCATAGCCTTTTCAGATATTGTAATGATCATAGTCTTTTCATTGGCTCCTTTAATTCAACACATAACTCATCAATGGTATACCCTTTTCTTATTCTTTTAATCGTTTTCTCATTAGTCCTTAGGTCTCATTTTATCGCCAAATGTATCTTCTTTTCTAATGGTGTACAATTATTATCTTTAATATTTACATTTAAACATTTTCCCAGTTTATCACTTGTTATTCTGAACAAATTAGGAGTGTTCACAACCCCTTATAGGTCATTGTTTTGACTCTTACCTATCACGTTGCTCATATCCTTAAGAAAATTCTTCTTGATAAAAAACATCCATTCACTTCCTTATACCAAATATTCATAATATTCCATATCTACTTCAATTTGAAAAAGAACATATTATCAAATTGACTTTATTTTCTCACCTCTAGTCATCATGGTTTTCTTTTCTTCTCTTAATGCATACAATTATTACACTTGGAAATGTCATTACTATTTTCCAACTTGGGTAAGACCTTATAAATAAATTCAATAACGTGGATATCGAATGTAATCTATTTATCATTTCAGGTTTTAAGGCATCACGGGATAGAATTTCCTAATCATACTCGATGTCCATAATCCATGGATATAGTTAGTCACTTGAGGAAAATTTTATAATGTGACTCTCCCATTAGAGAGCGAAATGATTATAGATGTTTCCATGCACATAAATTATCCTATAATTGATCAATTTTATTATAGATTCACTCTTTAATCTAATGTAATTGACTTCTTATGTTGCTTTGTGAAACTTCCACTCACTCACCTTTGGTGCTATTTTGTCGATCTCAATTTTCTAAGTTGATTATGATAACTAACATTTATTATCATCCTCAGAAGTTTGCCATTTCCTTCTTTTCCAGTCCTCCCATTGTGATCATTCATCCTAGTACTTTCAACCTAGTCTAACTGACCCCTAGATTAACTTTGTATTCCTCAACACTTAAACCTATGGACTGAGGTTCTCCTAAAGCCATTTCTACTTGTATGAAATTGTTTTTCTTGCGGTTGCCAACCCACATTTATTTAATGTATATGATGAAATAAAACTATCAGTAGCACCAGTATCAAATCAAATTTTGAGTTTTATGCCGCTAATAGTACCCGAGGACTCCACTACAGTGGACAAATGATCTGCCTAGTTCTTGTTGACCACTGCATGGATTCTATGATTGAATTTGATATTTGATGATGACTCTTTAAACATGGCTATAAGTATTTGATGTACAATTTAGATTAATAAATACAATTTCGTAAATTCAAGCTCACATGCGGTTATAGTTTTTTTTTCTGGGACATGTCCGCAGATTCTCTTAATTTATATGATTCAAAATAGAAGTACACAAATTGATGTATTAGAAAGGTCTTGGCGAGACACAATAGAGAGGAACCTTTCGACTTGGTGCTAAGTAGAGTCACTGTGTTTGTATTACTATACCACAATTTTAACATAAATTCTCAGTAATTATAGATATTAAAATAAAAGAAAATCAGCCCCTAGTTAAATAATTCCTCTAAATTAGCCCTTCCTAAACATGGTTACTTGGGAGCGGGAGCGGGAGCGCCATTTTCAAAAGCTCCCGGTCCGGAGCATTTCGGGGAGCGTTTTTTTAAATATATATATTTTTTTATATTTTGATGCATATATGTCACCAAAAGCATGTAGAATGATGAATTAGACATAAAAAACATAAAAACATAAATTGAACCATATAACATCAATCATCTAGAAGTTATAATCTTCATCAACCACGCCCACAAGTTGGAAACATACAACATATTGACTCTTGAGTCTCACGAATCATCAATCTTAAGGTTTCAAGCTTTCAAAATTCAATATATAACATTTATCATCATTGATTCATTGATTTCAAATTTCAATATATAACATTTATCATCATTGATATTTATCATTTATCATCATTGATTCATTGATTTCAAAATTCAATATATAACATTTATCATCATTGATATGTAACATTTATCATCATTGATTCATTGATTTCAAATTTCAATATATAACATTTATCATCATTGATATATATCATTTATCATCATTGATTCATTGACTTCAAAATTCAATATATAACATTTATCATCATTGATATATAACATTTATCATCATTGATTCATTGATCACCATATAACTTTCATGAAGCATCATATTCATAATTCATAATGACTTATAAACTTATAAATGCCAACTTCAAAGTTTCACCTTTCAAATTCAAACTTCAAACTTAAATTGTCATATGTTGTTTACAAAAATTATCATAATAAATATGAAAGAGTCAAGTTTCAATTGTTCAACAGTTATAAAAGTTAAAAACTACTAGAAAATATAAAAGACTAGTAAACAGCAAATCTATTTCATCTATTGGCTAACCCCTTGCCACGCCCACGAGAAATGTCTAATTTGTGAGAACCACGAGGCAATGGTGGTCTTCTAGTACTCTCAGAGTACCACGACCATGACTAGAAGGTGGAGGGCAACGTGAGGATGTAGGTGGAGGCTGAATCTACAAAGGAACAATAGTTGGATATCAAGCACTGGCACTGGCACCCGCACTGCTACTGGATGGTGGGACTGGCACTGTGTGTGGCGATGGCATGGTTGCTGATGCTTCATCATCATCCCTCAAAAGTTCTGCTTCCAATTCTTCCATATGTATAGTGTTGTCCTCCAAATTATCATCCTCTGGGTTGTTGTCCCAAACTTTATATGATTGATCCTCATATGCCCGATCACAGTAATGACTCAACAACCTCAAGTTGTAATGCACATAAACCAAGCTTTCAGCTCGGTTTTCATTCAACCTGTTTCTTCTCACATTATGTATGAAGCTGTAGGTGCTCTAGCACCTCTCTGCAAAAGAAGTATTTATAACTTGTGAGAGAACTTTTTTTGCCAACTTTGGCAAAAGTCCCAGGCTGCCATATGCTTCCCACCACGTAAGAGCATCAAATCTGTCTCTGTCTTCATTGCATGGAAAGAACCAAAGTTACCAGTGCAGCTGAAGTATCTGTCTAATTCAAGGCGCAATCTAGCACACTCCTCTCTGTCGAAGACCAACTTGTCTAATGCATTCATGTATCCCTCTTGTACCTCTGGATCTGTGTAAGGTTTGATCCTAACCCCACCTCTAGGTGCAGGTTGGCCAACCAAGATGAAGAGTAGTATTTTGGCATAAGCATATATGCCAAGGCATGTAGTGGAACATTGAGTTTATTCCACCGTGCACACACACAGTCGTAAATCATTGCATACAAGTTGGGATCATTATCCTTAACAACATCTTTTATTTGCCCTAATTCTTCCATATGTATAGTGTTGTCCTCCAAATTATCATCCTCTGGGTTGTTGTCCCAAACTTTATATGATTGATCCTCATATGCCTGATCACAGTAATGACTCAACAACCTCAAGTTGTAATGCACATAAACCAAGCTTTCAGCTCGGTTTTCATTCAACCTGTTTCTTCTCACATTATGTATGAAGTTGTAGGTGCTCCAGCACCTCTCTGCAAAAGAAGTATTTATAACTTGTGAGAGAACTTTTTTTGCCAACTTTGGCAAAAGTCCCAGGCTGCCATATGCTTCCCACCACGTAAGAGCATCAAATCTGTCTCTGTCTTCATTGCATGGAAAGAACCAAAGTTACCAGTGCAGCTGAAGTATCTGTCTAATTCAAGGCGCAATCTAGCACACTCCTCTCTGTCGGAGACCAACTTGTCTAATGCGTTCATGTATCCCTCTTGTACCTCTGGATCTGTGTGAGGTTTGATCCTAACCCCACCTCTAGGTGTAGGTTGGCCAACCAAGATGAAGAGTAGTATTTTGGCATAAGCATATATGCCAAGGCATGTAGTGGAACATTGAGTTTATTCCACCATGCACACACACAGTTGTAAATCATTGCATACAAGTTGGGATCATTATCCTTAACAACATCTTTTATTTGCCCCAACATGCTATCCATCTGCTCATACACCTCCCCAATCATTGGTTTATCTGTATCTGAAAAATGAATCATGTGATAAATGGGCTTGGTGAAATTCAAAATTTCCCTCACACGTGCCCAAAACAAAGGATCAAGGGCGGTTTCCTCCACATGTCCAAAATCTTGCCTGTCAACTATTGTTGCTGCCCTGTCCTTTAATCCCTGCCAGTGTGGACTTGATACCATGGCTGCCAATGACTCTCTTACCTTCAAAAGGTGCCTGAAGGTGAGGTAACAGCTAGCAAATATAGTCTTTGCTATCTTCAACAACTCCAATTTTGAGTGAGTACGGAATAGCCCATGGGTATTGCCATGATTTGTAATAAATCTTATCATTTTTTTACCTCTCTTGTACAAATCACCAAGCCATTTGAATTGAGGTTTTTTGTTTTTAATGATATCGTGCATCAAAAGGTTCATTGTGTGAACCAAACACCCAAACCAAAATATGTTGGGGTATTTATTCTCAATAATTGCTCATGTTGCCTTACAGTTAGCAGCATTATCAGTGTTGACTTGGATGACATTGTATGGCCCAATAATTTCAATTGTTTCAAGTAATGGTTCTGTAATGTTAATGTCGGTCTTGAATTTGTCTAAATCATCATATGCTGAAGGAATATTGCACCACTAACAAACACAGCCAGAACACTTATCAATGGCTTTCCTTTTACATTGGTCCATCCATCAGATATAATGGACACCCCATGCTCATTCCAAGAATTTGTCATTCTAGCCAAAGAATTATTTATTTTCGCTTTTTCATGATCAAGTCCCACGGTTCTGGCCTTGTCATACCCAGGGCTCTTGTATCCTTTGGGGGCATCATTAATGGCAGAAACCATTTCATGCCAATAAGGTGAGCGAAGAACATTGAATGGCACCCCACATGCATATAGAAAGTGGAAAATTTTTGAATACACATCATTCCTACACCCTTCATCAAGGAAATCGGATATGGTTCTATGCCTTAAGGAGATGTTTGGTCCAGGTGTGCCTCCATATCCACTGCCATGGGTGGAAGTTGATGGACTTCTTTGTCCATGATGTGATGGACCTGATGGTGCATAAGAATCAATGAAACCCCTAGATCTTTTAAATCCCTGTAGAGCAGCCTCCTCTTCCTTTCTATATTTCTCTCTCTCTGTTGTTGGCACACTTACACAAATATTAATTCCTAGATTTTTCTCTCCATCCCCAGGCATTTTCCCACAAAGGTGCCTTCTGGCACGGGTGTATGAACCTGTGTATTCTTTATTGCAATGGGAGCAAATAAATTTAGTGGTTCCACCACCTTTCCCTCCTTCCTGCCTCAATATATTTCCACAATGGTGTTTGACTTTGGTCTTGTTTAGTTGGGGTCTTTGTGGCCTCATGTTCTCCACTCTCCCCTTCCTCTTCAGGATTTTCATCAAATCCACTATAACCCACTTCTTCATCCTCCTCTTCTCTAATGGGTCTCTTTCTTCTACTCTTCAACACCATTATTACAAAGAAAGGAACCAACATGAAGAAAATCCCTAGCCATATAGCCATGATGTTTCAAGTTTCAAGTTTCAAGTTTCTAGCCTGCAAAAAAAATGGAGGAATGCCAAATGGGAATAGGAAATGCAACATAGAAAAAAACAATTCAATTTTTCACTTTTCAACACACTAAAATGCAACATTGAGAAAAAAATTCAAGTTTTCATTTTTGAACAACTTAAAAATGCAATATAGAAAATAAAAAACTAGATTAGAAGTCCTACCTCTTTGTCCTGACTCCTGATTCCTTCAATCCTCCTCTTGGTCTCTTGCAGCTTGCTCCTTGCTCTCTCCTTCTCTCCTTGCTCTCTCCTTGCTCTCTCCTTGGCACATCCGCTCTCCAAACTCTCAAGGTCTCTTGCCCTCAAACTCTCAAGCTCGAGCTCTCAAGCTAAAACAATAACAAACAAATGAGGAGGGTGGGCTTTTATTTACCCAACCCCCCTCCTCCCTCCCAAAAAAAAATTCTGAAATTCGTCGTCCGAATTTTTTTACACGCCGGAGAGCATTCGCTCCCGAACGCTCCCCGACCGCTCCCTCCATTTAAAAAACGCTCCCAAATCGTTTTTTTAATGGGGGGAGCGTTCGCTCCGGAGCACTCCCTGAAAAGCTCCCAAAAAAGCAGGGAGCATTTATTCAGGCTCAAGAGTGGGATCGGGGGTGGGGGACGATTCCCAGCAACCTTGTTCCTAAAAATAGTGAAAACTCACCTCAGCAGCCTTGAATTAATATATATATATATATATATATATATATATATATATATTATTTTAACTTAACATCAAAATATTTATAAATTATTAAGAAAATATCTGTTCAATTATTATGGTTAAAAATATTCAACATACTTTCCAATAATAGGTTCAGGTCCTTCTTTGGGATCAGCAATGAGCTCAACGGGTCTTGATCTGGTATGTGAAGCTGACTCAATAATACAAATAATATGAAGGAAATTTTATCATGGGACTAACCTTACAAATGTTAATATGACATCGACGGGTGTCTATGTGACTCTTTTAATTGAAAAATAAAACTTATGAATCCTAGGAAAAGAATAACAGGATATCGTCATCAACCCAACTACCACTTTTATCTATCTGGATCAACCCTAACTCTCCTTTACTATAGATTCCTTCTAACTAAATCCCCATTATTTATAATTTTTTTTTAATTAATTAAAACATCCTTATCACAATTTTTATAAAATTGTTCGCAATTTTTATTTTTATTTTATTTATTTAATTAATTAAAACATCCTTATCACAATTTTAATAAAATATTTCGCAAATTTTTTAAATTTTTTAAATTTTTTTTTTTTTTTAATCTCAACTCAAAGGTTGTAAATCTTTTTGCTCTTTTGTAGTTTTAGTCAACATCTGACAATTTAAATTCTTTAATTTAAATACTGATCAATTTAAATTCTTTAATCTATCATTACCATAGCAAAGTAACAAAAATCGCGATCGGAAAAAAATCGCCGAGGGGAAAAAATCGGAAAAAAATCGTAAAAATCGGGAAAAAATCGACACATACAAAAATATTCATTTTTTTTCAATTTTTTTAATATCTAAAGCATCTACAGCATAAAATAAATGCATTGACACATAAATATGAAAAAAAAACTAATATATAAGATGTGTAATATCATGTCTAGTGCTACATCACACATAAAACTGAATTCTGTCCTGAATACTAAGTCCTGAGTCTCAAGAGTCAACTCAGCCTCAAAATATCAACAAAAAATATAATAATGTATCTCATATCATGAGTCATAATGTCATATACAAAGATACCAAATAACCTATACCTCGATTTCCTCTGCCCCTCTTGCGAGAAAATGTAACAGCTTTCCCTCTAGACGAAGAAGTTGGCGGGGATGGCAATGGACTCTGTTGTGCTCCAGATCCTGAAGCACTAGGAGCTAAAGGAGGTAGACCACGTCCTCTACCGATAGCAGGGGTAGGTGGTGTCACCTCCTCCTCCTATTGTGGCTCCTCCTCCTCCTCCTCATGAAACTCATCATTGATTCATCGGTACTAGAAATGGGATCATCAACAAGAGATACATAAACATCATGTAGCTCAAAGTCTTCAAACTTGGATTGCTCAACCTTAAAATGCGGTAGAAAAAGATTAACATGCCTAACTAGTTGTTTTCCTTTGAGTGAAGGGTACATTCTTGTTAAGGGCATGGTAGGGGAGTTCAACAATCAATACCACCAACATCAACAAAGTTCAATAATCAATTCTTAACATCAAGGTTCTTAAGGACTTCATACTCTTGATCAAATGCCAATCACATACCCTTACACATAATAGAATCAAATGGAAACAATGCAAATCCCCAAACCATGAAACCTGAAAACCATTAAGTCTGCTTGAGATTTTGAGTGAAATCTAAAATTCTAGTTTCTCCATATGAAATCCAATGAGGTTGAAACCACTCTTAAACATCCTGAGTCATTTCATGGTAATGTTAAAAATTTAAGTAAAAGTGATAATGAAAATATCACTTTTACTTTAAGAATTTAACATTACCATGAACTGCCAACAGGGTGTCAGGAAAATGATAGGGCTGCAAAAATGACAAAAAAAAAATCGATTTTTGAACTTATAGGGTTTCTATCTGATGGACCCACGATTTTTACTTTGTACCATAGATGTAAGGTTACCTCCAGCTCACAAATGATCTTAGTAAAAACATTGAGAAAAGCAAAGAAAGATATGCTAACTTTGGTTTTCGAGTAAGCATCAAACATTCAAAACATTTTTAATCCATGTAGAATGAGTAAAATACATAAATTTAAATTATCTAATAGGAATACTTGATAAGTAAAAATAAATTTGACTCAATTTTGCCATGTTTTACACGAACTATAAAGCAAGTAGTAGGTATAAGTGAATATAAATTTTATCAAATTTGACAAAATTTTACCCACACATTAAGGTAGGTCATTGTCTTCTTTGACTTGATGACACATTACTTAGTATGACATTAATGATGACACATTTGATGATGACTTGAATTGATTACCACACTTGAAGCCCTAATAAAATACCCTAACCATTGACCTTATACATCAAAAATCGTAGATCACCAAGGTCTGCACTAAAAATTCCAAAGCAGTCATCCCAAGGTCTACACTAAAAACTCATAGCAGTCACAAAGAAAATTATTTTTTGTCACCCTGGAGGCATCCTATCACAATGGCTCCTTTACCATCTTGAAGAGGACTGTTTCTTCTTTCCAACGAGCCCTCACTCAGCTCCTAACTCCAAAAACCCTAAGAGAAATCGAATTTTAAAGTTGACATATCTTATTTTATATCCTAGCCGACCTATGATCAACTGCCTATGTCGGCTTCACTCCAAAAGGACATGTCTATTCGTTATAAATCAAATACTATATAAATATGACATTCAGCACGTCATTGCGACAATGAATTCGGTGAAGAATTCAAAGAGAAGAGGACAGACAAGAGATAGAAGCCGAGGAGACAAGGAGACAAGGAAAGTTAGCTCTGTTTAAGGGCGGGTTTTTTTTTTGAGCCGCTGGCCACAGACATTTTTAAAAAACGAAATCTGTTTTTCTCTATATTTATTGACTGTTGTGCAAATCCAAGAGGACGCAGAGGACTGGTTGAGCGATTTTTTTTTTTTTTTTGGTGTGACATATATCTGTTACAGGGCTGCAAAGGAAGGTAGATGTGGCAGCATATTGTGAGGAATGTTTTGAGGTTGTTAGGCCTAGTAAAGGTCTTCCCCTCAGGCCGCAGCTTCTAGAAAAGAATGTACAGGTAAACAGATTGTGGACCTGTCTCAATTTAGAAGCATATAAAAGAGATCGGATTTGCCTTTGTGGACAGTGTTAATAACATCTAGGACCAGTCTCAATTGGAGCTTGAACTATGGTTTAAATACTTCAAGAACACGCCTAAAGGAGCTTGAACATTTAGCCTTAAGATTGAATTTGTGGAGCAGTCTGAAGAAGGTTACTTGGGCCCTGTGATAACACAGAATCTCGACATCCCATTGTGATATCACATATCACTGAAATTCGACCTAAAGCTCAGTTCAGACCTGTGGACTTTCAGGCATTGTTTTAGCTCAGTTTGGAGCTTGAAAAGGACTACTTTGGAGCAGACATAATAGTGTATTTTTTTATTTTTATTTTGGAGCACTCTTGAGGTCACCAGTAGTAGATTTAAGTTGATCTGGAGGCAATCACAATTATAGAACCTTGTTGAGAAACTGTAGTAGAGTAGATTTGTTGAAGACTTATTGAGCTGATATAGAGTAGGCATCCTTGTCTACACTTGGGACACTATTGGAGACAGTCTTGAAAGCATTATTGCAGTTATTTTGGAAACATCTTGAAGCACTAGTAAAGGGTGTTTTGGAAGCACTATCGAAGACATCCTTAAGAGTTTATCTCATGGACTTTTGATCATTCTTGAAGATTTGGAGCATACCTTGGAGAATTAACGCAGAATGAGGAATCGGGCATGGGTGCAGAAGTTTCAGGCGAACTGCATGAGACTGTAGGTACAAACCAGTCTTCTCTTCTTCATGAGGAAACTAATGGTCTGAGATTTGAAGGTGGTGAGGGTGATGTGAATATTTCTGCTATGGCAGTGAGACCTACATTCAATTTCCCAAATTAATGGGTCATTATCCACTGCTATAGTGACAAGTCGGATCCATGCTGAAAAGGGCAGACACAGTGACCAAAATGACATTAGCCAAACTTGGACCCAACTCTCTAGAAACTTTTCAAACTCGATTTGTATGGGGCTTGATCCCTAATTGAAGGCCTGGCCAAATGATTCACCAATACTGATCAATATAGAATAATATTAACTGTAAACAAAAGCAATAATAACCCAACTTACTTATTTGATAAATTTTCACGCCATAGTCAGAAAATTACACAACGTGTAGGGCCTATAAGGTCGAAAGGGTTTTAAACTAGCTCTGATACCATGTGTAAGGACCTCAATTTCAGAATTAAAATGATTAACAAAATTTATACCACACAATCAAAAGTGGGATTTTTTAAGCAGAATATATATAAATTCACTATTTAATACTTACCTGAAACCATGTTTGAAGTTGTTCCAGACCCGTCATGGCTCCCGCTCCCGTTACCAAACCGCCATTTTCCTCCCAACCTATCTGGGGTCAACCTCTCCAGTCCCCAGATCCAGAAGACAAGTCTTCTAGCCCCCATGCCCAAAACTCCAATAACAATCAAGATCACTCCATGACTCTGTTAGAACTCACTACTCATGTCTCCCATAGCTAGAACTCCTTTGACAGCATCCGGGTCAGTTTACCCACCTCACTGACCCATGCCCATCAAGTTCCCCCCCCACCCCTCTCCTTTTATACACAAATCCCTTAAGATATTTATTAAAATATCCTCCCTTTAATAAATATCTTGGATTTCTAAAATATCTTAGATTTATTAAAATATTATTATTTAATAAATATCTTGGATTTCTAAAAATATCTTAGATTTATTAAAATATTATTATTTAATAAATATCTTGGATTTATTAAAATATCATCATTTATTTGCATAAGTCAATGCTTTTACTTTCTTTTGAACAAAATATTAGTTTATATTATGATAGTGGTAGGTATAACTTTTACTTTACAATATTCATTATATTCTGGTAAGTTATGTATTTACTCAATACTTTCAATAATTCACTCATTACTCTATACTGAGATTTTTTTATAGTTGATTAGTGCATGTACTAGTGCAGTACATGTTATACATGAATATGTAACTATCTATGCACGTCTCATATGCATGCTAATATTTCTATGTTCCATATAATTCGAATTGGGTCATTACAGTTGCAATGCAGCGGTTAGCAGTGGTAGTGCTATACGCAGCATGATGCAGCATTTGAGAGGGAGTTGTAATACAGATGCAGCAGTGTCAGTGGGAGTGACATGGGCAGCAGTACAGATAGCAGCAGCGCAGTGGATGAGGGGCAGTAGCGGAGCATCAGCAGCGCAGAGGACCGATGCCATGGGTCAAGTTGATGCTTCTTGTGAAGAAGTATTGCTAGAGCACATTCCTCGCAAATAGGGAGTGTTGATTTTTGGGTAGCATCGGATGTGCTCTAGCTCCGAAACTTTGTGGAGGGGCTAGAACACATGAGATCTCCAAGACCCAGAAATCGTTGGAGAAATTCCACTCGAAACTTGAGTTATTCAAATAATTAATTATTTTAAATGGATCGTAAGTTAAAACTTAGGGAAATAAAATAATTAAAGTGAATTAATTTAACATGTGGGTGAGAAGCTTCTAAGTGACGAGGATCAAGTCTAATTTAATCTTAGCCGTCGATTAGAGATTAGATCACGGTCGTTGATTCATCAACAGGAAAAGTATAAAGGAAGGCTTGAGGGTCAGTTGGAGAACACACACAGAGAATGAATTTAGAGATCGAATTCTTCTGACGGAGCAGTACTCGGACTAAGATTAGATCTGAGTAATTCAGTGCAATGAGGGGTAGTTCGGTAGCGAGACTTTAGTCCAAAGCTAAGAATACAAGTGCAGAGAGGCAGATCAGCACCAGGAGAGACAGCGCAGCCCTTGAGAGGGTGGCGCAGAGATAGTAGGGCTCACGCAGAGCCAAAAGGGTGACGCAGAGCCAGAGGGGGTGACGCAGTCACTTGAGCAGGTGCGCTGGGGTTTCTGTGAGGCAGATCGAGTAGCCATTCAGCAGATCGATTTCTGAGCCGGGAAGGCTCACGAGGAGGGTGACACAGCCACTAGAGCAAGTGACACAGTCTCAGTGCAGAGCTTGTTGCAGCCATCGTTGCGCAGCACTGGGGATAGCGCAGTCACCTTGGGGTTTCTACATTCTGCTGTTGGATCAGTCGAAATATTTGTCTCCGGATAGAGGTACTTCGGCCGAGGATTTTCTCTGTTGGGTGAGCTGGATTTGGCACCCTAGATTGTATTTAGAAATCTGCTTAATAATACAAACCCTCTGAACTGTTGCACCAGTTTTCCTGCATTGGGTTTTTTTGAGGACATTTGTCCGAAAATAAGTGTGTCCTTTGTCTGAATGGTTCATTTATTTTTCAGTACTTGATCTGTATAGTTGTGTAGGCTGCAGTGTATTTACATTAATATTTTCTTGATGTATTGAGAAAATAACTTGCTAAAATAATGAAAACAAGTAGGTAATGTAAATCAGATTTCTGCAGTAGGATTTTTGTAACTTAGATTAAGAAATTTTCGCATTTGGGATGCCGAATTTGGTGGCACAGAAATCGAGGAAATCTGAGTTGATTTGACTGTTGCATTAACCACAGCATTGACCGCAGATTTGACCGAAGTTTGACTGTTGCATTGACCATGTTTGACTGAAGGATTGCAGACTGTTTTGGGATGACTTTGACTGTTTGAAGAGGTCAAGTTTGACTGGCTTTGACCGAGGTCCATTGGGAGACTTTTTGCTAGTTTGACCAGCGTTGACTTTGCTGGCTAGGGCATCATGTTGACTGTTGAAAATTGTACTTTCTCTCTCTGCTGAATTTGAAGAATAATAAGAAGATTTGATCAAAGGGTTTTCCCCGCATTGGGGTTTTTCCCCGGCATTCGCCAAATTATTGTGTCCTCTTGTCTTGGCTTGTCTTCTAATTAATTATTTATTTTCTATCAGCATTTACTGTCAATGTTAATGTGATTGCATAACAGGGAAATTAATTGGGCTAATAATAAAGATTGAAGTAAATTTCTCTAAGCATAGAACATACCATGGTTAACTAAAATTAACATTTCCTCGTGTTGTTTCAGTGGCGGCTTGGTTTTATCTACGGCTCAGCTAGCGCCTCAAATCTCTTTGCGTTGACTGTTGCATTTGATTCCTTAATCCACAGTGAACTTGTCTTGCTACTAACTCCAAGATCTATGTACTTAGCTTGTTTCTACCCTCTCGGATATGTTATCTGTCGCCACCCTATTGTTTTCTCCCGAATTGTCGCTCCTAGCTTTCTGTTGTATGGATGACTTTTCTTTGGTGGTTGCACACTTCCAATTGGCATGTCCTCAGTTTTCTTTTGCTGCTCTTTCTCCTATAGCGACTAACTGGGCCTATGTGATGACTATGCAGCCCTGGCGGCGACTTGCGTCTACCTGACCCACTAACTTTGTCTTCCTCCAACACCCAATCTTTGCCACGAACTCTTATCATTGTTGTTGTTGTCTCTTAAAATATTTCTACTCGTACAATCGCGGCCGAACTTGGCCCCAACAATGCAATACAAACCTAGCACTTAAGATCGGCTCTCAAAGATCTAGCTCTAATATCATGTTAGATTTCATTAAACCTAGCACCTGGTAAATTATTAACCTAGCAGATTGCAAATCTATTGAATAACTTACACACATAGGTTCTTAACATTCAGCAGAAGCAAAAATAAAATAACTAATCTCATAATAATGACACAAATTTTGCCCAATCAAAAATTTTCATTAATAATGCAAACTTACCTGGGCTCTCGTCTTGGGATAATGGCCCAACTAAGGAACAACTTACAACCCTGGATCAAATTTGATATGAATCTCCTTGTTTCCCTTCCTCAGATCTAACACTCACTGAGAAGAATATCCCATTCTTGTGTTGTTACAGTGTATCATTCCCATCTCCCAACCTTGGCTTTTATAACTTTACACAGATCTAAAACCCTAAACCTAATCTCCAAAGTGATTGACGACAAAGTTTAGATCTCGCTCACTTAAGATCGAGGGCTAAGATTAAAACTTATTTACTAAAGCAATCTAATTTACTTTACTTTAGCTCAATGAGCCAACATAATAATGTGTTTTTTTCTAAATTAAACTTAGGCTAAGTTACATTAGCAACTTGCTCACACTAGAGTACATATCTAAGGAGACTATGTGCAACTTTTGCACGCCTCGACACATAGGCATGTGCAGAAGTACATGCCCGAGCTACAAACATCAACATCTTACTCCCAATAGTCAATCATTTAATTCAAAATTTTACCTTTATTTTATGTTTGAGTGTTAGATTAGGGTTTGGGACAATCATACTTACATTTTCAGATATAACTAGATTATACGTCTACAGTTATTGAGCATTTGTGTGCTTAAAAATAGATCTTTATCATCATATCTTGCATCACTGAATTATTTTACAGCCCTTTTAAGGCTAGATGTCTTGCATTTTATGTTGATGATTCTAGCATCAAACAAGTACTTCTGCACAGGTCTAAGTGTCTAGACGTGTGGAAGTCATCCAAGACCCTCAACCTTAGCGATTTACTTTAACTAAAGGATTTAATAGAGTATTTTTTATAAGAAAAGTGAGTATAATTTAACGAAATACAAAGGTTATTTGCATTAGTGAATTAGATGAATCCTAGACATTGATCTCAAATGAGGTGAGATTTAATCTCAACCGTTAATCATGTTGATTTCTATAGCATCGGAAAGTGTTCTAAGTCTCATTTTTGGTAAAGAGGCTTGGACATCAGTTATCACCATATTGCTTGATCAAAGTAGCAACCTTCGATTGTATTATTAAACCTTTGGTTTAATGATCTTCAACCGAAGGTTGTAGATCCTTCAACCTTTGGTTGTTTATCCTTAAACCTTTGGTTTAAAGGTTGATCTTTCAACCTTTGGTTGTACTCTTAAGGTCAAGGACCTTACTCATTGGGCAAGCCCAACCTTCCTTCAACCTTTGGTTGATCATTCCTTAAACCTTTGGTTTAATGATCTTCAACCGTTGGTTGTAGATCTTTTGTTAAGGGTTCCGCCAAAGGTTGCCCATCACCCTCAACCCAAGGACCTTAACATCCCTACATACCATTGGCCCTTTCCAGGGCCCTGACAGCCACTTTGGACATCCAAAGCCTTACCACACCATCCTCCCTTGGAGGGGTTCCCTTGGTTTGGAGTTAGATTGGGTATCACTTGGCTCCATCAACGTACTATCCCCTTATGCGGCCATGCATTTTTGACCTTCCATCGACTTCCAAATTACCTGATACTAACCTCTTTTCCCTCCCATACTTGAATTCGAAACCTCGATATACAATTACCTGATACTAACCTTTTTTCCCTCCCATACTTGAATTCGAAACCTCGATATATCCTTAGATCACAACCCTACTTAGGGAGGCTTATAAGCCTTCTAAGCCTTCTTATCAAGGCGCTGCTCCGACTTAACCTTATCACCATGCGTAGGGTGCTTAAATTTAGGAGTTCTACGATTGGGGAAATAGTAATAGGGGACCTTACTGGTGCAGACTTCGATTGAATCTCTTCACGGATTTTAGCAAGTTCTGACTACAAACTATCATATTCATACTTAATTATAGCAAGTTCTATATCTTTCTTGTCCAACTGCTCCTTAAGATCCTTAATACTAGCTTTAAGCTCCTTAATAATCTTATTCAATTCTTCTTGATTCCTAATTAGTTCTTTATTTTCACATTCAAGACGATGAATCTGCTCCAGCTTCTCCTTATTCAATTTAATTTGAAATTTGATAGCGAATAACATGGGCTAAATGTGATAACTCGTAATAGTTCGTGCCTTCGATGAGACACCATCAGCGTTCGATGATACACAATAACCACTGCCTTTACCACTCGAAATCAACATAAAATTATAGAAACCACTGGGAAGCCAAAAATTAGAGAAACCACTGCCTGTACCACGGGGAAGCCATAATATGCGGAAGTTTAGAGCCATTCCTAACCCAGGCTGTCGGAAGTTTATAGCCATTCCTAACCGGGGCTCTATGCAGAGGCATAATTTCATTTTTTATTTGTTTTTTCTTGTTCACCAGCTGTGTTGCAGTGTTGGGGCATAGCAGGATTCGAACCTGCGACCAAATGCTCTACCGTCTGAGCTATACGCCCTTCTGCCCAGGGCACCATAGAAGGGGACCTTGGGCCTCACATGGACCTCCTCATTGGCCTTTTCAAGGCGCTGACAACCACTTTGGACCTCCAAAGCCTTACCATAGCTCTGACCTCCAATCCCTCCTCAAAGACCATTTCCAAGGCGCTGATAGCCCTTGCCTTGGGGACCTTGGGGACCTTGGGGTAATGCCAAGGGAACCCTTGGGGTAATGGCCAGGGCCAGGGCATCGACGGTCTGCGGGGTGAGGGGCCATCTGGTGAGATGGGGACCTATCTTGTATGGTGAGGGCCATCTCCTTCTGGTGAGATGGGGCCCTATCTTGTATCCTTCTCATATAGGGGTATCCTTGTGGGTATGCCTTTGTAGAAGAAAGATGGAGCTTGGCCTGATGCCAGAATGTGGAAATGCAGCCCAAGTACTTCTCCTAAGTGGGCACTCAAACTCCCCCAAGGATGAAGGTGGGATTCCCGCTCGGGAACACCCTTATGCTAAACAGCACTGCAGTCTCCGCTAAACAGCTGAAGAGAGCAACAAGTCATACAGACCATAACAAAATAATAATCCAAAAACATGCCTTCTATGGCTGCCATCCCCTTCCTTATATGCTTAGTGAGCTTCCTCACCTTGGGCCCCACTCATTAAAGCCACTACTTCCATGCATGGAGTCTCCCTCCAAAACTGCGTTGTCCCTCAATGAATGCCACTCCTTCCATACCAGCATTGTTGATTTGGTCAAGGTTGACCCAGTCTACATGCTCTAGCCCCTTTTCACACACAAGGGTGCTTAAAAAAGCTACTAAGATGATCTCCATTCACATTAGGAGCGATTTTATTCCTACTAAGGAGATTTATGGGTCTCCATACCCTCTTATTCTTCAAACTAAGAAGCAAAAACAAAATTTAATATTCCAACTAACTTAAAGCCAATTGGGAATATTACAGTCCTCCCCTCCCAAATGTTGCTTGTCCTCAAGCAACTGTAAAGGTGAGTGCTGCAACTCTTCTCCTCCTTCCTTGGTTACACCTCCATGTGATAAGCTCTCCTCATGAACCAAGTGCCTCCCAATCAATCCCTCCATGAAATGCTCCTCCCAAGTACTCGTGAGATGCCAATGACTCACCTCATAAGAAAACAAAAGATCCAATGTAGCAATCATGGTTTGCCCAATGTTCTCCCTAAAACATGAAGCGTAAGAAACATGGAGCATCTCACTCCCAATGGGCACATTCAATCCTTGCATCCTTCCTCAAATCATTCCCACAATAAGAATAAGGACATCATCAATGTATGGGATCATAACCAAGAATACATAAGCTACCATATGTAATACTGGAGGAGGATCATAGTCCCACATGTGGAACCAGCGCAGTATGTCTCCTGACTACCTCAGAACATGATATAATAAGTGGTTTCCCCACCACTTGTTTGCTGCCATAGTCTTCTCACATGCTTTGAGAAGTTGAGTAATGTTTGGTGCTAATGGAGTACACCCTGAATGATATGTCATCTCCATATATCCTCCTAGGGAGTGTTCATGCTCAACATTGTTTACGGCCCCAAGTTGACGATGAAGTTTATAAGGAAGAGTGCCCCCACTTGGAGCAATGGCCTGCACATGTATGGTAAAGGAATGCAAATATTTATCAAGTAAATCATTATGCATAAAAACATGATCCTCACCATATACTTTGATCACACTAATGGAGTAGCTCATATAGATAGATCCCCTCTCATTCCCAAAGAGGAAAGAGGTGGTTGTGATAACTCCATCAAAGAGTTATGTCTCTCATCCATCTCCAAATGATCCATGCATCTCCTAATATGCTGATGTATCTCCTCTTCAAAGCCTTCCCAAGTGAATCCCTCCATGATGGTGTGGTATGCTCTCATGGAATAAGTGTGGTTGAAGAGAAAATCTTCATGTGCTGCATGTAGTAACTTCTCCTTGAGCTTGGATGCTCTAGATAAGAATATCCTACTCTGATAGTAGATGACCCCATCTCTTATTGAATATCCCTCATCTAATAGCTGGTCATCAAGTATCATGCATGTAAAAAGATCCTTGGAATAATCCACCAACAGCTGGGATCTCCAATAAGGATCTATCCTCCATAGTGACAGCGTTCATGATCTGTCATGTAGAGCATCTGTCATGTGGTTGCCCCCTTCTTTGACATCTCCTATGCCAAAGTCACATACCGGAATGTTGCTATCCTTCCTATGTTGCTCCTCTTGTAGCTGCCCATGCTCAAGTAAAGGTTGAAGCTTTTGGAGGTTAGTCTTCTAAGAGAAGCTATCACCTATCCAAAACTTCCTGAGTTTGGCCAATGTATGCATGAGTGGCCACCATCCTCTACCATGTGTTGAAGATTTCTCCCCAAGTGAGAATATCTTCTAAGCCTCCAAAGTCAAGGAGTAGTCTCCTTGCACCATGATGGTGCCATCCTCCATCCCTGAAGCATCCTCTTTCAGTGCAAGATGTGGGGTGAGAGTGGGTAATGATGATATTGGGAGAATGTCTCCCTCCTCCTTGAGCCTACCCAAGACTCTTTGCATTGTACCATGACCTCCCAATGTTCCCACTCCACCTGGATCTATGAGTGGTGCAACGTGTTGTGAGACATTTCTCACCAACTCCTGATCAGGTGGCCTCCCAGGTGGAATGCCACTAAACAGCAATGTCTCATAGGCCAAAGTCATCTGCATAACTGATAGGACTGTTAGGTCCTTGCTTCCACTGCGCAAATCCAGCTATGTTTTCTGTGTAGAAGCTGTCTGTGAGGGATATGTGTGCATACCCCTAATCATCTGATGTTTGCCACTTTTTCTGTCTATCCACTCTATCTGCAAAGTCTCCCAATATGTGGTGACCTTCCCCAAAGTAATCAACCACTGCACACCCAATATCACATTGGTGTCAGGTATGTCAACCACAAAAAAGTGATCAGTCAATGTATATGTCTCCATGGTGACAGATAAACATGAAACATAATGCATGCACTGCATAGTTCTAGCTCCTGGGACCAAAACTAAAAATCCCTCAAAATCATCAGTGGGTATTGCCCTCCTCTGCACTGGTTGGGCATCGATAAAGTTGTGGGTAGCCCCACTGTCAATCAAAACTAAAACCCTCTGATCCTGAATGGAACCTCGAACCCTCAAGGTCAAGTACTTGGGTACTCCTCTCAATGATGCAAGGGCCTCTCCAATTGGAGCAAATGCTCCATTCCCACCTCCTGGTGGTGGTGGATCCTCTCCTGCTATCCCAGTGTTGTGACCTCCTTCTGGTTCCTCTTCTTCTTCCTCTTCATCATATGAAAATACCTCTATATAGTGTGTCTTTCCTGCTGCACATCTATGTCTGGGTGCCAATGATTCTTGGCATGTGAAGCAAAGCTTCCTTCTCCTCAAGTATATTCGGACATCATCACTAAGAGGTACTTTGTTTTGGCCCTCCTTTGAAGGATGAACCTTCTCATCTTTTCCCTTTGATGGAAAAGTGGGCTTTTGCTGAAATGTTGCATTTGCTCTTGGCAAGGCATCTTGTAGATCTCTAGCCCTCTCAATGGCATCTTGAAGGGTAGTGGGTTTGGTAGATTTAACAAACCCATGTAGAGGTTCTACTAGCTCATCAATAAACATATAGACCCTTCTTGCTGTAGATAAATCAGGAACCATAACAGAAACTTTTAGAAATTTAGAAATATAAGTTTTTGGATTACCTGATTGTTTGAGCTTAGCCTCCGGGTCTCTTCGATCAAACCTCTCCACCAACCTCCTTGTGAACTCTGAATATGCAGTCACATTGGCATGACCCAATGTAGAAAGTCCATGAAACCACCAATCATGTGCTTCACCCTCAAAGTGCAGCGCTGCTATTTTGATGGCCTCCATCTCTGGTACTTGGTTCAACTGGAAGTACATGTCCAGCTTCTCTACCCATGATTTGGCAGTGCATTTGGATGACCCATCAAAAGTGGATAAGAAAAATCTGCCCATAGTCTGGTCAAGATAATTGTGCTGTATGAATCCTCCACCTCTATTGTGATGTCAGGGTTTCCTATTGTCCTTGATCTGACAGAACTCTTGAAAGCTCAAATGGTCCTTGAAACTCTGAGATTGAGATTCATACTCAAGAAAGTAGTCTTCAAGAGTTTCTTGTTCTTGAAACCCTCCATTTCCCACTGCTAAAAATGTAGGCATTGTAGAGCGTTGGAAAACCTACTACTTCACTAGTTGATCACTCTAGTGATGGGAAATGTCGGAGCCTTCTCCATGTAGAAACCCTTTAGGGGATTCTTTGTGTCTATCAATCCTCATTTCTTTTATTTCTCTTGCAATGTCTTGCATAGTTCGAAGAAGAAGCTTAGGGAACCCCTTGTCATCCTCCTCTCCTAATATGGGAGTTTTTCCCTTGTCTTCTTTATCATCTGTATAATCATATCTTCGATTTCTTCTGAGATACCTCTTCTCTCTATCTTGTTGAGATTTTGTGTATTTGCGGTAGCATCAATTGTGCTCTAGGTCCCAAATTTTGAGGAAGGACTAGAAGGAAGGCATTGACTATGAAGAAACCTTCACTCCAGTAGCGTGATACACTTCTATCAGATCCGTCATATCTCTGGCTGTGCAGATGGGATGGGAGATTCACCAGATGGATATCAAGACAACGTTCTTGAACGGGGTGATAGAGGAGGAAGTGTACATAGAGCAGCCAGAGGGCTTCGAGACACATGAGCAAAAGACTCATGTTTGCAGACTTAAGAAAGCCTTGTATGGCTTAAAACAAGCCCCCAAGGCATGGTATGGACGGATTGATAGCTACTTGCAGAAGATGGGGTTCGTCAAGAGTGACGCAAATCCCAACCTATACTACTTGAGAGTAGGAGATGAGCCGCTTATTCTTGTTCTTTATGTGGATGACCTATTTTTTACGGGATCATCTAAGCTCATCAAGGACTACAAGGAGAATCTGGCAACAGAACTCGACATGAAGGACTTGGGGCAGATGCAGTATTTTCTTGGATTAGAAGTCTGGTAGCAAAAAGGGGAAATCTTCCTAGGATAAGGAAGATACACGACAGAAATCCTGAAGAGATTTCAGATGGAAGACTGTAGACCCATGGCCACGCCAATGATTACTAACAGGAAGAAGATAGACACATCGAAGGATGATGAGGCTGATCCCACATTGTACAGACAGCACATCGGATCATTGATGTATCTGGTCAATACGAGACCAAACATCTGTTATGCAGTGAATACCCTCAGTCAATTCATCGTGGAACCAAGGAGGGCTCACTAGGCAACAGCCAAACATGTTCTCAAATACTTGAGAGGGACAGTCGAGTATGGGCTGCAGTACACCAAGGGTAATGAAATCTAGTTGAGTGGGTTCACAGATGCAGACTGGGTTGGAAGCACAGTAGATCGGAAAAGTACCAGTGGGTACTGTTTCAGTCTCGGATCAGGAATAACTTCCTAGTGTAGCAGGAAACAGAAGTTTGTAGCACTGAGCTCAGTCGAGGCAAAGTACATGGCAGCAAGCACAGCTTCGTGCGAGGCCATATGGCTCTGCAAATTGCTCTTGAACCTACTCAAGAAGCGGATAGAACCGACCGGGATTATGTGCGATAATCAGAGCTGCATTAAGCTCTCTAAAAATCCTGTGTTTCATGAACGATCGAAACACATTGACATTCAGTGTCACTTTATCAAGGACTATGTCCAGAGGGGAGCAGTACAGTTGTGATAAACTCCTACAGAAAAACAGGTGGCAGATATCCTCACAAAGGCTCTAAGTAAGATCAAGTTCACTTACTTCAGAGAAAAGAAGGGGATGGTCGAGAACCCCTTCCATTAGATGAAAGGGTGGTCTTCAGACGAAGAGGGAGCTGCAGTATGGATGCTGCAGTGGCAGGGCAGCAGTACAGGAAGTAGCAGCGCAGAGATGAGGGGCAGCAGCTAGGACATCATCAGCGCAGCAGATGATGTAGAGTTAGAGCAATATAGCAGTATCTTGCTTAAACACTTTCCTCGCTAAGAGGGAGTGTTGATTTCTATAGCATCAGAAAGGGTTCTAAGTCTCATTTTTGGTAAAGAGGCTTGGACATCAGTTATCCAGAGAACCCATAAATCGTTTGTGGAAATTCCACTCGGATATGGCTTTATTAAAATAATTAATTATTTTAATGCAAACCCTAAGTTTAAACTTAGGAAAATTAAATAATTAAAGGGTATTAATAGAGCAGAGTGTGAATCTTCTAGAAAACGAAGATCAAGTCATTTTTAATCTGAGTCATTTATTAACGATATAATCTTGGTCGTTGATTCATCAGCGAGAAGACTACAAGAAGAGACTTGAGGGCCATTTGGAAATCAAGCCGGGGACACTCTCAGTACCCGAAGGAAATCTATTCTGAAGCAAGAGAATTCGATTTCAGTGGGTGAGATTGTAGACGCAGGGTTGCAGAAGCAGAAGGAGGAGGGAGGAGTCAGTGATCGGGAAGCAGAAGTCGGGAGGAGGGAGGACAGAAGTCAGGAGGATGAAGGGAAGGGTGAGTTGATCAGAAGCAAGAACCCCTCCACACAGAATCACGCAATCCAGGGAGAGACTGCGCAGAGTTCTCACGATGGATGACGCATAGGGTGAAGGAGGTCACCCCGAGGGTCTGAAATTTGTCTGGAAGGTCCAGAAAATTCAGCCAGGTGTTTGCAAATTTTTCTCTGCTCATCAGACTCTTGTAAATGTACTTTCCATTTCTGAAGATAAATATAAAACCCTCATCTGTTGCACCGGTTTTCCCACATTGGGTTTTTTTAGGGACAATTGTCCAAAAATAACTGTGTTCATGTGGTTGTTTCTATTCTGCTACTTGTGTAAATTATCTTTCTGTTCTTATGCTCTTAATGATAGTGAAAATCTGCAAATGTGTTTATTTCATAATTTACTGAAGCATCTGTAAATAAATTATCTCATAAGTAGGAGAAATAAACCAAGTATTGCAGAAATATTTTCCTCTTGAAAATTTCACAAATCACTTTGGAGATCAGGGTTATGGATTCAGTCAATAACTAAAGCTTATAAAAGCAAGGCTAAGTGAAGGAGAAATACACACAAGAGACATTGTTTTGAACGACGAAAGACGGTGATTCAAGAAAATCTCAGCAAAGGTGAAGAAGGAATTTCATCTAAAGTCCAAAGTAGGAGAGTGCAAAGGAGCAGCAAAAAGGGAAAACCCAGCCACCAAAATTTTAAGGATAGTTCTGTATAGTCATACAGCAAGAAAAGCTGACAAAGACGCAGCTACACAGGAGCCAAATTGCAGGGCCATATAGTGGCTGAGTTGCTGGGCCATACAGTGGGCAAGGAGGCCATACATGCCGTATTTCTCTGCAGCCACAGGGCATACAACAGCCTCAATCAACAAGTTACAGGGTGCAGGCAGCATAGGTAACCACTGGAAGCAGCAGGAAGGCATGGGCAGGTCAGTGTCAGGGCCGTACTGGCTGCAGAAACGGAGGTTTCCTCAGAGAAAAAAGATTGTTTTGCTGTAATTGTTATTTTTCGCAATGAGCAATTTACTTTCCAAGTTGGGAAAGCCCTTGTATGCTGAAGATCTAATTTATGAACAGCAGAATTGAACAGCAGCAAATTCCATGTGCATTTGTGAGATATTTCATTTTATTTCTGCTAAATTTATTTTATTTACATGTTAAAAGCCCTGCTATGCAGTTTATTCAGTAATCTGCAGTTTAATTTAATTTACAAGAAGGAATTACTAGGAAATATTTTTCCTATTTGTTGGGGTTGAAGAAAATTTAACATTTCAGGGCTGTTACATGCCATTTAATTTTCATATTTAATGAGTTAGTTAAACCCTACTTCAATTCTTATTTTCAGCCCTAGCTTTCATTGATTATCACTTGTTCAAGGGGGCTCATTACTTGTCGTCAAAAGAAATCATTTTTTGTTCACGTTTTGCAACAACCATAGCTTTTGCTTCTCTTGTACTGAGTGGAGTTCCCTCTTTGACCTATATTGATTTGGTAAACATTTTAAATTGTCTTCAAAACTTCATACACTCAAATCTGGAAATTGCTTTGGATAAACTACCTTGTTCTCACTTTGGATAGTCGCATATCAATGGTGGTATTGTGATTAGCTAATATACGGTTCCTTAGACTTGACTTCCTCTTGCCTTAGGAATCCTTGAAGCTGCTAGGGAAGCTTCCCTTATGTAGGAACCATCATTCACTAAAAAGAATGATTTCCTAGGTGATTGTGGTAACACTTCCATGTTACACTTATCTTAGTGCCTTGTGACAGCCTTTGCATTGAGGTGTTAGATTTTGTAATGACGGGAGTCTAGTAGGAGTGATATCATGTTATGGCAATATAGTGCTGAAGCTCAAAGGGGATGTAACGCTTAAAGTCAGTGTTAACAAAACTGGACTGCAACCAGTGGAACCAACCGGTCCGACCGTTTTTGGCCCAAAATCGGTCCAAACCGGCCTATTTCACTGAACTGGTAGGTTTAGGACCAGTTCCATGTAGCGCAAAAAATTTGTTTTTTTTATTTTATTTATTTTTTCAGTTGGTTGGCCCACTTCTAATTCTCCCCTAGGCTAGCCCAATATTCAAGCCTATGGCCCAATAGTATTGCTATGCAATTCATGGTAATGTTACCAATGACATTCCCCTTTATCTTTGATTTTCATCCTTTTACTTAAATTTTTAACATTACCATGAAATGACTTAGAATGTTTGAGAGTGGTTCCAACTTCATTGGATTTCATATGGAGAGAATAGAATTTTAGATTTCACTCAAAATCCAGTAGACTTGAACAATTTTTGAAGATTTCAGGATTTGGGGGATTGCAACATGTTAAATTTGGATAACTAGGTCCAAACTCCATGTTGTGATGCTCAGATTAAGAGGCTAATATTTTTGTTGGATTCCTCTTTCGGAGAGGTGTAAAATCCATATAAAATATATCTTAATCCGATGAGCAAAACATTTATTTTGAATTTATTATTTATAATAAATTATATGTGCAGGTCGGCCTTGAGGTTTTACACCCCCAGCAGATGTGTCACACACCCCAATGATGGATATAAATACAGGCAAAGTTGGAGAGCATTTCACAACAACTCAACACACATCTTCTTCTCTCATCTGATTTAGTACGAGCTCCTTGGAGGACAATTCCAGCCCACACGTGTGGAGAAGAAGGACGAAATCTGTACGGCTGAAGGGAAGGACGAATTTTTGTAGCTAGGGTTTTGCTGGAAGTTTGACCAGCGTTGACTTTGGTCAACGCATGGTCCGAAAGGGCTGAAACTTGTTGGAGAGTTCGATTTTGAGAGGCCGTACACATTGGCACTGAAATCGAGGTCAAAGGGTTGACCGAACTGTTGCTGCGTTGACTTTTAGCTTGCTGCCCTGCGTTGACTTTTCTGGACAGCGTTGACTTTTCTAGAGTTGACTTCGGTTGACTCGGTAGCTGATTGGAGGATTGTTGTGACACATTCTGGGTTGGCTGATCAAGGAGACTTTGCTGGTTGAAGCATCCTGTTGACCGCCGTAACGCACCATCACATTTTTTCTATTTCTGATTTGTCTTCTATAAGATCCACTTATATGTTCTATCAGCATTTTACTTAACTATTTGTGTGATTGCTGTAAGAAAAGTAAAGTTGCTTCAAGCATAGAACATCTACAAAAATTTATATGGAATCAGAGCTGAGGTGAAGACAAGCCCTATCTTTAGCAATCACCATCGGAGGAAATGGGTTCCACAAGTTATGAATTCAAGGAGAATGACAAGCTGACTGGAAGGGATGACTTCCATGCCTGGAAGATGATATTAGATCTCAAATTGGAAGACCATGATCTCTTGGATTATGTACTGGGTAAGATTCAAGAACCTCCATCCAATGCCACCGCTGCTGCTAAAAACAAGTATAAGAAGGGGGAGACCAAAGCAAAGTTGATGATCAGGGAATCCATACCTAAGAGTTTGGTTGCCTATATATCTGAGCTAGGCACATCCAAGGAGATGTATGACAAATTGATCCTGATGTTCAAAGTAAACAATGTGAACCAAGTGCTATTCCTCAAGAATAAATTGAAGAATATGAAGAAGGGCCGGGATGAGTCTGTTCAAGCTTACTTTTTGAAATTGACCGAAACAAGGAACAATCTGCTGGCTATTGGGGAGACAATAGCCGATCGTGAGATGGTTCTCACCGCACTTGGAGGACTCCCATATGAATGGCAAGTATTCACTACTACCATTCTCAATAATAATACCATTCCTAACTTTGACGAGCTTCTGTCTAGATGTATGCAAGAAGAAACAAGAATGAAGGAATTCGATAATGACAGAAATGTTGCTTATGGTGATCATTCTCGAAAGAAGAACTCTGGTGGTCCTAAGGACAAAGGAAGAACAAGGACTCAAGAAAAGAAGGGTAAGTGTTTCACTTGCCATAGGCCTGGTCACTATGCTAGAGAATGTCCCTTCAAGAAGGATTCTCCCGATAGTGATGATAACAACAACAACCGGAGGAATGGGAATCGAAGAAACGACGGATCTAAAGGAAAGAGGAAGGCTCCCTCTGGTGGAAACAATCAACCTTCTAAAAGGTCTAGAAACTCCAGGTATGAGGAGTCTAATGCTGTTGATAAAAGAAATGAGTATATTCTTGTATCTGCTCTCTCTGCTACATCTCCGCCCGACATTATGGATGTCTGGCTGATAGAGAGTGGTGCCTCAAGACACATCACTGGATTCAAGGAAGCACTCTCTGACATGGTTGAGAGGGATACTAATCTAGAAACTATCCTTGGAGATAATGCCACATACCCCGTGAAAGGGACAGGAACTGTGACCCTCCACTTGTCTCAAGGACAAGTCCTACGTCTGCAAGATGTACTCTATGTACCAAAATTGAAGAAGAACCTTGTATCTGTATCAGCCATGGAAGACAAAGGGTTCAATGTAACATTCTCTGATGGAAAGGTGCTCATGTGGAAGAAGAGCTTCAAGGAAGCTATCTCGATTGGTTTTAGAGTTGGCACACTCTACCAGGTTGGAGGGAGTCCGCTGGGAGCAATGACATGTGATACTATCCGACAAACCGAACTATGGCACCGGAGATTTGGACACCTTCATTACAAGGCCCTTCCCGAAGCAAGGAAGGTGGTGACAGGGATGCCTAACTTTGGAAATAATCATGAAGGTGTATGTAAGGGCTGTGCCAAAGGAAAACATACAAGGGGACCTTTCCCCTCAAGTGTCAAAAAGACATCTGATATTTTGCAACTGGTCCATTCTGATCTATCTGGTATGTTGTCCGTGACATCCCTAGGAGGATGTTCCTACTACATGACATTCACTGATGACTTCTCTCGCAAAACCTGGATATACTTCTTGAAGAAGAAGGATGAGGCTTTCATGTGGTTCCGTACCTTCAAAGCCTTGGTGGAAAATATGACCGGAAAGAAGATCAAGATTTTGAGGACTGACAATGGCACCGAATATGAGTCAAATGAGTTCAAAGACTTTTGCAGAGAAGCTGGCATTAAGAGGGAGACTACCACTGCATATACTCCTGAGCAGAATGGTGTTGTTGAACGCAAGAATAGGACTATTGTGGAAGCTGCCCGTGCCATGCTATGTGACCAGGGTCTACCAAAGTTTCTGTGGGGAGAAGCTGCAAATACTGCTGTGTACATTCAAAACCGATGCCCTCATTCCGCCTTGGACTCCAAAACTCCCGAAGAGGTTTTCTCTGGTAAGAAACCTGATGTCTCACATTTTAGAATTTTTGGATGTCCTGTCTATTTTCATGTGCCGAAAGAAAAGAGAAGTAAGTTGGATGCTTCTAGGAAGAAAGGAATGTTTGTGGGCTACAGTGAGACTTCTAAGGCCTATAGAGTCTATGTACCTAGTCAAAGGGAAGTAGAGATATGCCATGATGTCACTTTTGACGAAGATGCTTCCCTAAAGAAAGTAGTAGATCTTCCAAGATCTGAAGAAAATCATGAAGAAAGGCCTGGAAATCAAGAGGAACTGCAGGATGAGACAATGCCTGATATTGAAGGACCAATGGACCCTATTGATCCATCTCCTTCACTGGGAAAGAGACCATCATGGCTCAGGGATACCCTCGAAGATGTTGAGGGTCATGCTGCCCCAAGGGGGACATTCCGAGAAAGCAAGAAGCCGTGTAGATACCAAGGGTATCTAGCTGCCATGAGTACTATTGTACAATCTGAACCTGGATCTTTTGAGGAAGCCGTAAAGCATCAAGTCTAGAAGGATGCTATGCACGAAGAATATGAGTCCATAATGAAGAATGATGTCTGGGATGTGGTTCCAAGACCGAAGGACAAATCAGTTGTCACAGCGAAATGGCTCTACAAGATCAAGCATGGTTCTGATGGAAGTGCTGAAAAGTTCAAGGCAAGATTTGTTGCCCGTGGCTTCTCTCAAAAGGAAGGAGTAGATTATGATGACATATTTGCACCTGTGGCATGATATACCACCATTCAATCAATCATAGCCCTTGCTGCTACGCAAGGATGGAGTCTTCATCAGATGGATGTCAAGACCGCTTTTCTGCATGGTGCAATAAAGGAAGAGGTGTATGTAGAACAACCTCTGGGGTTTGAAGTTCAAGATCGAGACACTTATGTCTGCAGGTTGAAGAAAGCCCTCTATGGGTTAAAGCAAGCACCCAGAGCTTGGTACGAGAGGATGGATAGTTACTTGATGAAGTTGGGCTTCACTCGAAGTAATGCTGATCCGAACCTTTACTTCAAGGTTGTACAGGGGAAGCCTCTAATTCTAGTGCTATATGTGGATGACCTCTTCCTGACAGGTGTTGACCCTCTCATTCATCAATGTAAGAGGGAGCTCGCTGCTGAGTTCGAGATGAAGGACCTAGGACTGATGCACTACTTCCTAGGCCTGGAGGTCTGGCAGAGACCTGGAGAGATTTTCCTTTCTCAAGGAAAATACATTGTGAAACTTGTAGAGAGATTTGGTATGGTGGACTGCAAGTCCGTGTCAACACCAATGGAACTCAACTTCAAGAAGTTGAGTGGCAACGCCGCTGGGCCTATCTTGGCCAATCCTACTGAGTATCGTCAACTCATAGGAGCTTTGATGTTCTTAGTGAACACCCGACCAGATATATGTTTTGCAGTGAACACTTTGAGTCAACAGATGGTTGAGCCTCATCATTTCCTTCGGGTTGGTGCCAAGAATCTTGAGATATCTTCGGGGGCACGATAAACCATGAGGTGAGATACCTGTAAAGGTGTGACACTGTGGATATGCGGTACCGATTGAAATTTTGGCGGTGTGGTGGATCGTAAGAGCACATCGGGATGCGCCAATCTTGGTTACCGCCGATCTCATGGATGAGCGAGCGAGAAGTGGTCGCTTTCGGCCGGCGAGCCGAATACATTGCGGCAAGTATGTGCTTTGTTTGTGAAAGCGAGTTTGGTTGCGAAAAGCTCTTCCGTGAAATTTCATTTTGGACATGTGCTAGGTCTGTTTGTGTGATATAAACGATAGCAGTGGGATTCGTTTGTCATAGAATCCCGTGTTCCACGATCGATCCAAGCATGTTGATGGCTGGTACCACTTTATCCGAGATATGGTACAGCGAGGCGCCATAAGGCTCGATCATAGGAACTGATGAGCAGGTCGCGAATATTCTCACTAAGCCCCTGGGGAAGGTCAAGTTCCTAACCTTCCGTGAGAGTCTTGGTATCGTGGAACGACCCTATGATGTGGGTCCTGTTGGACGATGAGCTTTGGGAGCTCTGGGGGGCTTTGGGGATAGCTTCTCGGAGCTATAAGCACTCATAATGCTTCTGCCCCACCCTTGTGATTATTGAGCTGGTTCACCACTCATTTATCTGTGCCCCGTATGCATCCTACCCATTGAGTTTAGGGCTCATGGGAAGTACCTCTCATTTGGCCAATGAGGTGGGAAAAGCTAGAGACTATTAGCAAAGACTGATGGACGCATCAGAGATTGCCGTACTCTCTATCTGGGATGGCACGGTCCAACCACTTGATCTGGGATCAAGTTTAGTGAGGTCTGGGACCTCTGCCTGACTTCGGGTCAGATGAACCAACTTTGGGTTGGTTGGATACTCTTTATGAGTTTGATAGAGGTTTTGAACCTCTGGACTGATTATGTCAGTCAGGGGATGATGTCTTTGTGACTGACCCACTTCTGTTCTGAAATAAAGAGGCCAGCAAAGCAAGTTACGGCGGGATGACGCATGATGTTTGATTGCACTGATGGATGGAGTTCTCCCTAGTTGAGAGGGAGTGTTAAATTTGGACAACTAGGTCCAAACTCCATGTTGTGATGCTCGGATTAAGAGGCTAATATTTTTGTTGGATTCCTCTTTCGGAGAGGTGTAAAATCCATATAAAATATATCTTAATCCGATGAGCAGAACATTTATTTTGAATTTATTATTTATAATAAATTATATGTGCAAGTCGGCCTTAAGGTTTTACACCCCCAGCAGATGTGTCACACACCCCAATGATGGATATAAATACAGGCAAAGTTGGAGAGCATTTCACAACAACTCAACACACATCTTCTTCTCTCATCTGATTTACTACGAGCTCCTTGGAGGATAAGTTCAGCCCACACGTGTGGAGAAGAAAGACGAAATCTGTACGGCTGAAGGGAAGGACGAATTTCTGCAGCTAGGGTTTTGCTGGAAGTTTGACCAGCGTTGACTTTGGTCAACGCATGGTCCGAAAGGGCTGAAACTTGTTGGAGAGTTCGATTTTGATAGGCCGTACACATTGGCACTGAAATCGAGGTCAAAGGGTTGACCGAACTATTGCTGCGTTGACTTTTAGCTTGCTGCCCTTCGTTGACTTTTCTAGAGTTGACTTCGGTTGACTCGGTAGTTGATTGGAGGATTGTTGTGACACATTCTGGGTTGGCTGATCAAGGAGACTTTGCTGGTTGAAGCATCCTGTTGACCGCCGTAACGCACCATCACATTTTTTCTGTTTCTGGTTTGTCTTCTATAAGGTCCACTTATATGTTCTATCAGCATTTTACTTAACTATTTGTGTGATTGCTTTAAGAAAAGTAAAGTTGCTTCAAGCATAGAACATCTACAAAAATTTACACAACATTTCCATTGGATTTTGACACGTACAAGAGTATGAAACTAGTATTTAATTACGAGGGTATGGAACTAGTATTTAATAAAGAGCACCAAGCCCTCTATGTACTTTTATGTTAGTGGCATTGGTTGTCGAACTCCTCTATCATGACTCTACTAAAAATGTGCCCATCACTCAAACAAAATCTTGACATGACATGCTACGTTTTTTCTATCTTATTTTAATGCCTAAATGGTTATATTGATGAGAAAGACCCCAATATAGGCAATGATTTTGATGATATATAGGCATTTGTTGTAGAATGATTTTTGTTTTGATGCTAGAGACCATCTAGAGCCTATTTGTTGATGTATTTTCGGTTCAGAGATGGATTGCTCTCGACGCTATTTTGGTTATGTGCACCCTTACATGCTATGTAAATGAGAACTTTTGCATATTTGTGTATAAATGGTTTGGATTCATATGGATGTACATGAATATATGTGTTTTTCTTTAAAATATGAATATTTTATGTGTTTTTGGTAAACCGGTTTTTTACCGGTTCCGACCAATTCCCGGTCCACAAGGTTTTTCGGTTCGATCACCAGTTCGGTTCTGATAACATTGCTTAAAGTAGTCTAGCGGAATTTAAAGAATTGCTCTGGCACAAAGGTGCGACTGAAAGAGGGGGTTGATGAAGGGGAGGAAAAGGAAGGCATTTCAATTGTATGAAGAATCAAGATCAAATATTTTGGAGTGGTAGGGCAAAGAAATATACATGTAGATTAGAGAAGATCAATCATTTCCTCTTAATTATTGGTAATATAGCACACTGGATAAATGAAAAGTTCAAATTATGTTCACAAATAAAGTATGTACTTACAAATTTCACAACTTAATAAATAAAAAGAATGAAAATAAATTGTGACTCACCTCCATAAAATTGTGAAATTGAGTGAGCATACGAAATATGAGCTTTGTTAAAGAGATTTTGCCCCTGGATAAAAAGTGTAGAATCTCAAAACGATCCTTTATCCAGACAAAATATTTAATAAAGTGTCCATCGCTAACAATGATAAGCAAAATACAGAACTTTAACATTCTTACCAAGATGGATCGAAGTGTACATGAGAATAGCGAATTACAACTGGTTGAACCGGAAAACCAGGGACAAAAGCCCCAGTCTGAAAAGATATAAGTGCCCTTCCATTGGTAGTTGTCCCTTCTGGAAATAACATCACACGTGGAAAATCATTGCATGAAGCCTTTCTCTGCATTTAAATCTAACACAAATCAATAAGCTGTTGTCAATGTGAATAGTAGAACATAAAATTTATCATGTTGACTTAGAAGTTAAATATATAAGTCATAAAGATGCAATAACAAAAAAACTAGAAATTAATTCCCACTTTATGTAATGGTTTCCATTTCAGCAATGCCACATCAACATCTCAAGCAATTCATACCAAAAATAAAACATAGGTGATTAGTTGAGTGGATCCAATGCATGCAACTTTGATAAAATAAGACATATGAACGCTTTTCACGAACTGCAATTAGTTATGATAAGGTTCCATATATTACGAGCACTAAAAGATAATTTTTGTCTATTATCTGCCTTGTTACCACTTGATCTCTCACCTTGGGCGCAAACCCTTTACGAGGTGAAAAGATAAATGGAACTCAGAAAAGTCACCTTAGCACCCTCTTGCCCAATTTTGGGATGAGTTGTAATCAACACAAAGGTATAACTACTGATTACAGGGAATTATAAGAGTTATCAATCTTGGTTTAGGTCTCTGTAGGCTTTTTCTTGGTTTATCTCCCTTCTTCTTCCTGTTTTTAAAAAAAATTCCCCTGTTCTTTGTTGATTATTTTCCTTCTTCCTTTTATTTTTTCCCTGTCTTTGTTGATTTCTTTTCTTTTTTTCCCTTATTATTTTTTTTCTTGGTCTTATCTTTGTCCCTTATTTATATTATTATAATTCCCTCTTCTTATATTAGAAAGATTAAAATAGTTATAATTCCCTCTTCTTATATTAGAAAGATTCCTTTTAATTTAATTAAAATAGTTATTAAAAATAATTAAAAATATCTATTTATTATAATATTTTTAAATAATTAAAATACTTATTAAAATCATCTTAACCCCTTTTTATTAATTATTAAAAAATTTAATAACTAATTAACCAACTCAATAATGGCTAGCTCTTTAACGTCTAGTTTTTTACGGTTATATCTGGGCAACGTTGCATCCTTACTATTTATTCATGATGATCGATTAAGCTTTTTCACCTTGTCCTGAGGATGAACCACCGCATTAGCTTTTTCCTTATAATAGAAAGATTAAGATTATAATTCCCTCTTCTTATATTAGAAAGATTCCTTTTAATTTAATTAAAATAGTTATTAAAAATAATTAAAAATATCTATTTATTATAATATTTTTAAATAATTAAAATACTTATTAAAATCATCTTAGCCCCTTTTTATTAATTATTAAAAAATTTAATAACTAATTAACCAACTCAATAATGGCTAGCTCTTTAACGTCTAGTTTTTAACGGTTATATCTGGGCAACGTTGCATCCTTACTATTTATTCATGATGATCGATTAAGCTTTTTCACCTTGTCCTGAGGATGAACCACCGCATTAGCTGGTTCGAAACGTCGACCAACTCATAATAATGCGATTAATCCGAAAGACATTTATCTACTAGTACTAAGTTATCAATCTGTTAGTGTGTTGATCTTTACTTGAGAAATATGTGTTGAATTTTGTAGCTATGGTCGGTTTTCATATTAATATTTTTAGCCCTTGATGCATATGTAATGATAAACATGAGGCATGTTCTTCATGACCTTGTCAAAAGAGAAAATATATGACATGTTCTTCAAGTCGGTTTTTAGAAGAGAAAAATTGTGAATTTAAATTTGAATTTGTGGTCCCAAGATGACCTAGCCGGCCCCTCCTACAAGACAAGTTGGCCCAGCTTCTAGAGGCACCCATCCGGCCTCCCAAGACTACATATACTCCATTGGTTCTACTCCACAAGCACACATTGGATCTCACATAAGAAGCATATCTCTGTTCATCCAAGAAAAGGAAACAAGCAAGAAGATGGCCGAAGTTATCTCCTTCTTATCTGACCTCGCACGTGTGGCATTTCTGTTCATCTGACTGCGCACATGTGACAGAATTTCCGGGCATCTTTGGAGCAGCAGGTCCAAGTTTCTCTGATGCAGGAATAAGCTGAAATTTGGCCCTAGCAGATCAGATCAGATTGAGTTTAATGGTCAGAAATTTGATTTGACAAATGGGCAAGTTGACCAGATTTGACCTCAGCTATTCTGCTGGTCAGTTTGACATCGCATTTGACTAGATGTATCTCTGTTGAACTTAATGTTTTTTCTAAGGAAAAGGCTGTTGGGTTTTTCCCCCATGTGGGTTTTCCCAGGGTAAATGCTTGTGTCTCTTGTTTGGCTGACTCTTTATGATTCTACTGTCCTACTATTGAAGATCTTTTGTGTAATTACTTTATGATGAATGTGAATGAAAGAAAGGTTAAATTAAAAAATCATAAGATGTAATTATCAGTTTAGAAGACCTATGAAAAATCAACATGGGATCAGAGCTATAGTAGAAAAGCAGCCTTCAAGCTATCCTCTAGGGCTTGCTCTATTATAACCCTAGAAGTCAAGAAAGAAATCACAAAAGAAGGCCAAGATCTGCCTTCTTGTCTGAAGAAAATCTTCACTCTTCTCTGCCAAGTCAATAATGAAATCTATTGTGAAAGAAGTCCTGGTTCAATATCACAGATTGCAAGATATCAGAGATATGTCCATGCCTTTGGTCAAGAACAAGTCCGAAGCCCTAAGCCTCAGTCCATCTATTAAAGGACCAAAGACCTCAAGATCTGAAGAAACCAAAATAAAGCTCAGTCTGGAAAATACGGTACGTCACAAAATTTAATTTCAGGGAGGCTGAGATTATCTGAGATTTGGGCTCAGTCTGAATTGCCTCAATATGCCAAAAAGAAGTCTCAGTCTGGTTTCAGAAAGGCCAAAAAGGCCTCAGGATGCCCTCAAGAAGGCCGAAAAGTTTCAGAATGAAATTTAGAACAAAAAGCCTCAGATGCAAGGTCATATAGAATTGCATTTTTGTCTTTGAATCATACCACAATGAAATCTCTGTGCAAGCACGGGAAGAAGAACAAAATTGTTGTTGCAATGATTCTTGAAAGGCTGAAGCCATTTCCAGAAACCAAGTCCCTTTATTCTTGAGGAGCCGAGCTGGTTTCACTTTGGAGGAAGCACCCAAAAGAAGTCTGAAAATATCTGTGTCTGAAGATAAGCCAACAAAGTCATCTCTTGTGCATAAAGTCTACTTTTGATCCTTGAGTTATGGAAGAGACGGTACATGAAAGAAGGGATTGTACTGTCGCCTTAATTTGAAGTGTTTCATGGACCTCATTCCTCTTGTTATGGATACAATAACTATCATCTAATCTGAAGGACTTTGGTTCCATGTCTTGTTCCATGCTAAGCACACTGATTCCATGGAAAGCAGATTACAGCGATGAGTTGTCATAAGACAAGTATGAAATCTGGAAATACAACCATATAAAGAGACAAGCAAAAGTTTGCCAAAGTCTGAAGTTTGATGCTTGGAATATAAGGTATGTTCTATCAATTTAGTTACAATCTCATTTAGGATCAAAAGTTTTCTTTGGCAACATTCTTATAGACCTCAACTAGAGGAATTGACTGTTGAGAATTTGGAGGGCTGTAGGTTAATACAAATTCTCTTCTTGATAATTACTTGTGACCTTACTTATGATACTTATGTCTTCTCTTCTATTAGTTTAGTTAATCTTTCATCAAGTCAATTATCAAAGAGCGCAAGACACGAAAGTTAGGCTCCTAGAGCCAGGGCAAAACCTCTCCCTCTTGGAGAGGAAAACCCGCAAAGAATTCTTCTTATAGATCTTCAAATGACAAGTACCATGACCCAGACTTAAGACCCTAGACCTAGATTTTGCTTCAAGAACCTTGATCTTCACCTTGTATATGCTTGTATTTGAATTGCTTGAACTGTGGGAAGGTAAATCAAGAATTTACATTCCTCACTATTGTTGCCACTTCTCCTTATGATCACTGTCTCAACCTTTGCTAATTTGATCTTGATATCACAATCCTTAACTATGTATATCAACCACTTAGATCTATTCCTTAAACTTCACTATACCTTGCTATTACAAACTGTATTTGAACCTTGATCTTCACCTTGTATATGCTTGTATTTGAATTGCTTGAACTGTGGGAAGGTAAATCAAGAATTTACCTTCCTCACTATTGTTGCCGCTTCTCCTTATGATCATTGTCTCAACCTTTGCTAATTTGATCTTGATATCACAATCCTTAACTATGTATATCAACCACTTAGATCTGTTCCTTAAACTTCACTATACCTTGCTATTACAAATTGTTATTGACTATCCGCAGACTGTCCTTTTTCTATTCACAAACTTCCTTCAATTCCACATTCATAAGTTAACCTTTATCTGCATTTATGCGCTGCCCTAATTCTCTGTCTTGTCCGCACTTAGTTGCTGTCGTGTATCCGCAAATTTTCCTGCAGTTGATCTGTCCTGACGTCCATACTGCAATTTCGGTGTTATCAAAAATTTTCTTGCGGCTGATCTATCCTAACGTCCTTCTATTATCCGCAATGTAACTTCAGTGTTGTCCGATTACTCCCTTCCAAAACAGTACGCAGAACTAACTCACACTTGTCCCCAATTTCAAAGGAATCCGCAATTTTTTTGTGTCTCAAGTGAACCGCAGGTCTAGGTATATATAGTGGCATGTCCTTCTGTTTTAGGCCGACCATTCACCATCATGTAGGCCGACTTTAACTTCTGTCCATAGGCCGACATGGAGGACTTTTATTCCAACGTTGAGAGTGTAGCTTTGAGCCTCATTTAGGAGCCATTTCTTCATGATATCATGACAAGGTCTTGGAGCATAAGTTCTAGACTTGACACTTCATGTACATGACACTTAATTACACTTGTATGCCTAAAAGACTTAAACCTAGTAGACATCAAGAAGAAGTCTATCTACATCATAAAGATCTTGCTCATGAAACCCATGAAGCAAGTACACCAAAAATACATTTTATTATCTTTGACATCTTCTTTACATATATACATAATTACATAGTCAACATGACGACCGACCTAGTTACACTTTTCAACACTCCCTCTTAACAAGGGAGGTATTCATACAGGTACATGGTTACTTTCAAACTAAAGAATCTCATAAGAAGAATCGGATTGGTAATCGCATCTGTATAGCATCATATCAACCAGCATTGTCCTAGTGCAAGGCCTTGACTAACAGCGACATCTCTCAACGAGACAATGGGCTACAATGCTGGCGAGACACATGACTTATAGACACCATCGTCATTGTCTCTCCAAGGTACATACTCCACCCGGGTGTTCCCAAAGTATGACCTTCTTGGACTATTCTTCTCTTGGGTAGCTAGCCCTCAAAGAATATCGATCCCCGACTACTCTTATCTTGAATGCCCTAATACATTCTCAAAGAGTATCGAATGCCAGATGATTACCCAATCCTCCATTATGTCTTCCCAACTGAAGACCAGAACGATGTGTCTATCTCTCCCTCTCAACCAGGGAGAACCTATTCCACAAGGGAATGTACTCATTCCTATACAAAGAATGTACCTAAGCTCACTCTTAGGAATTACCAAGTTTCTTCCAAGTAAGAAACTTATCATCAGGCTCCCCCTTAACCAGGGACCTCCAACAGCAATGGTGAGACACCCAGCTGCTCATGAAGAATTCTTGTTCTCGATGTCATGGATTTCAATATTGAGGAATCTTCAACTTTTAGCTTCATAGGGCACAGATCATCCATCAATTCCATCCTGAGTCATGTCAGCTATCAGAGAGTGATTCATCAGACTTCCTTGTCTGGTCCACTGTTATGCCACGCTGCTTTCCTTCGAATCATCTCCAAGGATCATACATCCTTTCTCATGATTAGCAGCCCTGCACAAATTCAACCAGATAAGCATATTCATATGAACTTTTAGATTAAAAGTTACCTTAGAGATGATATTTCACCATGACATCTTCCTGTAGGCATCGACATCTTTCATACAAATTAACATGTCTCCTAATGATATGTTTTTCCAAGGGTGTTCTTCTTTACCAGACTTCTGTCAGAGTCTACATATCTTCCCAAGAGATCTCCTAGTCACATCTTCTTGGCCTCCGGATGATAACTACCTCTTGGCATGGTTGCATTTCATGATCTCTTTCTCTCTGGACATTCTTCATTCCCAGGACATTACAAATTTTCCAATTTCTTGTTTATGTACAACCACCTCATATTCTATGAGAACATACTATGTTTATTTCATCCATCAGTGCACTGAGAGATCCTCCTTCATAGATCATACTTCTAAATATGGAAGTCTATTACCTGCAACCATATGACATGACTTCACAGCATCCAATAACGGCATATATGTCTGCATACCTCATATATATTTTCCTGAGTCATCCTGTAGCAATTTCTCTAGAATGAAGAGCTTCATTCCTTTGGCCTGCTTTATCAATATGTCATCACATCCCAGAATTTTGTCACCATGATGACCCTCGATCTGATGACTGCTTTACTTTAGTAGAGAGATTTTTCAGAAACTATTTTCACTGAGAGCTCCTTTCATGCTTCTATTGAGATGCTTCTTAATGTACATTGCTTTCTATTATGCAATCAATCAAGGATCACTTAAAGAGAAAGATGATCTCAATCATAGGAGAGATCTCTCTCTTCCTCCTTCTTAGATCTTTTAGCATTAGGTTCTTCTCTTTCATTAGTGACATGGGCTTCTTCCTTTTTCCTCTTGTCCTTTTCAGATTTAGGACAATCTTTTTTATAATGCCCAAGTTCATTACATCCAAAGCATCATACGTTGTCCATATTCTTTCTTTTATTCTGAGAGCCAAATTTTCCGAATCTTCCTTTCTTCCTGTATGAGGCTGCAAAGGCACGATTCTCTTCACTTGGTCTTGTATCAGCTTTGGCCTTTAGTTTTGTTTCCTCTATTTTACATAGAGAACATAAATCATGGAATGGAGTGGCTTCTTTCTTCCCATATAGACTAGAAGTGAAGTTTCCCCATTCCTCTGGTAGAGGATTCAGAACCACTATAGTCATCTCAGTGTCAGACATCACTTCTCCTAGTTCCTGCAGTTGATCTCTTATTTCATAAATCCTCATGAAGTATGGAGTGATTCCTTCTTCCCTTGATAATTTCATTTTGTATAGTTCTTGTCTCAGAGAGATTGCTTCTCCAGCTGTACTCACAAAGAATAGCTTCACCAATTTCTCATATATTTGTTTTGCAGTCTTTAGTTTTGATACATAGGGAATGAGAGAGTCTTTGATGGATTTTATGAGAATCCTTTGAGCTCTAATTTCTCCCTTCATGTACTTGGCATGGGCTGGAGCATCTTCTTTTGGGGGTTGAACAGTAGATCCTTCTACGCATTCGATATAGTCATTACTTCATCTTCAATTAAATTCAAGTACGATTTCTTTTCTTCCATGCACTAAAGAGTTTGATGACCCAACCAGCTTGTTGTTTTCTTTACAATAAGGCATCTTGACAGATAGGGTCATGAATGTAGAAATTTCCTGTTTCCCACCCCGGTTTTCAGTTTCACCTTATTTCTCCAAATAGTTAAATGCCCTTTCCCATATCCTTACATTCAACAAACTGGAAAATAATTTTTTGCTGAAAACACAAATTCTGGAAAATTTACAGAATGCTGGAAAATGCAGAAATAAAAATCAGCAGATACAAACAACCATTCAACACATGATAACACAGTGATTTTTGGTCAACATGACCCTCGAAAAACCCCCTACAACTCTTGGGGAAAACCAGTTCGAAAGCTTCTCTTTTATTTTCTGAATATTGCTTTTTACAGTGAAACAGGAAAAACTCAGAAAAAATTTCAGCAACCAATTTACAGACTTATCTCGATTTCCGTGCTTGCACACCGCCTCGGAAATTGTGCCAAATCAGCAACAACAGAAAACAGAAAATTTACAACACCTTAGGACAGCATTAAATGTTGTACGTCCGCCTCGGGAAGCGTGCTAGAACAGCCGTACTTTGCTGTACGGACTGTACAGATTTTGTACAGCAACCTCTCGAAATCCGTGCCAAAAATCTGGGCTGTGCTACTGTCCTCTTCCTCGGTTTTTGTGCCAAAAATGACAGCCACCCTCTTCCTTGGAAAACATGCCTGATTTTTGTGCCTTGAAGTGCGTGCTTGCTGTTGTACCCTCTTCCTCGATTTTTGTGCCTCCTCACTTGGAAACATTGCCTCTCCCTTGCTGTACAGATTTTCTGCCTCGGTATGAGTGCCAATAAACGCTGTTGTACCTTTGCTGAAATCTCTTCACTGCTGCCCTCCTTCTTCTCACTGCTCAGAAAAATCTCCAGCTCTCTTTCTCTCCTTCTCCCAATCTGCTCATGAAAGTATGAATGACCTTTTCCTCCTTTCCCTCCTTTAACCTAACCCTAAGTGACTTTTGGGGAATCCCTAAATCCAATGGCTGAAATAGATTGAGATCTAGGGCTGAGATTAAATGCTCATTTAAATTTCACTTTCTATTTTTTAATTCACCCCACTTTAATAAAGACCCACTTAGTCATTTATTTCCAAAGTCACTTTTCCTTTCTAATTTTAAATTGACTTTATTAAAGTCACTTTAAAATTAGACTTTAGTAACTTTATCACTTAAAGTCACTTTTAAATTAGATTTGACTTTATAACTTTATAAAGTCACTTTAAGAGAAAAATTAAATTCTTTTGGACACTTTTCCCTAGGCCAAAGATCAAAGCCTTAGGGAACCACCTGTCCTCCGGTAACCAAATTTCAACACTCCCTCTTACCGAGGAAGGTGTTTCTCACCACACCCATCTTGTCTCTAAAGTAGACATGTTTGCCCCGTGGTAAGGCTTTGGTAAGAATATCTGCAACCTGCTCATCAGTGGGAATATACTCAAGCTTCACAGCTCCTTTCTGAACATAGTCTCTGATGAAATGATATTTGATCCCGATATGCTTTGACCTGTCATAAAATACTGGATTCTCCGTGAGTTTAATGCAACTCTGATTATCACAGTAAATCACTGAAGGTCTCAACGGCTGACCAAATAAGCCAAACAACATCTTGCGAAGCCAGATGGCCTCACAACTAGCTAGACTGGCTGCCATATACTCTGCTTCCGCTGAACTCAATGCTACTGACTGCTGCTTCCGGCTGAACCATGACACCACCGCCGAACCCAACCCAAAACAGCACCCTGAAGTGCTCTTCCTATCAGAAGCACAACCTGCCCAATCAAAATTAGTGTAACCTGCCAATCTCACTCCATCCCCCTGCCTGTAGTCCAGACCATAATCCACTGTCCCCTGCAAGTACCGCAAAATGTGTTTTGCAGCCACCCAGTGAACCTTCCTAAGCTCACACATAAACTGACTCATCGTGTTGACTGCAAAACAAATATCTGGTCTAGTGTTGACCAAATACATCAAGGAACCAATCAGTTGTCTGTACAATGTGGGATCCACCAACTCGGAATCCGAAGCATGAAGCTTCTTCCAGTTGGTGATCATCGATGTCGACATGGGTTTACAATCCTCCATGTGGAATCTGCCAAGGATGTCCACAATATACTTCCCCTGCCCCAGGAAGAAATGCCCCTCCTCCTGCCACACCTCCAAACCAAATAGTAATGCATCAAGCCGATGTCCTCATCTCAAACTCTGCCGCAAGATCTCTCTTGCAGTGCTCTATGAGTCTCTCTGCACTCGTAATGACCAAGTCATCCACATACAGCACCAGAATGAGAGGCTCCTCACCTATCACAATATAGTAAAGGTTCGGATCTGCCTCACTCTTTGTGAAACCCATCCCCTGCAAGTATGTATCTATCCTAGAGTACCAAGCTCTGGGAGCTTGCTTCAAGCCATAAAGGGCCTTCTTCAGTCTGCACACATGGGACTCCTTCCCATGCACCTCAAAGTCCTGTGGCTGCTCAATGTACACCTCCTCCTGTATGAAGCCATTGAGAAATGCGGTCTTCACATCCATCTGGTGGATCTTCCAACCCATCTCTGCTGTTATCGATATAATGGAGCGGATCGAAGTATATCGAGCCACTGGAGCGAAGGTCTCCTCATAATCAACTCCCTCTACCTGGGAGAACCCTCTAGCCACAAACCTCGCTTTGAATTTCTCAATGCTGCCATCTGCAGCATGCTTTACCTTGTAAAGCCATTCGAGGAAGTCTATTACCTCGTGATCGTTTGCTATGACATAACTTCTCACAAAGATCCAATAACTAGTGATATGTCTCGCATACCTCATATATATTTTCCCCGAGTCATCCCGTATAATTTCTCTGTCATGAAGAGCTAAGGAGATGGGCTCGTTTTTTATCAATATGTCATCACATCTTAGAATTCTGTCTCCATGATGACCCTTGATCTGATGACTGCTTTACTTTAGTAGAGAGATTTTCCAGAGGCTGTTTCACCGAGAGCTCCTTTCATGCTTCTATTGAGATGCTTCTTAATGTACATTGCTTTCTATTATACAATCAATCAAGGATCACTTAAAGAGAAAGATGATCTCAATCATAGGAGAGATCTCTCTCTTCCTCCTTCTTAGATCTTTTAGCATTAGGTTCTTCTCTTTCATTAGTGACATGGGCTTCTTCCTTTTTCCTCTTGTCCTTTTCAGATTTAGGACAATCTTTTTTATAATGCCCAAGTTCATTACATCCAAAGCATCATACGTTGTCCATATTCTTTCTTTTATTCTGAGGGCCAAATTTTCCGAATCTTCCTTTCTTCCTGTATGAAGCTGCAAAAGCACGATTCTCTTCAATTGGTCTTGTATCAGCTTTGGCCTTTAGTTTTGTTTCCTCTATTTTACATAGAGAACATAAATCATGGAATGGAGTGGCTTCTTTCTTCCCATATAGACTAGAAGTGAAGTTTCCCCATTCCTCTGGTAGAGGATTCAGAACCACTATAGTCATCTCAGTGTCAGACATCACTTCTCCTAGTTCCTGCAGTTGATCTCTTATTTCATAAATCCTCATGAAGTATGGAGTGATTCCTTCTTCCCTTGATAATTTCATTTTGTATAGTTCTTGTCTCATAGAGATTGCTTCTCCAGCTGTACTCACAAAGAATAGCTTCACCATTTCTCATATATTTGTTTTGCAGTCTTTAGTTTTGATACATAGGGAATGAGAGAATCTTTGATGGATTTTATGAGAATCCTTTGAGCTCTAATTTCTCCCTTCATGTACTTGGCATGGGCTGGAGCATCTTCTTTTGGGGGTTGAACAGTAGATCCTTCGATATAGTCCATTACTTCGTCTTCAATTAAATTTAAGTCTGTTCTTTTCTTCCATGCACTAAAGTTTGATGACCCAACCAGCTTGTTGTTTTCTTTACAATAAGGCATCTTGACAGATAGGGTCATGAATGTAGAAATTTCCTGTTTCCCACCCCGGTTTTCAGTTTCACCTTATTTCTCCAAATAGTTAAATGCCCTTTCCCATATCCTTACATTCAACAAACTGGAAAATAAACTTTTGCTGAAAACACAAATTCTGGAAAATTTACAGAATGCTAGAAAATGCAGAAATAAAAATCAGCAAGCTTAAAACAATCATTCAACACATTTAAACATAGAGATTTTTGGTCAACATGACCCTGGAAAAACCCCCTACAACTCTTGGGGAAAACCAGTTCGAAAGCTTCTCTTTTATTTTCTAAATATTGTTTTTTACAATGAAACAGGAAAAACTCAGAAAAAATTCCAGCAACCAATTTACAGACTTATCTCGATTTCCGTGCTTGCACACTGCCTCGGAAATTGTGCCAAATCAGCAACAACAGAAAACAGAAAATTTACAGCACCTTAGGACAGCATTAAATGTTGTACGGCCACCTCAAGAAGCGTGCCGAAACAGCTGTACTTTGCTGTACAGACTATAGATTTTGTACAGCAACCTCTCTCGAAATCTGTGCCAAAAAACAGAGCTGTAGCTGCTGTCCTTTTCCTCGATTTTTGTGCCGAAAATGACAGCCACACTCTTCCTCGAAAAATGTGCCTGATTTTTGTGCCTTGGAGTGCGTGCTTGCTGCTGTACCCTCTTCCTTGATTTTTGTGCCTCCTCACTTGGAAACACTACCTCTCCTTTACTGTACGGATTTTTTGCCTCGGTATGTGTGCCAATAAATGTTGTTGTACCTTTGCTGAAATCTCTTCACTGCTGCCCTCCTTCTTCTCACTGCTCAGAAAAATCTCCAGCTCTCCTTCTCTCCTTCTCCCAATCTGCTCATGAAAGAATGAATGACCTTTTCCCTCCTTTTCCTCCTTTAACCTAACCCTAAGTGACTTTTGAGGAATCCCTAAATCCAATGGCTGAAATAGATTGAGATCTAGGGCTGAGATTAAATGCTCATTTAAATCTCACTTTCTATTTTTTAATTCACCCCACTTTAATAAAGACCCACTTAGTCGTTTATTTCCAAAGTCACTTTTCCTCTCTAATTTTACATTGACTTTATTAAAGTCACTTTAAAATTAGACTTTAGTAACTTTATCACTTAAAGTCACTTTTAAATTAGATTTGACTTTATAACAATTATAAAGTCACTTTAGGAGAAAAATTACATTCTTTTGGACACTTTTCCCTAGGCCAAAGATCAAAGCCTTAGGGAACCACCTGTCCTCCGGTAACCAAATTTCAACAATGAATACTTACTTGAGTGGATTTGCTTGCAGCGTCCTTGATGATGATTGAGAATGAAGTCATGGGTTTCCTTTCTTCAATGTTGTTGTACTTGAATCCTTGATTATAAAGACTATCTTCAAAAGTTGTGGTTCTCTTCAAACAATGCCTGAGTGTAAATCTTTGAAGGCAAAGATTATTTTCTTGAATGAGTTGATCTTTTGAATGAGGTAGGAGATCTCACTTGAAGTAGTTAGATAGTCTTCCTTGCAAACTGATTTGTCTTTCCAACCCCAAACTTTGATCTTTGCTTCTTTGAGTGTCTTTGTTGACAAGCAGCCCTTATGTTTAGCACCTTAGCTCTGATACCATGTTGAGAATTTGGAGGGCTGTAGGTTAATACAAATTCTCTTCTTGATAATTACTTGTGACCTTACTTATGATACTTATGTCTTCTCTTCTATTAGTTTAGTTAATCTTTCATCAAGTCATTTATCAAAGAGCACAAGACACAAAAGTTAGGCTCCTAGAGCCAGGGCAAAACCTCTCCCTCTTGGAGAGGAAAAATCGCAAAGAATTCTTCTTATAGATCTTCAAATGACAAGTACCATGACCTAGACATAGACCCTAGACCTAGATTTTGCTTCCAGAACCTTGATCTTCACCTTGTATATGCTTGTATTTGAATGGCCTGAACTGTGGGAAGGTAAATCAAGGATTTACCTTCCTCACTATTGCTGCCACTTCTCCTTATGATCACTGTCTCAACCTTTGCAAATTTGATCTTGATATCACAGTCCTTAACTATGTATATCAACCACTTAGATCTGTTCCTTAAACTTCACTGTAACTTGCTATTACAAACTGTTATCGACTATCCGCAGAGTGTCTTTTTCTATTCACAAACTTCCTTCAACTCCGCATTCATAAGTTAACCTTTATCTGCATTTATGCGCTGCCCTAATTCTCTGTCTTGTCCGCACTTAGTTGCTGTGGTGTATCCGCAAATTTTCCTGCAACTGCAATTTCAGTGTTATCAAAAAATTCCTTGCGGCTGATCTGTCCTAACGTCCTTCTATTATCCGCAATGTAACTTCAATGTTGTCCGATTACTCCCTTCCAAAACAGTACACAGAACTAACTCACACTTGTCCGCAACTTCAAAGGAATCCGCAATTTTTTTTTGTGTCTCAAGTGAACCGAAGGTCTGGGTATATATAGTGGCATGTCCTTCTGTTTTAGGCCGACCATTCACCATCATGTAGGCCGACTTTAACTTCATATATATGACACTTAATTATACCTGTATGCCTAGAAGACTCAAACCTAGTAGACATCAAGAAGAAGTCTATCAACATAATAAAAATCTTGCTCATGAAACCCATGAAGCAAGTACACCAAAAATAAATTTTATTTTCTTTGACATCTTCTTTACATATATACATAATTACATAGTCAACATGAAGACCGACCTAGTTACACTTTTCAACATTGACCACTTAAATGCTTGGTAGAAAAGTCTTGTATCAAAGTTTTATTTGGAATTATTGATCCCTAGTTCAATTAAGGCTAAATCTCAGTGTACCTTGAAGGTTGAAAACTCTTTGTGAATTAGTCATGGGACTGTAAGGAATTCTTCAAGAAGCCTTTTAAGGATAGCTGTGATGATTAAAGGAGTCCCTTCACCCATACTGAGATACATTTAGTATCTTCAAGCATATGAAAATATTTTTGATATTTCAAATTACAACATCATATTTTGGGCAAGATAAGGCCAGTACTAAACGTTGAATGAACCTGTGTTCCTCCTCAAAGATGTTGCACTGTATCAGAAGCAGAATGTTGAAGCTACGAGCTCTTAAATGTGTCATGGACTTTGCACTAAAATCCAGGAAGATGCATTTCATATGCTAATGCTAAGGTATGACCTATGTTGTAAATATTTTATATGGATATTCAGTAGTCTGCACATCAAGACAGTAAGGAAAAGATCACTGTCATTAATATGTTTTTTAAGAAAGCACACCTTGATGAAAGGAGTTCATTGGATATCACAAGCTTACAATGAAGAAGAAGTCCTCTCGGAAAGATGAGTGATTTGCAGAACTTGATGTGTCCTTATTACTAATGCTATGATAAAGGATAAGCTCTTGGGTTGAAAAGCCAAAATCAATGTTTACCTAAGAATACATATTTGTGAAAGTATCATTGAAAGTAATGTTGAAGCAGTGACCAAGTATGCTCTCTTGAGAAAGATATCTCACAAAGCAGACTTTATTGGAGATACTTAATATCTGTCTAAGTCTAATATAACCTTGAGTGCTTGCTGAAGCATGAGGACTCCATAGTGTTTGGACCAAGGCTGCTTGGGAACAGGAGCGGAAGTGGGGAGCGGCATCAGCAGCGGGAGCAGGGAGCGACATTTTCAAAATCTCCCAGTTCGGGAACGAATTTTTATATAATATATTTTTATATATATTTCGATGCATATATGTCAACAAAAGCATGTAGAATGATGAAATAGATATAAAAAGCATAAAAACATGGATTGAACCATATAACATCAATCATCTGCAAGTTATAATCTTCATCAACCACATCCACAAGTTAGTAACATACAAAATATTGAGTCTCATGATTCATCAATCTTAAAGTTTCAAGCTTTCAAAATTCAATTTATAACATTTATCATCATTGATCTCTAAAGTTGTAACTTGTACTTGTAAACATTCCCATTACCAAGTAACCAAATGATAACAAAGAATATCTAACATGAAATGAAATGTTTCAACTTTCAACTTTCACGAAGCATCATATTCATAATTCATTACCAATGAGTTATAATTGCCAACTTCAAACTTCAAACCTAAATTGTCATACATATATTGTTTACAAAAAATATCATAATAAATATGAAAGAGTCGATAGTTATAAATACTAATAGATGTTGAGATTTTGTGTATTGGGGTAGCATCAAATGTGCTCTAGCCCTGAAACTTGGTGGACTATCTCCAAGACCCAGAAAAGGATTTGGAAAATTCCATCCAGTTTGGGAGATAATTAATTAATTAATAATTTTAATTAAGGACCCTAAGTCTAACTTAGGAAAATTAAATTATTAAAGGTAATTAATTAAAACATGTGATGGAAATGACTTAAGTCACACAGATCAAGCTTTCTTTTAATCTGAGCCATCAATTCAAGACCTGATCATGTCGTTGGTTTCCCAATGAGAAAGTATACAGGAAAGGCTTGGGGTCAGTTGGAGGACACTCACACGGAGGCAGAGCAGTGAAACTAAACTGGAATTCTAAGGTGTGGTTTGCTAAGAATTTCCAGAAGTGTTTCAGCTGCAGCGAGGGGTAGTTTTGGCAAAGGGGATGGTTTGATCCGAGTGCCAAGAATCAGCGAGAGGCAGAGAGCAGTAATCAGAGGCAACGCAGAGAAGCAGAGGCAGCAGCAGCAGTTACGAAGCGCAGAGGATAGCTTCAGCTACGCAGTCCCGTCTGGGGCAGCGTTGGGCAACAAGGGACCCACCAAGGTTACGCAAAAACCCTTCTAGGGCAGCGTAGGGTCTGCATCACTCATTCTGGGGCTACGCAGCCCTCTTCGGGCCAACGCAAGGGCACGCATAGGCTGAAGAGGCTGATGCAGGGGCTTCAGGGACAGCGCTGGGGTTTCTAGGGCCAGATTTTGGCTGAGTCTTGTAAATCCCGTTTGAGGGTGTGGATTAGTCAAGGGTTTGGTCTTAGAACAGTAGGTTAGTTGCAGATGTATACTTTTTTCTGTCAGGTTAACCAATGTGATGCCCAGATTTGTTGTATTCAGAAATCTACTTAATAAATAAACCCTTCGGCAGCCAGAAGATCGGTTTTCCCGCATTGGGTTTTTCCAGGGACAGTTGTCCAGAAAATCTTGTGTGTCACTTTGTTTATTGTGCATGTACTTTTTTGTTTTAGATCTGAATCGGTGAAAGTCTGTTATGTGTTTACTTCGATGTTAATCTGAATATTTCAGCATTAATAACTTGTTTAAGTAGGAGAAGTATAACCAGATCTAACAGTAGATTTCTGCATAAAGTAACTTACAGAAATTTTGACATGGTATCAGAGCGATTGCAGATCTAGCAGGGTCACCAGCAGAAGACTGAAGAATCCTTGTTGCAGAAGGCAGCAAAGAGAACACCAGCAGCCGCAGAAAGCCAGATCTAAAGGGGCAGCGTATTTTTAGAAGGAGCAGAGCCTAATTAGCTTGAATAATAATGGATGAAAAAGATTGAGAATCTCCTCGAAAAGAATTAAGAATTCATGCATAAAAGTCCATGAGTAAGGCACATGCCTCTGTTAGAAGAATAGAAGATAAACTTGTCAAGAATAACCACCAATACTTGCTAGGAATAAACTATCAAAAGCCCTCCTTGACTGTAATGCCTAGCATTTCCCATAATAACACTCAGACAAGATAAGATAAAGATGATAATAGAATTTTCAGGTTGGGCACCCATCATTATCAAGAATAAACCCTATAGCTACTAAAAATGAACCTTCTCACTAGATAAGAATACCTATACTAAAAATATATCCTCGAGTAAAGTGTCCTCTCTGTCTAAAAAGAGTAATTGGAAAAGAGGGAAATTAATGAAAAAAGCAAAAAGTACCCATGCCCAGCACTCTAACTGGTCAAGCATAGAAACTTGCTTAGTGATCAAGAAACTTTTGAATACCACTATGGACATGCATCTGTCTTGAAAATGCACTAGATGTGTCCCACGTGGTGTGTGTTACCTCTTGGGAGGTAACCTAGTATTATTGTCATGGGTGTGTTACCTCTTGGGAGGTAACCTAGTATTTTTCATGACAATACCATTGTAAGTCCTATTACCAAGCACTTGACAATGGGATTTGGGCCTACATGGGCATTTCTTCATATGAGCGATTAGTTCACTAAGTCAAAGAATGGGTCACCCCTCACAGACCTTACATGATGCACATTGTAAAGCTAACGAGAGGGCATAGAAATCCTAGGACCCAAAAGGCTTGCAATGTAATGTTTTTATCCAATGGTGAGGATTGCACTATGGGGAGCCCCACAAGCAATCGTTTCAATGTAATATGACTAAACGTTGGGGGGTGCTCTCCTCATAAGCCCTGTGTTAATTTTGGACAACTAGGTCCAAACTCCATGTTGTGATGCTTGTCGATGCCAATATTTTTATTGGATTCCTCTTTCGGAGAGGTATAAGATCGATCTAAAGATCATCTTGATCCGATGAGCAGAACATTTATTTTGAATTTATTCAAAATATGTGCAGGTCGGCCTGAAATGAAATGTAGGCTTGAAGCCCCAGCAGTTGTGTCACACACCCTCATTGATGGATATAAATAGGTCAACGTTGGAGGTCATTTTCTCTCATCCATCACATCACATTCTCTCTCCTCATCTGATTGGTTCGATCATCTATTGAAGTCTCCTCTTCTCACATGTGGGAAAACGCAGCAAGAAGATTTATGTTTTTCAACCTAGGGTTTTTTAGTGCAAAGTTGACCAGCGTTGACTTTGGTCAATGCTTGGTCAAACTGACCCAAATCTGTCCCAGAATTCCGATTTCTGAAGTCTGCATTTATTGGCACAGAAATCGAGGTTGGACGTTGACTTTGACCGAGTTGCGTTGACTTTTTGCTACTGTTGTTTTGCGATGACCGTTGACTGTGACAGCATTGACTTTCGTTGACTTTGGGTTGACTGATATTGTTGTCCTAGAGGGTTGCGTGACACTTCTGGTTGGCTGACCGTATTGAGACTTTGCTGGTTGAAGCATCTTGTTGACCGCCGTAACGCACCAACACATATATTTTTGGCTTGTCTTCTATCGATCTACTGGTATGTTCTATCAACATTTTACTTTCTTGTTTATGTGATTGTTGCTTGATATTGGGGATAAAAAGTAGAGTAGCATCAAGCATAGAACATCTACAAAAATTCACATGGTATCAGAGGTGAGGTGAAGACAAAGCCCAAGTTTGCAGCAATCACCGAAGAAGAGCATGGGTACCTCAAACTATAATGGCTTCAAAGCCGATGACAAATTGATTGGGAAGGAAGACTTCCATGCATGGAAGATGACATTGCATCTTATGTTGGAAGACCAAGATGTCATGGACTATGTGCAGGGTAAAATCCAAGAGCCTCCATCCACTACACCTGTTGCCACCAAGTCAAAGTATAAGAAGGGGGAAATCAAAGCAAAGCTAATGATCAGGGACTCAATTCATAAGAGTCTAGTTGCCTACATCTCTAAGCTGGGCACATCCAAGGAGATGTATGATAAGTTGGCCAACAATGCAAATCAAGTCCTATTCTTTAAGAACCAACTGAAGAATCTGAAGAAAGGCAGGGATGAATCCGTGTTGGAAATATTGTCATTGATGGCAAAGGAGGCAGCACTCGGGCAAAGGAGGCAGCGCTGAAGCAGAGGAAGGCAAAAGAAGCACAGTGAAAGCAATAGAGGCAGCAAGAAGAATGTCAAAATGTAACAGTCATAGAAGCACAGTGAAGAACCGTTATCGGAAGGTCGAGACAGAGGCAGAGCGACAGAAGCAACAGAGGCAGAGACAGAGGCAGAGAGCCGTTATAAAATTCCGGGAATCGCACACTCCAACCAGCGTTATACATATAATATAACACAAACATTATTCCGGGAATCACACACTCCAACCGGCGTTATACACATAATATAACACAAACATTATTCCGGGAATCGCTTCACTCCAGCGGCAAAAATATATATAAATATATATGTGCAGTGCATCACATAAACAAAGGTCCAAGGCATATATATTATGTTATATAAGTGGAGCGCATAAAACAAAGTTGTATAAGGTGGGACCCCTCCCCAATCGCAATCGGAGATCGCAAGGGCAGCGGAACATGTAACCAACAGGAAGTTGCGATTGCGATTGAAGTTCGGACCCGATGGGTCTATAAATCATGGTTAATATATATTTGAGTTCCAGCTCTAATCGCATCGGAGAATATATGAGTTGCGATTGCGATTGGAAGTACGGACCCGATGGAGGTATAAATTATAATTCAAACGTGTTTGAAGTCCTTTCTCAATCGCATCGGCAAAATACAATGAGCAGTGGCCAATCGCAACATATATTAAATGACTTGCGATTGCAATTAAAGCCCGGACCCGATGGACTTATAAACTTTGATTAATAAAAATTCGAGTCCCAATCGCATCGGCAAAGAACAGTGAACAATAATCAATCGCATCGGAGCAAGGCAGCTTGCGATTGCGATTAATCGCAATCGGAAGAACTTAAAAGTGACTCAATCGCATCGAAGTATTTGAAGTTGCGATTGCGATCGATCGCAATCGGAGCAGGAGCGATCAATCGCAATCGGAGGAGAATCAATGCATCAGAAAGCATGATATGTGGGCCCGGGGCTGAGTCATATATAATGAATTTGGTTTAATAAAGGTTTAATCGTATTGGCAGTCAATCCTTATGGACGTCGGGTTATTTGCAAATAAATTGCATATATTATATATGTTGAATAACGTTTGAATATGATCCGGGGGCATAACACATATGATATATGATGGTTATTGAGTTATATATACAACACGATTGCGATAAGCCACGTGGTCTCTAGACCCACGGACCTCAGCTTTACGGGAGGGCGATTATTAACGCTTGTGATATATGTATGTTCCGGCATGCGAAACCTGCCACATCAACAAGACACTAATGGCATAAAAGGGATTGGAATTCCTCCAGATTTACAGTCAGCAAATATAAAAGGAACAGTTACACACATGCAACAGTTACACCACAGCAGAGGACAGAAAAGACAAAGACAGCCAAAGGAAAGACAAATGCATAGCTAGCCAAGAGGGTGAATGAGTGAGCTGGAATTCACTTTGTAATTCGAATGTAAATATTTTAATTGTTTTTATTGTTTGTGATGCATTGGCAAGTCTCCGAGAGAAAACAAACTCCCACTGTAATGTTAAAATTGACACCTACAGTCATAATTTCTGAGTAAGCTGATAAAAGGAGTGAGAAGGCAGAAGGCAAAGAGACATGACTTTCCATTTCGAATTCCAAGCAGAATACAAACGGTCATGTGAGGAAATCTATAAATAATATCATCTTGATATGCAGAGTGAGTTTTTGAGAGCAAGGGAGAGAGCATATATAGAGAGAATGCAGAATATAGAAGGCAGAGAAGATTAAGAGAAGCTACAGAACAGAGCTGATATCTGAGGTAAATCAGCAAACATTCAGTTTTAGAAAATGAGGAAGTTGGAGCTTCCCTATCAAGTTGCGGCTTGATAGCTTTCAGTTGTAGCTGACTGAGGTTGGAGCCTCCTGTAGGTTGGTGCCTGCAGAAAACTGAAGGGAGTTGGTGCTTCCTTGCAAGTTGTAGCTTGCAGAATTGAGGTAGGAGCCTCCTGCAGGTTGTTGCCTGCAGAAAACAGTGGTGAGAGGGAGTTGGAGCTTGCCTTTGCATCACAACAATAATAAGATGTGGTTTTCTCCCTTTATGGGTTTCCACTTATATCTGGTGTCTTTGTGCATGATATTTATGTATTGATCTGATATGTATCATTTTCTTAATACCTGTTGCTCTCATATTAAGTCTACTGCTCTATTAAACTAATACTTTCTGATTACATTCTAAAATTACTCTCACATCAAATTGAGTTTGAAATGAAGGTGTAAATAAGTTTAATGAAAAGTTTTAAAAGATCAGAAATGTATTAAACTGATTCACCCCCCCCCCCCTCTCAGTTTAATTAGAGGTTCAACAATTGGTATCGGAGCGGGTTCCTTAGTATCAGTCTAACAACTGAAAGGAGTTCCTAGGTTCCCAAGATGGCTAGTAAAGAAGGATGCTCAACCAACAAAGCCCCTTTCTTCACTGGTGAAAATTATGCTTTCTGGAAAATCAGAATGAGGACATACATAATGTCTCTAGGAATAGAAGTCTAGGCTGCTGTGGAATTAGGATATGCCCTGAAGGCAACTGACATAGAAAAGGACTCAAAACAAGATTTTGTAGCTAATGCAAAAGCCATGAATGCCATCCTGAATGGATTATGTGAAGCAGAGTTTATTAAAGTAATGCACAAAGACACTGCCAAAAAAATATGGGATACTCTTGAAAACATACATGAGGGAGACCAGAAAGTAAAAACTGCCAAACTTCAAGTATATAGAGCCCAGTTTGAAAACTTAAAAATGAATGATGATGAAGATGTTGGCGGCTTCTTCTTAAAAGTTGCAGAAATTGTTAACAATATGAAAGCTCTTGGAGAAACCATACCAGAAAGTATAGTTGTGCAAAAGATTCTAAGATCACTCCCATCCAGATTTAATCCGAAGGTGTCTGCAATAGAAGAGACAGCGGATTGGGAGACTTTGACCATGAACCAACTACTTGGAAATCTAACAGCCTATGAAATGAGGCTCCCACAGAAGAAGCCAAGTACGAGGGAAGCAGCCTTTAAAACAGAAAAGAAGAAAGAAGAAGAGGAAGAAATATGCTCTTGCTCAGATGAAGAAGAAGCAAAATTTGTCAAGAAACTGGATAGAGTTTCAGGTAAATACAAAGGTAAACTTCCTTTCAAGTGCTTTAACTGTGGAAGAGTTGGACACTATGCTGCTAAGTGCCCTCACAAGAAGGCAAGGAATCAGGCTCAAGAGTCAGAAAAGAATAAATCAAAGAACTGGCAGAAGGGAAAGAAGTTCAGCAGAAAATCTTTCTATGCTCAACAAGACAGCAGTACATATGAAGATTCAGATGAACACTCAATTGAAGAAGGAACCTCAGATTTTTTATTGATGGCCATAGAAGATCTTGAAGGACTCCTACTAGAAGATGAAGAAGAAGAAGGGGAAGTCGACCTCGAGGGGGAGCTAAGAAGTGCTCTAGAGGAGATTGAGAGACTCAAACTAAAATGTAGAAAACAAAAAGAGATTCTCCTCAAATGTGTGAAAGAAGAACAAAATTCAGAAGTCCTCATGCTGCTGAAGGTAAGGCTTGAAGAAGCCAAGAAGATAGAAGATATGTTACTTCAGCAAATCAAGGATAAAACCCAAGAACAAGAGAAGTTGGAGGAAGAAGTGGTATGTCTCAGGAAGAAACTAGAAAATGCTCAAAGGACAATGGTTATAAACTCTTCTCAAACAACAAGCTCTAGCAAGTTGAATGATATCCTGGTTGCTCAAAGATCCCCAATGATAAAAACGGGAATAGGCTATGAAGGAGAATCGAGTAAAGGCAAAGAAAAGGAAAACAAAAATATAATTTTTGTAAAAGAAAAGAAGACTGATGAAGAAGCCCAGACAATTCCTACAAAAGAAGAAACATGTAATAAGGATGACAAAGATCAGAAGAAATCTCTAGTAACAAGGAATATAATGAATACTAAGATGGCAGAAAAAGAATCATATGCCCCTGAGTATATCAAATTTGGAAGTCATCAGAGGAGATTCTTCCCTCCTATGAAGAATGCCACCTGTTATGTCTGCCACAAGCCAGGACACATTGTTGCATATTGTTATGCAAGGAAGAGTAATTCAGACCTACAAAAGATGCAAACAGTGAAGAGGCTATCTCAAACAAACAAATGGAGAAAACAATCTTACATCAGGTATGCAAATAATTTCTATGGTTATTGTTTTTATTGTAAAGAATTTGGCCATAAAATTATTGAATGTAGAAAGTATGGAAAAAGAATGATGTTCTACACCTCAAGGAGGTTCATGAATCAAAGAAATTTTGGTCATACTCAAAATTCTGCAAAAACTATGATCAAACGCTTTATATGCGATCAAGCTGGACATATGCCTTCCAAATGTCCTCTGAAAGGATACAATTCATCACCTCACAAAAGATATCAAACAGAAGGATGCCTCCAGTGGAAAAAGAAGGAGAATAAGTGTGACCTGGCTCTAACTGCTCAAGATCTGAAAAGCCAGTGGTACTTGGACAGTGGCTGCTCCAAACACATGACTGGAGACAGAAGCAAGTTTATAACTCTTGATGAAAAAAAATCTGGCAATGTTATTTTTGGTAATGATAAATCAGGAAAGATCAAGGGAAAAGGCTCAGTCAGCATAGACAATGGCAGAGGAAAAGCCCAAGAGGTACTATTTGTGGATGGACTGAAAGCAAATTAACTGAGTGTCAGTCAGATGTGTGACAAAGGTTGTGAAGTTCTTTTTAGAGCACAAGATTGTGTAGTCAGGTCAAGCACAACAGGAAAGACTCTGCTCAAAGGTGTTCGAACAAAGAACAATGTATACATAGTGAAAGAGGAAGATGAAGCCTGCCATCTTAGCAAACTTGAGGAGTCATGGTTGTAGCATAGGAGATTGGGACATCTCAGCTTTGACCATATCATCAGACTGAGCAAGAAGAAAGCTGTCAGAGATATGCCAGAAATAAAAATACCTTCAAGTACTATATGCAAATCTTGTTAATTGGGGAAACAGACTCACACATCCTTTAAATCTAAAGAGGAGCTGTCAACAAGAAGACCACTCCAGCTTGTGCACATGGACCTGTGTGGACCTGCTAGAACTAGGACACCAAGTGGAGAATCCTATTTCATGCTGATAATAGATGACTTTTCCAGAATGACATGGGTTGCTTTTCTCAAAAATAAATCAGAAGCATTGGAAAAATTTAAGATATTCAAAGCATTAGCAGAAAATCAAACTGGATGCAAGCTTAAATGTATCAGATCAGACAGAGGAGGAGAATTCACAGATTATGACTTTGCAGACCTATGTAATGAACATGGAATAAAGCAACAATTTACTATTGTAGGGACACCTCGGCAGAATGGTGTAGCAGAGAGACAAAACAGGTCTGTACAACAAATAGCAAGAGCTATGATGCAAGAGAATAATATTACTCAAACCTTCTGGGCAGAAGCAGTACACACAGCAGTACATATCCTTAATAAAGCTCACTTAAGGCCAAGCAGTGACAAGACTCCATTTGAACTATGGCATGGAAAGCCAGCTTCAATAAAACATTTCAGAGTCTTTGGTAGCAAGTGTTACATAAAGAATAATGATGAAAACCTTGGGAAATTTGATGCAAGAGCAGATGAAGGGATTTTTCTAGGATATGCTTCCAAAAGTAAAGGGTACAAGTGCTACAACAAGACTCTTCAGAAAATAGTTGAAAGTATTGATGTGAGATTTGATGAAGAATTTCCAAACAATACAAGAAATACAGACTGCTGCAGTCCATCAGATAATCATGAAGAAGAAGACCAGAATGATGATGAAACCAGCAAGACAACATAATATGCAAAGGTGAGCTCAAAAACCCCCTCAAGATACACTTAGAATAATCATCCTGAAGATCAGATCATAGGAGACAAGAAAGCAGGAGTCCTGACAAGAAGGCAGCTAATAGAACAAACATAAGAAGTATACATAGCCATGTTATCACAAATAGAGCCAAAGAAGTTTGAAGAAGCCAGCAAGGACAAGTATTGGGTAAAAGAAATGAATGAAGAATTGGACCAAATTGAGAAGAACAATACCTGGGAACTAGTTCCTAGACCAATTGAGAAGAATATCATTGGTTCAAAATAGGTATTCAAAAACAAAATGAATGAGCAAGGACAAGTAATCAGGAATAAAGCCAGGCTGGTCTGCAAAGGATACTCACAAATTGAAGGACTTGACTATGATGAAACATTTTCCCCTGTAGCCAGAATGGAGGCTATCAGAATGTTCCTGGCATTTGCATGCTACCAAGACTTCAAGGTATATCAAATGGATGTAAAGTCTTCTTTTCTTAATGGAGATCTAGAAGAAGAAGTGTACATGGAACAACCAGAAGGCTTCTCATTGACAGACAAAGAAGACTATGTGTGCAGACTGAAGAAGGCCCTATATGGACTGAAACAGGCTCCTCATGCTTGGTACTCAAGACTGGACAAATATTTGCAAAAACAGGGCTTTAGGAGAGGTGGAGTAGACAACAATCTATACATAAAAGCCCATGAAGATGAACTCCTGATTGTTGTAGTATATGTTGATGACATTATGTTTGGAAGCAACAGAGATGAACTAGCAAAAGGGTTTGCTGATGAGATGAAAACAGAGTTTGAAATGTCTATGATTGGAGAGCTCAGTTTGTACTTGGGACTGCAAATTCAGTGAAAGAACACAAGCACATTCATCTCTCAGGAAAAATACTTAAAAGAAATGCTGAAAAAATTCAAAATGGAGGACTGTAAACCTGTGACAACCCCCATGATCACAGGATGCAAGATGTGTGCTGATGATGGGTATACAAATGTAGATCAAAAACTCTACAGATCCATGATAGGAAGCCTGCTGTATTTGACAGCTTCAAGACCAGACATCATGCTAGCAGTAGGACTAGTGGCTAGATATCAAGCAGCACCTAAACAAAATCATCTTCTTGCAGTCAAAAGAATATTCAGATATCTACAAGGAACTACACAGTATGGGCTTTGGTATCCTAAAGGCAAAAGCTTCACTTTAACAGGATACACAGATGCAGATTGGGCCAGCTGTGTGGATGACAGAAAAAGTACAAGTGGAGGTGCATTCTATCTAGGAGAAAGCCTAGTTGCATGGCTAAGCAAGAAACAAACATCCATCTCTCTGTCTACAGCTGAAGCAGAATATATAGCAGCAACAGCATGTTGTACACAAGTCATGTGGATGAAGCAGACTCTTCAAGACATGAAGGTAAGCATTGATGAACCTATCTCAATTTAATGTGATAATACAAGTGCTATAAGTATATCTAAAAATCCTGTGCTTCACTCAAAAACTAAACATATTCCAATCAAGTATCATTTTCTATGAGAACAAGTGGCTCAGAAGATAGTAAAACTGGAGTATGTACCAACAAAAGAGCAGACAGCAGATATATTTACTAAACCACTTTCCAGAGAACCATTCGAATATTTGAGAGACAGACTAGGGGTAGTATCTGTAGATACTATTCTCTAATATGAAGAGAAAGTACAGTCTCGGGGGGAGAACAAAACGAAAATATCATTCCAGGGGGAGAACAGCCAGCAAGATAAGCATAAAACAAGTCCACAGGATCAGCATAATCTCAGTATTATCAACATTCAGCATGAAAAAGCAACAAGGACCTTTCAATCGTTACATACATCATCTCTGTCTGCAATCTACCACAGATTACAGGCACTACAAATGAAACACAACTATAGAATGTATATCGGCTCACTATACCAAAGTGTTCCCTCAACAAGTTTCATACATCACTCTAGAGCAGCATGATACAATTTCAGCAGAAGAGGACCTAAACGTAACTCAGCGAAAGGAAATGCAACGACAGAGCCCATACAGAGAGATGAGGCGTCGTCCTTTGCCATTGATGTCAAAGGGGGAGGAAGAACAAACAACAAACAGGAAGAGCAGGTAAACAGGAAGAGCAAGCAACAAGAGAAAGAGAAAGCAAACAGAGAAAGTGGATTGCCATCAATGCGAGTGAGGGGAGAGCGTGGAAATAGAACAGTTGATGATGGCAAGAGCGACACTCGGGCAAAGGAGGCAGCGCTGAAGCAGAGGAAGGCAAAAGAAGCACAGTGAAAGCAATAGAGGCAGCAAGAAGAATGTCAAAATGTAACAGTCATAGAAGCACAGTGAAGAACCGTTATCGGAAGGTCGAGACAGAGGCAGAGCGACAGAAGCAACAGAGGCAGAGACAGAGGCAGAGAGCCGTTATAAAATTCCGGGAATCGCACACTCCAACCAGCGTTATACATATAATATAACACAAACATTATTCCGGGAATCACACACTCCAACCGGCGTTATACATATAATATAACACAAACATTATTCCGGGAATCGCTTCACTCCAGCGGCAAAAATATATATAAATATATATGTGCAGTGCATCACATAAACAAAGGTCCAAGGCATATATATTATGTTATATAAGTGGAGCGCATAAAACAAAGTTGTATAAGGTGGGACCCCTCCCCAATCGCAATCGGAGATCGCAAGGGCAGCGGAACATGTAACCAACAGGAAGTTGCGATTGCGATTGAAGTTCGGACCCGATGGGTCTATAAATCATGGTTAATATATATTTGAGTTCCAGCTCTAATCGCATCGGAGAATATATGAGTTGCGATTGCGATTGGAAGTACGGACCCGATGGAGGTATAAATTATAATTCAAACGTGTTTGAAGTCCTTTCTCAATCGCATCGGCAAAATACAATGAGCAGTGGCCAATCGCAACATATATTAAATGACTTGCGATTGCAATTAAAGCCCGGACCCGATGGACTTATAAACTTTGATTAATAAAAATTCGAGTCCCAATCGCATCGGCAAAGAACAGTGAACAATAATCAATCGCATCGGAGCAAGGCAGCTTGCGATTGCGATTAATCGCAATCGGAAGAACTTAAAAGTGACTCAATCGCATCGAAGTATTTGAAGTTGCGATTGCGATCGATCGCAATCGGAGCAGGAGCGATCAATCGCAATCGGAGGAGAATCAATGCATCAGAAAGCATGATATGTGGGCCCGGGGCTGAGTCATATATAATGAATTTGGTTTAATAAAGGTTTAATCGTATTGGCAGTCAATCCTTATGGACGTCGGGTTATTTGCAAATAAATTGCATATATTATATATGTTGAATAACGTTTGAATATGATCCGGGGGCATAACACATATGATATATGATGGTTATTGAGTTATATATACAACACGATTGCGATAAGCCACGTGGTCTCTAGACCCACGGACCTCAGCTTTACGGGAGGGCGATTATTAACGCTTGTGATATATGTATGTTCCGGCATGCGAAACCTGCCACATCAACAAGACACTAATGGCATAAAAGGGATTGGAATTCCTCCAGATTTACAGTCAGCAAATATAAAAGGAACAGTTACACACATGCAACAGTTACACCACAGCAGAGGACAGAAAAGACAAAGACAGCCAAAGGAAAGACAAATGCATAGCTAGCCAAGAGGGTGAATGAGTGAGCTGGAATTCACTTTGTAATTCGAATGTAAATATTTTAATTGTTTTTATTGTTTGTGATGCATTGGCAAGTCTCCGAGAGAAAACAAACTCCCACTGTAATGTTAAAATTGACACCTACAGTTATAATTTCTGAGTAAGCTGATAAAAGGAGTGAGAAGGCAGAAGGCAAAGAGACATGACTTTCCATTTTGAATTCCAAGCAGAATACAAACAGTCATGTGAGGAAATCTATAAATAATATCATCTTGATATGCAGAGTGAGTTTTTTTAGAGCAAGGGAGAGAGCATATATAGAGAGAATGCAGAATATAGAAGGAAAAAGCAGAGAAGATTAAGAGAAGCTACAGAACAGAGCTGATATCTGAGGTAAATCAGCAAACATTCAGTTTGAGAAATTGAGGAAGTTGGAGCTTCCCTATCAAGTTGCAGCTTGATAGCTGTCAGTTGTAGCTGACTGAGGTTGGAGCCTCCTGTAGGTTGGTGCCTGCAGAAAAACAGTGGTTTGAAGGAGTTGGAGCTTGCCTTTGCATCACAACAATAATAAGATGTGGTTTTCTCCCTTTATCGGTTTCCACTTATATCTGGTGTCTCTGTGCATGATATTTATGTATTGATCTGATATGTATCATTTGCTTAATACCTGCTGCTCTCATATTAAGTCTACTGCTCTATTAAACTAATACTTTCTGATTACATTCTAAAATTACTCTCACATCAAATTGAATTTGAAATGAAGGTGTAAATAAGTTTAATGAAAAGTTTTAAAAGATCAGGAATGTATTAAACTGATTCACCCCCCCCCCTCTCAGTTTAATTAGAGGTTCAACAATCCGTTCAATCCTATTTTATGAAGCTGACTGAAATCGGGAATAATCTTCTGGCTATTGGGGAGACAATAGTTGATCGAGAGATGGTTCTCACCGCACTTGGAGGTCTCTCATCCGAATGGCATGTATTCAACACTACCATTCTCAATAACAATGTGATACCTGATTTTGACAAAGTACTATCGAGATGCGTACAAGAAGAGACAAGGATGAAGGAATATGAAAACGAAGGAAACGCTGCCTTCACTGCTCGTGCTAAGAAGAAGAACTTTGGTGGTCCGAGGAACAAAGGAAGAGCAGGGGCCCAAGGGAAGAAAGGTAAATGTTACACATGTCACAAGACCAGCCACTATGTTAGAGAATGCCCTTTCAAGAAGGATTCTCCTGATGATGATGACGACAACAACAACCGAAGGAATGGCAATCAAAGAAACAACAGGTTCAAAGGAAAGAGGAAGGCTCCCTCTGGTGGAAATGGGAAACCTTACAAGGAAACCTTACAAAAGGTCGAGAAATTCCAGGTATGAGGAATCTAATGTTGTTGATGACAAAAGAAATGAATTCATTCTTGTATCTGCCCTCTCTGTTGCATCTCCACCCGACACTATGGATGTCTGGTTGATAGATAGTGGTGTCTCAAGGCACATCACTGGGTTCAAAGAAACACTTTCTGACATGGTTGAGAAGGATGTTAATTTGAAAATTATCCTTGGAGATAATGCCACATATCCCTTAAAAGGGACAGGGACTGTGACCCTCCACTTGTCTCAAGGTCAAGTCCTCCGCCTGCAAGATGTACTATATGTACCTAATTTGAAGAAGAACCTTGTGTCTATTTCAGCCATGGAAGACAAAGGTTTCAATATGGCATTCACTGATGGGAAGGTACGTATCTGGAAGAAGAGTTTCAAGGAAGCTATCACGATTGGGTTTAGAGTTGATACACTCTACCAGGTTGGAGGAAGTCCACTGGAAGCGATGACATGTGATACTATCCGACAGACTGAACTATGGCATCGGAGGTTTGGACACCTTCACTACAAAGCCCTTCCCGAAGCAAGGAAGGTGGTGACGGGAATGCCCGAGTTCACAAATTCACAAATAATCATGAAGGTGTATGTCAAGGCTGTGCTGAAGGAAAGCATACAAGGGGACCTTTCCCCTCAAGCGTCACAAAGACGTCTGATGTCTTGCAATTAGTACATTCTGATCTGTCTGGTATGCTGCCCGTGACATCCTTGGGAGGATGTTCTTATTATATGACATTCATAGATGACTTCTCTCGCAAAACCTGGATATACTTCTTGAAAAAGAAGGATGAGGCTTTCATGTGGTTCCGTACCTTCAAAGCCTTGGTGGAAAATATAACAGGGAAGAAGATCAAGATATTGAGGACCGATAATGGCACTGAATATGAGATGAGCGAGTTCAAGAACTTTTGTAGAGAAGCTGGCATCAAGAGGGAGACCACAATTGTCTATACTCCTGAGCAGAATGGCGTTGCTGAAAGAAAGAACAGGACCATTGTGGAAGTTGCCCGTGCCATGCTATGTGACCAAGGTCTTCCAAAGTTTCTGTGGGGATAAGCTGCGAACACTGTTGTTTACATACAAAGCCGATGCCCGCATTCCGCTCTGGACTCCAAAACTCCCGAAGAGGTTTTCTCTAGTAAGAAACCTGACGTCTCACATTTTAGAGTTTTTGGATGTCCTGTTTATTTTCACGTACCAAAGGAGAAGAGGAGCACGCTTGATGCTTCTGGGAAGAAAGGAATGTTTGTGGGCTACAGCGAAACTTCGAAGGCCTATAGAGTCTATGTGCCTGGTGAAAGGCAAGTAGAGATATGCCATGATGTTACCTTTGACGAAGATGCTTCCTTGAGGAAAGTAATCAATCTTCCGAGATCTGAGGAAGATCATGAAGCAAGGCCTGGAAATCAAGAAGAACCGAAGGATGAGACGATGCCCGATGTTGAAGGACCGATGGACCCTATTGATCCACCTCCTTCAATGAGGAAAATACCATCATGGCTCAAGGACACTCTCAAGGATGCCGAGAATCATATGGCCCCAAGGGGGATATTCCGTGAAAGCAAGAAGCTGAATAGATACCGAGGGTATCTAGCAGCCATGAGTACAATCGTACAATCTGAGCCTGGATCTTTTGAAGAATCCGTAAAGCATCAAGTTTGGAAGGATGTTATGCACGAAGAATATGAGTCCATTATGAAGAATCATGTCTAGAATGTGGTTCCAAGACCAGAGGACAAAGCAATTGTCACCTTGAAATGGCTCTATAAGATCAAGCATGGATCTGATGGTAGTGCTGAAAAGTTCAAGGCAAGATTCATTGCCCGTGGCTTCTCTCAAAAGGAAGGCATAGACTATGATGACATATTTTCACCTGTGGCCCGATATACCACCATCCGATCTATCATAGCCCTTGCTGCTACGCAAGGATGGAATCTTCATCAGATGGATGTGAAGACTGCATTTCCGCATGATGCGATAAAGGAAAGGTGTATGTGGAGCAACCTCTAGGGTTCGAAGTCCAGGATCAGGACACCCATGTCTGCAGGTTGAAGAAAGCCCTCTATGGGTTGAAGCAAGCACCTAGAGCTTGGTACGAGAAGATAGATAGCTACCTGATGAAGTTGGGCTTCACTCGTAGTAATGTTGATCTGAACCTTTACTTCAAGGTTGATAGAGAAAAGCCTCTCATTCTGGTGTTGTATGTGGACGACCTCTTCCTGACAGAGGTTGACCTTCTCATTCATCAGTGCAAGAGGGAGCTCGTTGCTGAGTTTGAAATGAAGGACCTAGGACTGATGCATTACTTCCTAGGCATGGAGGTCTGGCAGAGACCTAGAGAGATTTTCCTTTCTCAAGGAAAATATATTGTGAAGCTTCTGGAAAGATTTGGAATGGTGGACTGTAAGCAACAAGACTAGTACGCTTGTTGACTTTTAATTGTAAAATACACAAGAGGTACTTGTAGTAATAATTTATTAATAAAATGTATATATGATTGATATGATAAGATGATCAAATGTTACAATGAGGCCCTACTTATATACCTATGCAGGTGACCTTTCATGACTAGGCATGTCTTTTAGACATGCCTTTTCAGTTAACTGATGACTACTTAACATAATCCTTATTGTCTATTTAGTAATTACATTTATTTATATTTATTCTATTTTATATAAATTATATTTGTTACATTGCCTCTTCCTTCAAAAGCTTTGTCCTCAAAGCCTAATTTCTGACAATTTCCTTCATCTGGAGTTTTGTCATCTTGGGTTTATGAATTCATCACGGATACCTTGGCATGTATAATTCTCCAGTAATGTTGTCTTGAACTGGGTTCTCTATTGCCCCTTTTTTCTTTTCCTCTTTTTTTTTATTTTTTATTTTTATTTTAACAACTGTGCCGGATGGTTGCATAACCAATTTCAATGGTTTTTTTTTTTTTTAATATATATATTATTGTTATTATTTATATTTAATTTAATAGTTTTAATTAATTAAATTAAATTATTTATGATATAACTGTGTTATGTGTTATATGTACTAAGCCACTACATATATATACGACCAACCCATTATATATATTATATTATAATATATATATATACTAATCGACGCATCGCTATTGATAACCAGTGTATCGAATCGAAATACCTCTTGACTGTTGACCGAGGTATGTTGTTGACGGAGTGTCAGTATGATACAATGCCGGGACACAAATACGCTGATGCCAGAAGCCAGCCCCAGCAACTGTGAATTCGTGGCAGAGCTCAACGACAGAGGCTGATGACTCCGCGGTCGCTCTGCTGACACTTGTGAATTAATATAACCGTCAGAGTTATGAATTAATATACCCGTCGAGAAACGACGTGTCTGTACGCGCGGACACACGGTGGTTTCATAGCAACGGGGTTCAGCGGCCGGTTTTTTTTTTAAATGATATTGAAACCCTACGACAACAACAGTGGCAATGATATGGTTCACTTCTGGATCACCCTTATTGTTCTGAGATACTGTCAAATGAGGCCACTCATTCTTTGAAGATATCTTTTCATTTCCAATGCAACCAAAATGAGCTTCCAGCGCAGCAAGCTTATCTGGAAACAGGATTGCAGTAAATTCAACAGGGACCTGCTGTCCACAGAAAACACCAAAACTAGCAACTGCAGTGACACCATGAGACCTCTTGTGAGCAAGTGTCACATGGGCACTATTAAGAGTGCTCTTAACATTATTTTCCTCAAGAAACATCTTAGCACGTGAATCAAGATCAGATATCTTGTCAAACAATGCTTTGGTTTCATCCGGGACCAAAGAAACTGCAGCAAAAACAATTGTCCCAAGCTTACGTTTCTCTGGTACAGCCACTTCATAGTCTCCCTTTGCAATAGCTCGCAGATCGTCCAACACATGTTTCATAACATGTTCAAATGAGACCTGAATCGCGGTGAGATAATCTACATTTGCAAATAAGATTTCTCTGAGTCGTTGTTCCCACCTGGACCACTCTTTTGCATAGGAACCCTTAGTGTAGTCCATCTTTCCATGCCTGTTAGTGTGAAGCTTGTATAAACTCAGTCCTTCATCCAAGATACCTTTAATTGAATCAGGCAGAGGATCCCTGTCAGGTTTCAACAAAGGCATGTTAACAAGCAGGCCAAAACATTCCTGCAGTTCTGTCTCAAATTCACTCCTACTCTTCCCCTCATAGAGATTGTAAAACATGAGTAGAACATAGCCAGCATTCTTCGAGTTTTTATCCAGATTACCCGGGTGGTTAACTCGCTGAAGAACACGAAACATGAAGACTGCCAAAGCATCAAGAGCAAAAGGATTAGTACTCGTGCCTTCAGAGTTGGGAACCACTGGCACTACTACTGCCCGAGTGCTCCTGCTCATATCTTCAATCTGCTTCCATACTTCTTCATTTGGTGCATTTTTGTCAGCAAGAGTTATTTTAGACGGCATCTTCTTCCTCTCAAACATGTCATCTTCATAATTATCTTCTTTTTCTTTTTCCACATTTTTATGAAATTGTTCATCTTCTTCAACAATTTTATCTATATTACTTTCATCCATGTCAAGATCAACTTCATCTGAATCATAATCTTCAATATTATAATCATCTTCCTTATTAAGGATTTCTTCATATCTATTTAAACATGATGTAACTTCAACACATGATTTTTTTACTCGCTGAAGTTGTTCTTTAACTTTTTTAGTCTTCCTACTTCCTTCAGGATCTTCACATAATGGCACATTGTATGGTAAACAATGTTCATAGGCTCGTAAACTACATTCATAGGCTTGTAAGACTATATTGTGCGACATGGCTCTGATACCACTGAAGCAACAAAACTAGTACGCTTGTTGACTTTTAATTGTAAAATACACAAGAGGTACTTGTAGTAATAATTTATTAATAAAATGTATATATGATTGATATGATAAGATGACCAAATGTTACAATGAAGCCCTGCTTATATACCTATGCAGGTGACCTTTCATGACTAGGCATGTCTTTTAGACATGCCTTTTCAGTTAACTGATGACTACTTAACATAATCCTTATTGTCTATTTAGTAATTACATTTATTTATATTTATTCTATTTTATATAAATTATATTTGTTACAACTGCATTTCTGCATGATGCGATAAAGGAAAGGTGTATGTGGAGCAACCTCTAGGGTTCGAAGTCCAGGATCAGGACACCCATGTCTGCAGGTTGAAGAAAGCCCTCTATGGGTTGAAGCAAGCACCCAGAGCTTGGTACGAGAGGATAGATAGCTACCTGATGAAGTTGGGCTCCACTCGTAGTAATGTTGATCCGAACCTTTACTTCAAGGTTGATAGAGAAAAGCCTCTCATTCTGGTGTTGTATGTGGACGACCTCTTCCTGACACGTGTTGACCTTCTCATTCATCAGTGCAAGAGGGAGCTCGTTGCTAAGTTTGAAATGAAGGACCTAGGACTGATGCATTACTTCCTAGGCCTGGAGGTCTGGCAGAGACTGGCGAGATTTTCCTTTCTCAAGGAATATATATTGTGAAGCTTCTGGAAAGATTTGAAATGGTGGACTGTAAGTCCGAGTCGACACCGATGGAGCTCAACTTTAAGAAGTTGAGTTGCAGCGCTGTTGGGCCCGTGCTAGCAAATCCTTATGAGTATCGTCAACTCGTAGGGGCCCTGATGTTCTTAGTGAACACCTGTCCGGATGTATGTTTTGCAGTGAACACTTTGAGTCAACACATGGTTGATCCTCATCACATTCACTGGGTTGGTGCCAAGAATCTGTTGAGATATCTTCGGGGCACGATAAACCATGGGCTGAGATACACTGTTGGGAGTGTGACACTCCATGGATATACTGATGCCGATTGGGCTGGTAGTGTGGTGGATCGCAATAGCACATCTGGATGTTGCTTCACACTTGGTTCTGCTTCGATATCTTGGATGAGCAGGAAGCAAAAGTCGGTGGCTTTGAGCACCGCTAAGGCCGAATACATTGCAACAAGTATGGCCTGTTGTGAAGCAGTTTGGTTGCGAAATCTCTTCAGTGAGTTTCTCGGGCATGTGCTAGATACCACCGTGATCTTTGTGATAACCAGAGTGGGATTCGATTGTCCGAGAATCCCGTGTTCCACGATCGATCCAAGCATATTGATATCAGGTACCACTTTATCCGAGATATGGTACAGCGTGGCGCCGTAAGGCTCGATCATATGGGAACTTATGAGCAGGTCGCGGACATTCTCACAAAGCCCCTGGGGAAGGTCAAGTTCCTAACCTTCCGTGAGAATCTTGGAATCGTGGAACGACCCTATGCTGAGGGTCCTGTTGGACGATGAGCTCTGGGAGCTCTGGGGGGCTTTGGGGATAGCTTCTCAGAGCTATAAGCACACATGGGGCTAGGCTTGTCGAACCTTGTGGTGCTTCTGCCCCACCATTATGATGTTGAGTTGGTTCACCTCTCATGATCTGTGCCCCATATGCATCCTACCCATTGAGTCCTGGACTCATGGGAAGTAACTCTCATTTGGCCAGTGGGGTGGGAAAAGCAAGAGACCAGTAGCAAAGACTGATGGACGCATCAGAGATTGTCGTACTCTCTATGTCTAGGATAGCATGTGTCCAACCACTTGATCTGGGATCAAGTCTAGTGAGGTTTTGGACCTCCAACTGACTTCGGGTCAGGTAAACCAACTTCGGGTTGGTATGAGACTCTTTTTGAGTCCTATAGAGGTTTCAGACCTCTGAGCTGAATCTGTCAGCCGGGAATGATGTCTTTGTGACTAACCCACTTTTGTTCTAAAATAAAGAAGCCAGCAAAGCAAGTTACGACGGGATGACGCACGATGTTTGGATGGCACAGGTGGATGGAGTTCTCCCTAGTTGAGAGGGATTATTAATTTTGGACAACTAGGTCCAAACTCCATGTTGTGATGCTCAGATGAAGATGCCAATATTTTTATTAGATTCCTCTTTCGGAGAGGTGCAAGATCGATCTAAAGATCATCTTGATCCGATGAGCAAAACATTTATTTTGAATTTATTCAAAATATGTGCAGGTCGCCCTGAAATGAAATGTAGGCTTGAAGCCCCAGCAGTTGTGTCACACACCCTCATTGATGGATATAAATAGCTCCACGTTTGAGGTCATTTTTTCTCATCCATCACATCACATTCTCTCACCTCACTGATTGGGTTGATCATCTATTGGAGTCTCTTCTTCTCACATGTGGGAAAACGCAGCAAGAAGATTTTTGTTTTTCGACCTAGGGTTTTTCAACGCAGAGTTGACTAGCGTTGACATTGGTCAACGCTTGGTCAAACTGACCCAAATCTGTCCCAGAATTCCGATCTCTGCAGTCCGCATTTATTGGCACAAAAATCGAGGCTGGGCGTTGACTTTGACCGGGCACATTGACTTTTTGCTGCTTCTGTTTTGCATTGACCATTGACTGTGACAGCGTTGACTTTCGTTGACTTTGGGTTGACTGATATTGTTGACCTAGAGGATTGTGTGACACTTTTGGTTGGCTGACTGTATGGAGACTTTGTTGGTTGAAGCATCCTATTGACCGTTGTAACGCACCAACACACATATTTTTGGCTTGTCTTCTGTCAATCTACTGGTATGTTTTATCAGCATTTTACTTTCTTGTTTATGTGATTGTTGTTTGATATTGGGGATAAAAAGTATAGTTGCATCAAGCATAGAACATCTACAAAAATTCACACCCCGCCACATTCATTCACCTAAGCACACTTTATTATTAGCAAGAAAAGGCAGAATGCACCTCATTGATCCCACATGGAATGGGTCCAATAAAATCGTATTAGCCAACCAAAGAAAAGGTGTGCATTTCATTGGGGCCCACCAAAATGAGTTTAATGTAATGTTTTCAGCCTTAGAGGGCACAACTTCTAGTGGTCCCTATTACCCCTATGTCAGTGAGGTTACATAGATTTTTTCAGTGCAGCATTCACCATCATTGTAAGCCCAAGGTCACAACTTAAAGCAATGTAAAAACTATGTGAGGACCTGTATTAGGTATTAGACTTGTGTCTTGTCAGTTTGAGTCTATATCCATTTTGTTTTAATCGAACCATGTCCTATCTCTTGAAAGCTTCACCTAAGCAATCTTGTCCCTAATCGCATTGGAGAACCTTAGTGGACTTCTCATGAGGACTCATTGTTTTATGGGAGCCTGTATTTGTAGGGGTGAACACCAGTGTAGGGACCAATCCAGCCTATGCCAAGGTGCAGCGATGTCATTCCACATGGTTAGTGTCTATAGAGTCTGTAGATGACCTTGCTTCGATGTAGTATTACTCATGAGAGCTCATAGGATAGCAGTCTCTTGTGACAACTTTCACGTTTCCTGAGGCAATTCATGATTCCCAATGTAAAATGGCCAAGTGGTCAAAAACTCAACCCAATCTCATATTATAAAGCATGATAAGAGGATTCTATGTTGTTAATTTTAGTTAACATGTTCTTTTCTAGGGACAATCACTTCAGAATTCCATATAAGACCAACTGTTAGACCATTTTATTTTCATTAGCAATCCCATGAAACATTATCAAATTGACAGTGACTGAAGAAAGAAAATAAAAGATAGATGTTGAAGACAAGCTAAGACAAGAGTACACAAGGATATGGCACAAGCCAGGAAAAACCCCAAGATTGGGAAAACCCTATATCAATTCTTCTTATTATTAATATCGAATGTTCAGCAAAGAGAGAGTACAATAATCCAAAGTTAAAATGACTTTGAAGATCCAATATATTAAAAATGTGAGTGGCTCAAACTATAACAGTAGTATTTAGTCAATATGAAATGAAGGTCTGGTTAGGGCAGCTTACTGTCAACTATGATTTTATTAAATTGAATCAAGAGCTTTCTCTTCAACTGCGCCTTTCACTAGCATGCATGAGAATGACCTTCATTGAACACTAAGACTGATATGGACCCCTGAATGGACTCCCGACTTCCTTTACTATGAGGTCAAACTAACTATGGTTTTGCCCGAAAGGTAACATGGATGCAGCCTCATGAGGAGAGGGTTTCTCTCTCACAAACGAGTCCAGAAATCACTAAACTAGCTCGGCCTGCTAAGCCACTACCAAACTCGGACTGCAAGGATGAATTGCCCATACTTAGGCTTCCCAGACCAGCGATTGTCCTTCATGGAGTGTCTCGGCCATAATGCAGAAGTTGACCCAGAAACAAACCCTCCTTCGACCTTCTTCAAGTACTCGGATGCCTCAAAAATATCTCCAAGCAATTTGATGCATGTAAAATGAGGGAGAAGTCACCTCAATTTATACAATTCTGGAGGTCAGTGGACGTGACTATTGGGCTTGATGAGCCGACATAAGGATGAAGCCAACCTTATTAATTTACTTGTGAGAAAAAATAAATTCAAAAATCCACTTCTGCTTGTCCAAATGAGGCAATTTTTATAACGATTTCGGTTCTCTCGAAGAGAGGAATTCAATGTTGCAATTATCTTCCCCATAAGAGTTGTCCAAAGTGGAATTTGGCCCTAGTTTCCAATTTTAACCCTCCCTCTCAATTAGGGAGAATGCCATCCAATCGACATGAACCATCTCTGTATCTCATCTCGGCTCTGCTCTTCTCTGCTTTGTTGAACATTGATATGAATAATAAAGAAGAATCAATCGAGAGTGAGTCACAAGACCTTGCCACTCTCTACTGACAAAAGTCAGTCCACATAATCATTCAAACTTGATCCCAAGTGATCAAGTTAAAGAAACATCATGCATCCTAGACATAGGGAGTACGGCAGTACACGATGCGTCCATCGATAGTGCTATGATCCCTATCCACTTTCCCAACTCATTGGCCAGATGGTACTCCCCATGTTGTCCCAAACAACATGGGTACGATGATGCAGGAACACCAACAGGGAAAGAATATATCACATCCTGCTCCTAATCACACGTAGGGAAAGGAGAAACCGCACCCTACAAACACACATCATAATCACATGTACAGAAAGGATGAACCACATCTTACAAACACATATCACAACCACATGTAGGGAAAGGATGAACCGTCTCCTACAGTCACATCTCACAATCATCGTAGGGAAAGGATAAACCACATCCTACACGCATGCAAAACACTGGGAGTAGGGAAAGGATGAACCACGTCCTACACGCATGCAAACCAATAATAGTAGGAAGGATCCTACATGTGGGGAAAGGATGAACCACATCCCACCGACATGTCAACCATCAATCGTAGGGAATGAGCATCCTACATGTGGGGAAAGGATGAACCACGTCCCACCGACATGTCAACATATGCCTATATGCATCTTTCACTGGGGTACCTGCAGGAGAAAGTGAACCACTCATCCTATGCATATGTCATCAACAATAGGGGAAGGTGAACCACTCACCCTACACACGTGTCCGCAATCATAGGGGAAGGTGAACCACTCACCCTACACACATGTCATCCACCATGGGGCATCATAGAAGAAGGTGAATCACTCACCCTGTACACAGCGCACCACTAGGGGAAGGTGAACCACTTACCCTACACACATTGCATCCACCATGGGGTATCACAAGGAAAGGTGAACCACTCACCCTGTACACAGCGCACCACTAGGGGAAGGTGAACCACTCACCCTATGGTCGTTCATAGCTCAATAAGTACCCCAAGCCCCCAGGAGCTCCTAGAGCTCAATGTTCAATCTTAACCACGGATCCCTTCATATAGGGAATAGTGCCAAGCTGCTTTCTGAAAGCCAAGACTAGATCAATGGAAGCCTCATAGCTCCATTTATCAGCATATAGATGTATGTATATTAAACGCATTGATTTACAGCAGCTATTTTTGCAGTACTTAGTAATCCTTTGCTTCTAAGTGAAGAAATTAGTTAACTGATCTTACTCCCTCTTACCCAGGGAGATCACAAGCCCAAGCTTGTCTTTCCAAAGTACAAAGTGTCCATCTGCTTTGAATACATAAAGGTGGACCTTAAGAGATACAACACTTAGATGTGCTTTTACCATCTACCATACTGTTAGCTCCTTTCTAAGAAGTTGTGAAAGGATGTTAGAAATCTGCTCATTTCACCAATAGTGATAAAGCTTGGAGGCTCTCCAACATTTTATATCCAAATGGCTCATGGATGAGTTTTCTGTCTTCATAAGTTAAACTTGTTGCCAAGAACATCCAACCTCAACGAAGCTTCCAGACTTCAGTTTACGAAACAAAGGAGGATCCCAAGAAGTGTAGCATCATACTGCCAGCCCAGCCAATATTGAAGATCCATGGAATCTTAAATTCCTAGAAGATGAGAGGCGTAACCATATGATGTTTTAGATACATTAGCGCAAGGTGCATGTCTGATCAGGTGTTTATCAAGAATACCAGATCTGACTTTCATTTATGTCTCAACTCCCTCTTGAGAGGATTATCTTCTGTATCTTTGATCATGGTTCCCTCTATATGTCAGGAAGATGATCTTGCTCGAAGCATAGTCATCAAGGTTGTCTGTTGCTTTTCCTGTAGATGTTTCTATGGACCATGTGTCAAGAACATCAATTCCACCGGGATTCTATGGCTTCCCCTGAAGTCATACTTCAGTTTATCATCCAGCCTTTCCTCATCTTTAAGATGTTGTATTGATATTACCTCCAGGAGACTTGCCCTGAGTTTTGCCTTGGAATGATCTGCTCTGTCCCTTTTTAACTGACGGCTTCAAGTCTGATTATGCCAAGGTGTTTGACCTTTGTTAGCATTGTTCCAAACATCACCTTTCATATACAAGATGGACAAAAGAAAAACTGAACAATTCCTATCTAGTTATGTTAAGTTACATCTCTGCAACACATTTTAAACTTCAAGATATGTTATTATAGGTTAACTGCGGATGTACTAGATTCCTTCAAATATTCAGTGTAGTAGCAGAATATTGTGGCAAGCAAACAATGCATTTTAAGCTGATGATACAGAGTTGTCATCTGTGCTGATACTGTCATGGGTAAAAACTACTCTTATTACCATACTTTGAATCAAGTCGTCCTTCCACCAGACTACTACAACAACGGAGCAGCCCTGAAAATGATGAGATTGTTGGTAGATAAAGCTCAGACTTGATGAAGATCTGCTTACTATTGTACAAAACTTCAACAGGGTTATTATATTACAATTTCAATATTGTAATCCAAAAAAAAAAACTTTAAACTGCTGAAACCCTGCTTCAACTGAAACCCTCACTGTAGAAAATTAGTTTGATTTTGATGAAATGCTAATGGTATTGACAGCAGATGCCACCTGTAGTACTGAATGCTAGAACAATCTGCCCATGCATCTGTTATATCTCTTGTTCGACCAAACCCTTCCTTAATGATAAGAAAAGGAAACTATACTGAAGTAACCTTTACTGAGTATGTTGATCAATGAGACAGATTAATGCTTAAGAGAACGAAGATCAGTGGATGCTATTGAGATTGAAGATACTGGCATTCCTTAGTACTGAAGTCAGAGGATCTTTGGCATTTTTTATTTGAGGATCATCATAGAGCTTTGTTCTTCATAGGCACCTTAGGGTATAGTACTGGCTAGTGCTAATGAGAAGTACAGTTGCAAGGAACAGTGAGTTATGAGCGTGCAACATACCTTTTCCAACTATTTATGGCTATAGGTGCACCAAACTTAAATCTGACTTGAATTAAAAACAGCGAATTCTCAATCATGGTGTCTTGTAACAGAATTAGAATGCTCAGAAGTGCCTTGCGGATTAGCCTCAAATTTGGCAAGTTCATTCATGCTAGTCTCTGAAAGATTACAGTTTTCATTAGGATTTATTTTCAAGGTCACTGACGTATCAAGTCACAAAAGTTGATGTCATTTGATGCCACTGGATAGTTCGATTATGCCACATATATATATGGAGTTTCAATGCCATATTAACTATGCAACAGTGCCAATATATATCACAGAGGAGCAATGTAGATTGATGCCATTCATACAAACTTACTATGTTGTAGAGGAACATGTCATACAACCTGTGTATTAATGTTATACATATTGCAGAGGAACAAGGTCTTATACATTGTGAGACATACATATTGTGTAGCGAGCCCCACATACATATATATACACAGAGCGAACAAACCATATACACGTTGTAGTGAGTGAGCCGGAGACGCATACGTTTATACTGTAGAGAGCGAGTTATATACGATCCATATATATACTGTCAGAGGAGTGAGACATATATGTATTAGATTGCAGAGGAACAATGTCTCGATGTCATCATGATTGTTGATGAATAGATGAACAGTGTACCAATTCCAACATGATCATAAATGAACAGTTTACAGTGTAGTATACAAGAATTTACAATGTAGTATACAAGAGATGCAAGACTGTAACTTCGAGAATATAATCCGAGAGAAATAGAGAGGTCTTGTGAAAATATGGTCTGAGAACAATGAAGATTTTTAGTGAGAGCCAGAAAAGTCTTCCTGTATCAAGAGCGAGAACCTTTTGTACTGAGAGTGAGAGTCTCTATACAAGAGTCTGAAGTCCTAAGACAGATTATACCAAAAACCTACGAACTTGCCATAGGAGATGTGCTAGAACAATTTGTATGCCAAGACTTCCTTTGATTCTGGACCTCTTGTTCAAATTGCAAATTTGTGTATCAAGACTAGCCATGATATCAGTGAACTTGCAGAGAGAGACAACAAATTATCTCAGGAGAAGAATCCATACCAAAGGGTCAAATGTTCTTATTTGATGCAAATGGCTTCAAGTTGTGAGGGTGGACCATGGAAGCATGCAATAACACCTTTAGAATTCGACCTCCATGCAGATATTCAAAACTACATTTAGATATGTCTTTTCTCAACATTCGCTCTTGATGCATTCTGCTCTTGCTTGGGCTTGTCCTCATCTGGCTCTGATACCATGTTAATTTTAGTTTAACATGTTCTTTGCTAAGGACAGTCACTTCAGAATTCCATATAATCCCATTTGTTAGACCATTTTATTTTCATTAGCAATCCCATGAAACATTATCAAACTGACAGTGACTGAAGAAAGAACATAAAGGATAGATGCAGAAGACAAGCTAAGAGAAGACTCCACAAGAGTACACAATGATATGGCACAAGCCAGGGAGAAACCCCAAGATGGGGAAAACCCTATATCAATTCTTCTTATTATTAATATCGAATGTTCAGCAGAGAGTGAGCACAATAATCCAAAGTCAAAATGACTTTGAAGATCCAATATCTTAAACATGTGAGTGGCTCAGACTATAACACCAATATTCAGTCAATCTGAAATGAAGGACTTACTATCCACTGTGATTTTATTCAATTGAATCAAGAGCTTTCTCTTCAACTGCGGCTTTCACTGGCATGCATGAGAATGACCTTCGCTGACCAATAAGACTGATATGGACCCTTGAATGGACTCTCGGCTTCCTTTACCGTGAGGTTAAACGTATTGCGGTTCTGCCTGAGAGGTAACATGGATGCGGCCTCATGAGGAGAGGGTTTCTCTCTCACAAAAGAGCCCAGAAATCATTGAACTAGCTTGGCCTGCTAAGTCGCTGCCAAACTCGAACTACAAGGATGAATTGCCCATACTTAGGCTGCCCAGACCAGCGGTTGTCCTTCATGGAGTGTCTCGACCCTAACGCAGAAGCTGAACCAGAAACAAACCCTCCTTCGACCTTCTTCAAGTACTTGGCTGCCTCAGAAATATCTCCAAGCAATTTGATGCGTGTCAAATGAGGGAGAAGGCACCTCAATTTATACAATTATGGAGGTCAAGGGACTTGACTATTGGGCTCGATGAGCCGACATAAGGATGAAGCCGATCTTATTAATTTATTTGTGAGAAAACATAAATTCAAAAATCCACTTCCGCTTGTCCAAATGAGACAATCTTTATATCAATTTTGGTCCTCTCGAAGAGAGGTATTCAATGCTGCAATTATATTCCCCATAGGAGTTGTCCAATGTGGAATTTGGCTCTAGTATTGATTTTTGTGGCATCGGATGTGCTCTAGCCACAAGATTTTGCAGAGAGGCTAAGACACATGCATTCCACAATACACAGAAAACGTTTTGGGAAATTCCACCCGGAGAGGATTTAATTAAAATAATTAATCATTTTTAATGTATTCATAATTCTAAACTTAGGAAATGTGATTAATTAAAGTGTATTAACTAGATTGGGTGTGAATCTTCTAGATAAAGACACAGTTCAATTCTCAGTTAATTGTAGACTTTGATTATGTTTTAATCTTGGTCGTTGATATGTCAACGAGAGATTGTAAGAAGGAGCTTGATAGGCACATTTGGAAAGCACATCGAGTAAGAGATCAAGAGATCGATTTCTCAAGAGAGCAACGCAGCAGTTGTTGGAGGAAGATCGAAGTGATTTCTAGCAGTGAGGGGCAAAGATAGTTTGTCAGAGGAAGTACTCCTGATCCGGTGAATACATTGCAGAGGAGGCAGAGAGAGGTGCAGAAGAGGCAGTGCAGAGCCACGTTGGGCAGCGTAGAGGCACGCAGAGGCAGCACAGAGCTTCAGAGGGAGTCTGAATATTTTCTGAGGAGCAGTTGAGATCCAGTACCGGAAGTCGGAGTATGAGACCGGGAGGTCAAAGGATCGAGTTTCTAGCCAGCAAAAGATCAGCCAAGAGGTGTGACGCAGTCCCAGCAACAGTGACGCAGTAACTGCGTAGGTGTGACGCAAAGATAGCACAGAGGGCTCATCTCCAGTCAGATCAATATCGGATCTTCCTGTACCAATGTGAGGTTATCTCACTATCTTACTCGTCAGTTGATTCTCTGTATTGGATTGCCGGTTAGGCATCCAAAGATTTTGTATTCAGAAACTATTGCATAATAATTAAAATTTAAAACCCTCAGTTGCTGCACTGATTTTCCCGCACTAAGTTTTTCCAGGGACATTGTCCAAAAACAACGGTGTATATGTGTGTGTTTATATCTTTCTTGCTTAGTTCTTGTTTCCACAATATTTTTTATGTTGTGAAGACTGCAGTTGTATTTATTTCGATGTTACTGTGTAACACCGTAAATAAGTTGTATCAGAATTAACAAGTAGAAGAAATAACATCAGATTTCTGCAGTAGGGATTTCCATTGTGGAATTTTCACACCTAGTTGCCAATTTTAACATATGCCACATAGAATTTTCCCAATCTAAGCATCTCGTGGCTAGTTATAGCTTGATCAAACTTGGTCAACAATACAAGAAAAGCTTCCATGGGGGAATTTTAGGCAGAGCATTGGGTTGTTTATGACATGCATGATGTCAAAAGTAGTCTACTCAATGAGGAACAAAATCCACATTTCATATTTTGCATGTCCTCAAGGGCATTAGAGATCATCCACTTGGGCATGATGATGTGGCAAGATAGGTTTCCAGGAGGCCTAACAGGTGCAAATCTTGACAAAATTTGATGTATAATATGTCAAAATTGGTCTACAGAATGAGAGGAACAAAACACATGTCTCCATTTCTCCAAATTCCCAAGGGAGTTAGTGCTCCAACATGATGACGTGGCAAGCAAGTGATGACGTGGTAATGTTGGGAAAGATATGAAGATTCCAAGAGAGTCCTAGTTCAGATCCAAGCCAATTTCAGCATACACTGGTGCCAAAATTGTCTGAAAGTCAAAGGCATTGCAGATTCAACTTCCATGTGACTATGTCAAATTACTAAATGGAAAGTCAAGTTAAAAATAGTCGTTGGTGAAGCCAACTAGTCGTTAGAGTGTCTAACTAGCCCTCTGAGACCCAGTGGACAAATTAGTTGAGCAATGGACCATGAGCAAAGGGAATTTTGAACTAAATTGTGGAAATTTGTCAAAAGCAATCCCCTAGTGCATGAATTATAAATCATATTGTAATATTTTAAGAATTATTTTATTAAGTCTCCAACTTGTGGATGACTAATAGATATTTTATTGAGGAAAAGTAAAACTAGCCACTAACTAATTATCATGATTTTTCTATAAGGCTAGGCTCTCCTCATTTGTAAATGGTTGTTATTCAAGTACTATCTAATAAAAAAGAGCTCATCTATTTGCAAACCCTTGTACTCTATTGTATAATTGTGAAGTGGTTATTGTAATGTTTTTTTTTTTCTTGCTATTGTTTTTGGGCATCATTTTAATCTAATTTCATTTTGCTAATAATTAAACTCATCCTAAGATTAATGTTCTATGCCATTGAGGAGCTAATAAGCTACATGGAAGTAAGCAACTAGGGTTGTTCCACTTGTTTGTTTTGGTTTTGCAAGTGAATCAATCCAAAGGTTTGTAAAGGAGATGCCCCAAAGAGAAGGCCGCTCCTAAGGAAGGTTGAACATTTGCAAGGCGAATTAAGCAATAGTGGGGGTAATTTCCAGAAGGAACAAGCCCACTCCCTTCACAAGAACCAAGCATGGTGACTTAGAGGGGCATCTAGTTCACACTCCAGCAAGAGGTGAGACTCCAAGGCACAAGTGTGTTGATTTTTCAAGAGTCCTCTAAACTGATAATTATTTCTTATGATTTCTCTTAGAGCGATATTTTCGTTCAATTGGTATTCATCATAAAACAATTACAAAGAGAACTTTAATAGTAAAACAAAAATGCTAGAGGATCATAAAGAGACAGTCACACAAGAACACAAGAGTTTACTCTGGAAAATCCACATGGCGGAAAAACCCAACAACCTTTTCAATGGAGAAATTCTTCATTTCAACAAAGATACACCTAGACATCCTAGTCATATACAAAGTCAAACTAACCATCAAAGAAACATGGTCAAACTTGGTCCAAATCCATCCCAGTCAAGTCACAAGTTTGCCCTCTGAGTTTTGTGACTGATTAGGTATGCCTTCTATTATCCACAGTGCTAGGTCCTTCCAAAGAGATTAGGTCCCTTTACAGAGATTCGGTCTAGGACATAAGCTCGGTCCATCACAGAGATTCATTCATCACCGAGTTTAATCCATGATAGAGAGACAGAAAATCGTTCTTCAACAAAGGACTTTCACAAAGATTCGGTTTTTCACTTGAGAGATAAATGCATCCTTCATCTAGCCCTGGTTTTTCATCCTCCTTCGCATGGCCCAACAGAACATAAGATGTCTTGATGATCAGATCCGAAAATTGCTTCTTGGAGAGGAGCTCAAGTCACTTAAATAGGCATCTTGAAGGGTGAATGGGTGTCTTCCTTTAACTAGGCCGACTTGACTAGGAGGAGGTCGACTTCATCTTTTTGGAGCCATAAATTCAACTTTTATAAATTCAATTTTTTCTCTTTTTACAAACTACATGAACATGTCTTTTGATATTTTTCTTTTTTATTCTAGTATGAGGAACGTGCTTACAAATACATTAAGGGTTAAAATATACATTACAAAGACTAACCATAGCTACAAAATTCAACAAGGTGTAATTTCAGCAACCAAAAATCCAATTCTCTTTTTATTTTCTGCAGCTAGGAAAAGATTTACTTGCTAGTTTTTAATTTCATATCAATTTACAACTAGTTATTTTTGGGGGAAAATTGTCAATATTGTTAGATTTAACCCCCATCTTAATACCAGTTCATAATTTTTCTATTTACACTTGTAGCTAGCCTTTTGGTTTTTGGAAATATTGTCATTGATGGCAAAGGAGCACAAAGGAGCAACACTTGACCCAGCAATAAGGCAAAGGAGCAAACAAAGCAGAGACAGTGAATAGAAGCAGAGGCAGTGTAATAGAGATGCGATGCGATTGGTTTGCATTTGCGATGCAATCGCAAATCGCAATCGAAAAAGGCAGCAAGGTAGACTATGAAACAGAGGCAGCGGAGTTGCGATGCGATTCGATGATATAAGGACATGGGACCTACAGGGAAAATGTATATTATAATGTTCCGAAGGTTGGGTACAAAAGAGTTTCATTTATGAAAAGTATTGCCGAAACGTTTACAAAGGAATTAACGCAATGGACCAGTTAAACAAACAAAGGAAGGACAGTGGGGCCCGCAAGGAAAGCGGCTTTGAAAACCCAATACCAGTGGGTTCGCGCGACTCATCAAGAGGTAAGCTATTTTCACTTTTCGAACGCGATATCGTTATTTGGAGGACACGTGTAAATGAGTGGTATTCAAAAACCACTTACATCGCGTAATTTTTGAGCGTTAAGTTTTGTACATTTAAATTGCGCGATATTGCGCAAGGACCGTCGGATGAGGGTCCAATTGGAGGTTGGAGCGCGAGAGTTATTTGACCGTTGGATTGCCAGTTAAGTTGTGCGGCGAAAGGCGGAGTTTTAAAGTTAAGGCCTAAAGTGGAAGATTGAAGATCGACGGCGGAGATTGTATTGGAGAGAGAAGATCAACAGTGGAGATCTCATCGCATCGACGATTTCTAATCACATCGGCGGAATGAAAGAACAAAGGAATGACAAGTTGAAAGTTGTGATTGCGATTGAGCAATTTAATCGCAACCGTCCGTTCCCAATTAACGGCAGTCGTTGGATCTACAGTGAATTATCGCATCGGAGAATTCTAATCGCATCGGCGCAGCGGAAGATTAAGGGAACGTGTTGTTGGATGTTGCGATTGCGATGATGCGATCCAATCGCAACCGTTGGATCCCGGCAGATAGCAACCGTTGGATCATAAAGTAAGTCGGAGTGGGGCCCACAGTGACCCATCGCATCGGCGGAGATTCAAAAACGAAAATATAAGATTTTCCTTTGTTAAAGCGCTTCGACGGGTAAAAGAAAATTATAACGTAGAACATTGAAATGCCAAAATATTGCCTGGTGGGACCTTCACTAATCGCATCGGCGGAAATCAGATGACCAAAGGCACAAGAGGATCTCAGAATGTTGCGATTGCGATTGGAAAGTTAAAAGAGGCGGAGTATATTTGTAGTGTGGGCCCCCATGTAAAAAGAAAAAGTTTAATGCATATTTACTCCGAGATTTTAGACCAAAACTGAAGAATGATTAAAAAGTAAACCGGCAAGTATATATGAAACAATATATACATATATCTATGTGGTGTGGGGCCATCGCATCGGCGTGAAGGCAGAGCAGTGGAACATGTTATTGAAGTTTGCGATTGCGATTAATCGCATTGGAACAATCGCAATCGGAAATCATCGGAGGAGGCTCATCGCATCGGGGAATAGAAAGAGTTCGGCAAGTGGGCCCGGAAGGCTATTTTCTATGGTAAAAATGTCTTTGTTATATGCCGAGAGTTATTTGAGGTTTTTATAGAAGAACATTGTAAATGCGTTGAAGTAAATTTTGAACCATATGAAGAACTTCTGCAATGTAAAATACAGTGAATTTTGATAAAGCTGCCAGAGTTGGAACAGAATTTGGGAAATGCATTTTACATACATGGAAAACAGAGGTATGCAAAACAGTTACAGTGACAGCAGCGAAAAAGACAAAAGCACAGCAAGCCAAGGGCCGGAAAAGGGCTGAGTGAAATTGTTTTATTGTAACTGAAAATGTAAATGTTTTAATTGATTTTATATTGTTTGTGATGCAAAGGCAAGTCTCCATAGGCAAACAAAACTCCACTGTAAAACTGAAATTTGTATAAATTGCTATATTCCTCTGAATGAGCTGGACAGAGGAATGAGAAGGCAGAAGTCGAAGAGTCAAGGCTGTTCATTTCGAATTCCCGGTAGAATACAAACAGTCAAGAGGTGAACTCTATAAATGATATCTCATAGATATGCATAGTGAGGTTAGAGAATGCAGAAATGAAGCAGTGAGGCAGAGAAGAAGGAGGAGCTGATAGAGAATCTGAGAAAATGCAGAGATGATGCAGGGTAGATATGAAAGCTGGTGCATAGCAGTGAAGATGGTACAGAACAGAGCTGATATCCAGGTAAATCAGCAAGTGTTTTTATGAAAGAGTGAGGAAGTTGGAGCTTCCCTATCAAGTTGTAGCTTGATAGATGTCAGTTGTAGCTGACTGAGGTAGGAGCCTCCTGTAGGTCGTAGCCTGCAGAAAATAGACGAAGTTGGTGCTTGCATATCAAGTTGTAGCTTGATAGAAGTCAGTTGTAGCTGGCTGAGGTAGAAGCCTCCTATAGGTTGGAGCCTGCAGAAAATAGTTGGGAGTTGGAGCTTCCTTGCAAGTTGTAGCTTGCATAATTGAGGTTGGAGCCTCCTGTAGGTTGGAGCCTACAGAAAATCAGTGGTGAGAGGGAGTAGGAGCTTGCCTTTGCATCACAACAATAATAAGATGTGGTTTTCTCCCTTATTGGTTTCCACTTATATCTGTTGTTTATGTGCATGATGCTTATGTGTTGATATGGTGTATCTAATCTGCTTAATACTTGCTGCTCACATATTTAGATTGCTGTTACATTATCTTAATACTTGGTGCTCACATATTAAGTTTGCTCTCATGTTAAGTTGTTCATGAAATGAAGGTATAAATAAGTTTTAAAGGAAAGTTTTAAAAGACCATGAATGTGTTAAACTGATTCACCCCCCCTCTCAATTTAACTAAGGGTTCAACATTGGTTTCATATCTGCAGGTTAAGAAGCCTTTTTCCTTGCTGGACCTGTGTTTTTCGGCCATCACAAACAAGTTCTACTAGCCTACAAGTGAGTCTCCTATACTAGAACTTGAAATTATCAACTCTATATTGATTTATGGCTGTTTTTTCTCACATTAGAGTTGATCTTCCTTCATTTTGCAACTGTTAAAAATTAAAATCATTAAACAATGTTCTGGAAAGTTTATGGGAAAATAACATAACCCAAAAATCAATTTCAATCAAAACTTAAATAGAGAGGAGACCCCAAAGCCTCTATAATGACCCTCTAGCCATTTCACATTTTAGGGTAATTCCCTAGAGGTGTTTTTCACACTGTCTATTGGCTAATAAAATAAAATGTGTTGATGTCCATATATTTTACAGTCTGTCATATGAGACAGCAAGTTATTTTCACATATAGCTTTTTAACCATGCATCAAAACTGATAGTTAATAATTTATTTGGTTAGGTCCTAGGATATATTAAGTAGACCAAAATCCATAGGTCACAATGCACATGTCCTATCTTTGAGTTGTTTTGGCTACTAACATTTGCTATTAAAAATCTGCATTGTTTTTAGCATTGTTTTACACAGGACAGCAAATAGATCAAGACACCTCCACCCCATTGACTCTATACAAGGCACGAGACATAAATAAGAGTTGTTCGATGATATTTAGGGACTCCTCCCTTGGTTGTTTAAGGGGTGTTGGGTCTAAATCTCAAGGGCATGGGCTGAGGTAACAGTGGATCCTTGCCCTACGTGTGTCCATCTAGCAAGACTGTCAGGACCTTAGTAGCCCTGCTAAAAATTTCAGTAACAAGCCCAGCTTCTAGAAAAAGTTGGGCCCCATTTTCCATGCATATAGCTATTAGAAATTGACTGTTGGGGGGCTGAAATTGGGCTCATTTATTAAGGTCGCCCTGCCATTGTCATGATGGTTGAAGGAATACATTTCAGAACTCTCAACTTCTTTTTCTGAGAAAATTGCTTGTGGCTGGTCTGTGGTGTGCCCTGGAGGCTGAAGAGTACCCTATTTCTTGGTAAAAAATCACTCAGGGATTTCTTCACCAAATATCTTACAGCTGGTATCTTTCCTCCTCAATTTCCTCGTGGATTGGGGTTGTTAAGAGGTGAAATATTGACCACTGTTGTTGCTGTTTTGTTATTATTTCATAACAGCCCTAAGGCTGAGAAATCACAAGACTAAGATCTGGGAAAACTCTAGGAAAGAGATGACATTTTTTACTTGCATTATTTGCCCTAATGCAGAAGATTTCTACATAGAGAACACATGCCAACTCTTTTGGTTCTTGGTTATGCCTAGTAAAAGCACCCCTGATGAAAGTAATCTCGATCACACTGATGATATTAACCAACCTAGATCCATCTTAACTCCGTATCTACCAAGCTCCAAGAGGGATCAAATTTATTTTCACTTTAAAAGAGCTTTGCATAAGAAATTTGATCCCTCTCAACACTTGGGAGATCCGGAGTTAAGATGGATCTAGGCTGGTTTAATTATTATTTATAATAAATTATAATTATAAACACAAATATATTTATTAATTTTATGGTTTTTATTTTATTTTATTTTTATCGAGTCAAAATTAGAACATATGTACCATACGGGGATCAACTGTTTAAATAGGAGTTAAGTTTACTTACGAACCTCAAATATAAAGAAAAATTCCAATAAAAGGTGAATCGAGTGATGGGAAAACTTCGATAAAATATAATATAAAAATATTATATGTTACTCAATATTTATTACCACCCCCACCCAATAAAAAAAGTTGCAAGGGGTGGGGGGAAATACTAATTAAAATGTAATATTATTACATTTTACCTAATATTGCCCATCACACCCAAACCTAAATATTACATTTTACTCAATATTCCCTCTCACCCATGCTAATTTTACATTTGAGTTTGTTTACTTTTAAACTTCAAATATAAAGAAAAATTACAATAAGTGGACTTATTGAGGGGAAATATTGGGTAGAATGTAATATTATAGTATAATATTTTACCCAATATAACTAGCAAAAGGTGAATGGATATATGCGGAACTATTAGATAAAATGTAATACTTACATTTTTCCTAATATTTACCCCACCTCCACGCGAACATATCCATAAAAAAAGTTTTACCTTTACAGGCTATATGGATTCAACCTCATTTTCTACAACTAAGTATGTAACTAAATATAACATCAAACTAAGATGGATCTAGCCTAGTTTAATTTCCCCCTTAAATATGTTATATTCCACATGAATACTATAGGTCAATACCATGGGTCATTTTTTTTATTTAATTTTATAGGGTTATTTTTATTTTATTTTCACCAAGTTAAAACGTTTACATTGCATTACGTTACACATTTCTAGCGAAGGAATCGTCCTCCACACTCCACGTGTCTCGAATCGGTCGAATCAGAGACGATTCATACGGATTCGTGTCCCCTTGACCGAATCCGATCAGGTCTATACAGGACACGATCGAATCCCGATTTGCAGACTTGCTTAGCGCGGAAAAGCGTCCAGCATTATAAAATAACCCATTTCTCTTTAGTTTTCTCACTTTGTCTTTGTGTGTGAGTTGAGCAAGGATCAAGGAAGCGATTTCAAGGAGATTCAAGCAACTGGTAAGTGCATTGTCTCTCTATTTTTTTGCATTTGGTTTGCATGTGCATATTGTTAAAATTGGACAACTAATTCCAAACTCCATGTTGTGATGCTCAGATTAAGAGGCTAATATTTTTGTTGGATTCCTCTTTCAGAGAGGTGTAAAATCCATATAAAATATATCTTAATCCGATGAGTAGAACATTTATTTTGAATTTATTATTTATAATAAATTATATGTGCAGGTCGGCCTTAAGGTTTTACACCCCCAGCAGATGTGTCACACACCCCAATGATGGATATAAATACAGCCAAAGTTGGAGAGCATTTCACAACAACTCAACACACATCTTCTTCTCTCATCTGATTTAGTACGAGCTCCTTGGAGGACAATTCCAGCCCACACGTGTGAAGAAGAAGGACGAATCTGTACGGCCAAGAGGAAGGATGAATTTCTGCAGCTAGGGTTTTGAAGGTAGTTTGACCAGTGTTGACTTTGGTCAATGCATGGTCCGAAAGGGCTGAAAATTGTTGGAGTGTTCGATTTCAAGAGGCCGTACACTTTGGCACAAAAATCGAGGTCAAAGGGTTGACCGAATTGTTGCTGCGTTGACTTTTAGCTTGCTGCCCTGCGTTGACTTTTCTGGACAGCGTTGACTTTTCTGGAGTTGACTTGGGTTGACTCGATAGCTGATTGGAGGATTGTTGTGACACATTCTGGGTTGGCTGATCAAGGAGACTTTGCTGGTTGAAGCATCCTGTTGACCGCCGCAACACACCATCACATTTTCTCTGTTTCTGGTTTGTCTTCTATAAGATCCAGTTATATGTTCTATCAGCATTTTACTTAACTATTTGTGTGATTGCTGTAAGAAAAGTAAAGTTGCTTCAAGCATAGAACATCTACAAAAATTTACATGGTATCAGAGCTAAGGTGAAGACAAGCCCTAGCACAGCATTACACCATGGAGGAGGAAATGAGGTTCTAGTTTGAATTCAAGGAGAATGACAAGCTGACTGGAAAGGATGACTTCCATGCCTGGAAGATGATATTAGATCTCAAATTGGAAGACCATGATCTCTTGGATCATGTACTGGGTAAGATTCAAGAACCTCCAAGGTTGACCGAACTTGTTGCTGCGTTGACTTTTAGCTTGCTGCCCTGCGTTGACTTTTCTGGACAACGTTGACTTTTCTGGAGTTGACTTGGGTTGACTCGGTAGCTGATTTGAGGATCGTTGTGACACATTCTGGGTTGGTTGATCAAGGAGACTTTGCTGGTTGAAGCATCCTATTGACCGCCGTAATGCACCATCACATTTTTTCTGTTTCTGGTTTGTCTTCTATAAGATCCACTGATATGTTCTATCAACATTTTACTTAACCATTTGTGTGATTGCTGTAAATAAAAGTAAAGTTGCATCAAGCATAGAACATCTACAAAAATTTACATGGGATCAGAGCTGAGGTGAAGACAAGCCCTAACTTTAGCAATCACCATCGGAGGAAATGGGTTCCACAAGTTTTGAATTCAAGGAGAATGACAAGCTGACTGGAAGGGATGACTTCCATGCCTGGAAGATGATATTAGATCTCAAATTGGAAGACCATGATCTCTTGGATCATGTACTAGGTAAGATTCAAGAACCTCCATCCAATGCTACCGCTGCTGCTAAAAACAAGTATAAGAAGGGGGAGATCAAAGCAAAGCTGATGATCAGGGAATCCATACATAAAAGTTTGGTTGCCTATATATCTGAGCTAGGCACATCCAAGGAGATGTATGATAAATTGATCCTTATGTTTAAGGTAAACAATGTAAACCAAGTGCTATTCCTCAAGAATAAATAGAAGAATATGAAGAAGGGCAGGGATGAGTCTGTTCAAGCTTACTTTCTGAAATTGACCGAAACAAGGAACAATCTGCTGGCTATTGGGGAGACAATAGCCGATCGTGAGATGGTTCTCACCGCACTTGGAGGACTCCCATATGAATGGCAAGTATTCACTACTACCATTCTCAATAATAATACCATTCCTAACTTTGACGAGCTTTTGTCTAGATGTATGCAAGAAGAAACAAGAATGAAGGAATTCGAAAATGACAGAAATGCTGCCTATGGTGCTCATTCTCGAAAGAAGAACCCTGGTGGTCCTAAGGACAAAGGAAGAACAAGGACTCAAGAAAAGAAGGGCAAGTGTTTCACTTGCCATAGGCCTGGTCACTATGCTAGAGAATGTCCCTTCAAGAAGGATTCTCCCGATAGTGATGATAACAACAACAACCGGAGGAATGTGAATCGAAGAAACGACAGATCTAAAGGAAAGAGGAAGGCTCCCTCTGGTGGAAACAATCAACCTTCTAAAAGGTCTAGAAACTCCAGGTATGAGGAGTCTAATGCTGTTGATAAAAGAAATGAGTATATTCTTGTATCTGCTCTCTCTGCTACATCTCCGCCCGACACTATGGATGTCTGGCTGATAGATAGTGGTGCCTCAAGACACATCACTAGATTCAAGGAAGCACTCTCTGACATGGTTGAGAGGGATACTAATCTAGAAATTATCCTTGGAGATAATGCCACATACCCCGTGAAAGGGACAGGGACTGTGACCCTCCACTTGTCTCAAGGACAAGTCCTACATTTGCAAGATGTACTCTATGTACCTAAATTGAAGAAGAACCTTGTGTCTGTATCAACCATGGAAGACAAAGGGTTCAATGTAACATTCTCTGATGGAAAGGTGCTCATGTGGAAGAAGAGCTTCAAGGAAGCTATCTCGATTGGTTTTAGAGTTGGCACACTCTACCAGGTTGGAGGGAGTCCGCTGGGAGCAATGACATGTGATACTATCCGTCAAACCGAACTATGGCACCGAAGGTTTGGACACCTTCATTACAAGGCCCTTCACGAAGCAAGGAAGGTGGTGACAGGGATGCCTGACTTTGGAAATAATCATGAAGGTGTATGTAAGGGCTGTGCCGAAGGAAAGCATACAAGGGGACCTTTCCCCTCAAGTGTCACAAAGACATCTGATATTTTTCAACTGGTCCATTCTGATCTATCTGGTATGTTGCCCGTGACATCCCTGGGAGGATGTTCTTACTACATGACATTCACTGATGACTTCTCTCGCAAAACCTGGATATACTTCTTGAAGAAGGATGAGGCTTTCATGTGGTTCCGTACCTTCAAAGCCTTGGTGGAAAATATGACCGGAAAGAAGATCAAGATTTTGAGGATCGACAATGGCACTGAATATGAGTCAAATGAGTTCAAAGACTTTTGCAGAGAAGCTGGCATTAAGAGGGAGACTACCACTGCATATACTCCTGAGCAGAATGGTGTTGTTGAACGCAAGAATAGGACTATTGTGGAAGCTGCCTGTGCCATGCTATGTGACCAGGGTCTACCAAAGTTTCTGTGGGGAGAAGCTGCAAATACTGCTGTGTACATTCAAAACCGATGCCCTCATTCCGCTTTGGACTCCAAAACTCCCGAAGAGGTTTTCTCTGGTAAGAAACCTGATGTCTCACATTTAAGAATTTTTGGATGTCCTGTCTATTTTCATGTGCCGAAAGAAAAGAGAAGTAAGATGGATGCTACTGGGAAGAAAGGAATGTTTGTGGGCTACAGTGAGACTTCTAAGGCATATAGAGTCTATGTACCTGGTCAAAGGGAAGTAGAGATAAGCCATGATGTCACTTTTGACGAAGATGCTTCCCTGAAGAAAGTAGTAGATCTTCCAAGATCTGAAGAAAATCATGAAGAAAGGCCTGGAAATCAAGAAGAACCGCAGGATGAGACAATGCCTGATATTGAAGGACCAATGGACCCTATTGATCCATTTCCTTCACTGGGAAAGAGACCATCATGGCTCAGGGACACCCTCGAAGATGCTGAGGGTCATGCTGCCCCAAGGGGGACATTCCGAGAAAGCAAGAAGCCGTGTAGATACCAAGGGTATCTAGCTGCCATGATTACTATTGTACAATCTGAACCTGGATCTTTTGAGGAAGCCGTAAAGCATCAAGTCTGGAAGGATGCTATGCACGAAGAATATGAGTCCATAATGAAGAATGATGTTTGGGATGTGGTCCCGAGACCGAAAGACAAATCTGTTGTCACGCGAAATGGCTCTACAAGATCAAACATGGATCTGATGGGAGTGCTGAAAAGTTCAAGGCAAGATTTGTTGCCCGTGGCTTCTCTCAAAAGGAAGGAATAGACTATGATGACATATTTGCACCTGTGGCACGATATACCACCATTCGATCTATCATAGCCCTTGCTGCTACGCAAGGATGGAGTCTTCATCAGATGGATGTCAAGACCGCTTTTCTGCATGGTGCAATAAAAGAAGAGGTGTATGTAGAACAACCTCTGGGATTTGAAGTTCAAGATCGAGACACTCATGTCTGCAGGTTGAAGAAAGCCCTCTATGGGTTAAAGCAAGCACCCAGAGCTTGGTACGAGAGGATGGATAGTTACTTGATGAAGCTAGGCTTCACTCGAAGTAATGCTGATCCGAACCTTTACTTCAAGGTTGTGCAGGGGAAGCCTCTCATTCTAGTGCTATATGTGGATGACCTCTTCCTGACAGGTGCTGACCCTCTCATTCATCAATGTAAGAGGGAGCTCGCTGCTGAGTTCGAGATGAAGGACCTAGCACTGATGCGCTACTTCCTAGGCCTGGAGGTCTGGCAGAGACCTAGAGAGATTTTCCTTTCTCAAGGAAAATACATTGTGAAACTTCTAGAGAGATTTGGTATGGTGGACTACAAGTCCGTGTCAACACCGATGGAACTCAACTTCAAGAAGTTGAGTGGCAGCGCTGCTGGGCCTATCTTGGCCAATCCTACTGAGTATCGTCAACTCATAGGAGCTTTGATGTTCTTAGTGAACACCCGACCAGATATATGTGTTGCAGTGAACACTTTGAGTCAACAGATGGTTGAGCCTCATCATTTTCACTGGGTTGGTGCCAAGAATCTTCTAAGATATCTTCGGGGCACGATAAACCATGGGCTGAGATACACTGCCGGGAGTGTGACACTCCGTGGATATACTGATGCCGATTGGGCTGGCAGTGTGGTGGATCATAAGAGCACATCGGGATGCTGCTTCAATCTTGGTTCTGCTTCGATCTCATGGATGAGCAGGAAGCAGAAGTCGGTGGCTTTGAGCACCGCTGAGGCCGAATACATTGCAACAAGTATGGCCTGTTGTGAAGCAGTTTGGTTGCGAAAGCTCTTTAGTGAGCTGTTTGGACATGTGCTAGATACCACTGTGATACTCTGTGATAACCAGAGTGGGATTCGTATGACTGAGAATCCTGTGTTCCACGACAGATCCAAGCATATTGATATCAGGTACCACTTTATCCGGGATATGGTACAGCGAGGCGCCGTAAGGCTCGATCATATAGGAACTGATGAGCAGGTCGCGGATATTCTCACTAAGCCCCTGGGGAAGGTCAAGTTCCTAACATTCCGTGAGAGTCTTGGTGTCGTGGAAAGACCCTATGATGTGGGTCCTGTTGGACGATGAGCTCTGGGAGCTCTGGGGGGCTTTGGGGATAGCTTCTCGGAGCTATAAGCACTCATAATGCTTCTGCCCCACCCTTGTGATTATTGAGTTGGTTCGCCTCTCATTTATCTGTGCCCCGTATGCATCCTACCCATTGAGTTCAGGGCTTATGGGAAGTACCTCTCATTTGGCCAATGAGGTGGGAAAAGCTAGAGACTAGTAGCAAATACTGATGGACGCATCAGAGATTGCCGTACTCTCTATCTAGGATGGCATGGTCCAACCACTTGATCTGGGATCAAGTTTAGTGAGGTCTGGGACCTCTACCTGACTTCGGGTCAGATGAACCAACTATGGGTTGGTTGGAGACTCTTTGTGAGTCTGATAGAGGTTTTGAACCTCTGGGCTAAATATGTCAGCCGGGGGATGATGTTTGATTGCACTGATGGATGGAGTTCTCCCTAGTTGAGAGGGAGTGTTAAAATTGGACAACTAGTTCCAAACTCCATGTTGTGATGCTCAGATTAAGAGGCTAATATTTTTGTTGGAATCCTCTTTCGGAGAGGTGTAAAATCCATATATAATATGTCTTAATCCAATGAGCAAAACATTTATTTTGAATTTATTATTCTTAATAAATTATATGTGCAGGTCGGCCTTAAGGTTGCACGCCCCCAGCAGATGTGTCACACGCCCCAATGATGGATATAAATACAGGAAAAGTTGGAGAGCATTTCATCACAACACAACTCACATCTTCTTCTCTCATCTGAGATAGTACGAGCTCCTTGGAGGACGAGTTCAGCCCACACGTGTGAAGGAGAAGAAGGATGAATTTCTGTACGGCTGAGCTGAAGGACGAGTTGCTGCAGCTAGGGTTTTGCAGAAGGTTTGACCAGCGTTGACTTTGGTCAACTCATGGTCCAATTGGGCTGAAATTTGGTGAGAAGTTTGATTTTGGAAGGCCGTACTGTTTGGCACAGAAATCGAGGTCAAAGGGTTGACCAATCTGCTGCTGCGTTGACTTTTAGCTTGCTGCCCTGCGTTGACTTTTTCAGGACAACATTGACTTTTTTGGAGTTGACTTGGGTTGACTCGTTTGCTGATTGGAGGACTGTTGTGACACATTCTGGGTTGGCTGACCAAGGAGACTTTGCTGGTTGAAGCATCCTGTTGACCGCCGTAACGCACCACCACATTTTTCCTATTTCTGATTTGTCTTCTGTAAGATCCACTTATATGTTCTATCTGCATTTTACTTAACTATTTGTATGATTGCTGTGAGAAAAGTAAAGTTGCTCCTAGCATAGAACCTACAAAAATTTACAAACCGAACCGAACTCCTCTCCGGGAAAGGTGCACTCGAAGTCCCCGAGGATGAGGTTGAGATTTCCTCTTGGAAATCTCGTGCTAAACAAAGACTGGCAGACTCTACGCAAATGCCTCAAGTCGGCTTCTGCTGTTGCAGTTAGGAAGTTAGATGATGATCGAATGAATGAGGAATAAGTCGCTCTCATCATATTTTACCTAGCTAAGCCTCCAACACTTCGCCCCACTAGACCGGGTTACCTCCTTTTGCTGCCCAACCATCACAGAATCGTTGTCCCCCGCTGTTCCCACGCTGCCTCCGTGGATGCCTTAATGTTATTTCTCCTGCGCTGCCACTAGGTTGATGTCTACTGCGTATAGCTAGTGTTATGAATAAATAATCCATAATATGATAAATTAATAATTAATTAGTCTAATTAGTAAATTAACATTAATAAAATTAATTATGAAGTGACATTGTCAAAAGACGTGTCCAATCAGACCTCGTGACCAGTCAATGCCTATTTAGGCACACCTTTCGAGGGAATGTAAAAACATCATTCATATCTTATCAATACAATTTACTTACCTTACACAAATACATACAAATATTAGCAATTGCTTAATATCTTAACGCTACAGTGGTATCACAATCGTAGATCTTGTCACCTGCAACATTGTTCAACCGTCAATGTCGGATCGTTCCACCCACTGTTACTACCCTTAGTCTGTTGTGACTTCCCCATTGTCGCTACCTATACACTGCTCCCAAACGGCTGCGTTGTTCCACCATTTCCTCATGGCCAACTACGAGTCTTCCTGCCCCAAACACCCTCTGTTTTCGCTATGTCTGACCTTCAAATAACCGACCAACCTTCCGTCCACTGCCGGCGGTTGTCCCCTATCCCCAGCCTTCCACCACACTGCTCATCTTTCGATCACCCACCATCCACTTCGGTCAAACCCTGTCCTATTGCATCTTGCTTCAGGTTGTCAGCAGCCAATCCCACTTCCGACAATCAACGTTGTTTTCCCCACCAGCATGGCATCCATTCTACGTCGGTTGGATTCCGTTCAACTAACGCACTGCTCCACTGTCCGCACGTTGGTCGTGCCAATCCCTTGCTCAGTTTTCAACGACACCCTTCCCACAAGTTGACCCGACCACAATTCCCTTCTGCTAATCTGAGCCAGTGCGTGGTTGTTGACCGACAGTTCTTCCGTTGCATAAATATCATCAACATATTTCCACGACACAGGGTACCCACGGTGGAACGATACACCGTTACTAAAATGTACACATTTACTACACAGTACAGCGTTACTAAACGATACACATTTACTATAAGGTACAGCGTTACTAAACGATACGTTGAAAACCAGTCACGTTGCATATTCATTGATACGGTTGGAAGTATATACGGGTAACGGGTCTCGATAAACGGATAGGTCTTTGTTTTTAAACAGATGGATTGATTGATAATTATAACCATAGGTTATAATATATATATATATTACAATTAATAATTATATAATATATATATAATTTATAATTTACATAATAATTATATAATTTGAAAAAATAAAAAATAATAATAATAATAATAATAATTACTATTATTATTATTATTATTTAAAAAAATAAAAAATAAATTGGGTCTTCTCTGAAGAAACGGGATAAAGTGACGAACTCCAATAACAACGATGATTTTTAAAAAATCCAAGAAGAGCTTAGTAAGATTAATGATTGCATTAATAATGTCGAAAAGTCAGTAAATGATCAAAATAAAATGGCCAAGGATATTGCATATTTAAAAGACATGATGAGCCAACATTTTGAAAAGAATCCACCTTCAGCAACGCAAAAGCCTTAAGACCCCAGAAAACGAAAATTCTCCAGATCACGACTTCCTAAAAAATCTACAAACACGAATACCACAAGTGCACTTTGAAGGTACTCAATACTATACTAGGTCTCCAAAAAGGAACCTCTTTAAAATTAAAAATGAATTACCTAAATATGATGGTAAGGATCATAAGTGTGTCAGCATTTGGGTGAACAAAATGTACACCATTTTCTCAGCAAACCCACCATTAGGTTCGCAAGAAAAAGTCATAACAGCATCCAACTACCTAGAAGGAGAAGCATATGACTGGTTCATGTGGCGGTCTAAATGTAGTTGTCTTTCGTTCAACTAGGAAAATTTTAAGAATTCTCCATTGAAAAGGTTTCATGATGAGGAAGCAGATGACGTATACGAAAGGTTCGTTCACCTCAAACAGAAAGGATCGGTGAGTGAATACACTCATGAATGGGAAGTGTTAGTAGTAAGGCAAAGAGGATTTTCAGATGAAGAGCTATTAAAAATGTATCATTCTAGCCTTAAAGATTACATTCGAGAATAATTAAAATTATATAAACCCCAAACCATTGAAGATGCCAGACACGCAGCAATAATTATTGAAAGAAAACATAAGCTCAGAACTACCTCGTTCAAAGAAGACGGAGACCAACAACTACATTCAAGAAGAAAAGAAACTAACAAATGTAGGTATTGTGGAAACGATTGGACAACAAGACACAGATGCCTTAACAAGAAATTGTATAATTATGAAGTCAAGAGAGAATCAGATGTTTCAAGTAACGAACCAGAAAAGAAGATTAAAAGAAAAATAGTTGTCGCAAATGCGGAGAACATTGGTCTCCAAGACATAAATGTCAAGACGCATCCCTGCGTTACTATAAAATAGGAGGGAGGCAAGTTGAAGTTCAGGAATGTGATGAAGAAATCATTGTCACACACAGTGAAGAGTCAGATTATGAAGAACTGTCATTAGCGGCAATCTCAAGTGATTGGAAAATCCACGATGAAAACTCCCCTGAAAATCAAGCACAACAAGCAATTACAAAATACATTCCACCTCATCTTCAAAAGAAGAGAGACCAATCTTTAAGGAGCATTGGGCCTACTACTCCGCCAACTAATATGAGGAAGAAACCATGTCCTAAAACCCTAAATCTCAAAGGGGTCATCAAAGGCAAAGATGTCGATATACTTATAGATTCTGGTAGTACTCACAATGGTATAAATATTGAGTTTGTTAAAGAACTTGATTTTTTTATATGCCCAGTCAAGGACCTCACTATATCTGTGGCTACTGGGCAAAAGTTTAAGGAAATAAGAGAATGTCGTAATGTTTCAATTCAGATACAAGAACTAGAACTGTAAACAGATCTATTTGCCCTACCACTCAAAGGAATGGATATAGTTGTGGGTGCAGAATGGTTAACGCAACTAGGGAGCTATACAACAAACCTTGAAGAACAATTCATGGAGTTTAATTGGCAACGACGACATTATAAATTAAAAGGGGTTAACACTTCTAGTTCCAAGGAAGGTACAAGTACTCATGAAGAAGGCACCATTCAACGAAAGGATGCCACTACATTGCAACCATGTTCGATTAGAGAAAACCATTCTGGTTGTGCTTTGAGGACAAAGCATCTCTAAAGGGGGTGGCAATGTTATGAATAAATAATTCATAATATCATAAATTAATAATTAAATAGTCTAATTAGTAAATTAATATTAATAAAATTAATTATGAAGTGACATTGTCAAAAGACGTGTCCAATCAACCCTCGTGACCAGTCAATGCCTATTTAGGCACACCGTCCGAGGGAATGTAAACACATCATTCATATTCTTATCAATACAATTTACTTACCTTACACAAATACATACAAATATTAACAGTTGTGTAATATCTTAACGCTACAGTTGGCCCCACGGGCCCCACTCCAACTCTATTGCTTGCCTTAGTGACTTTAGGAAAGTGATTTAATTTCTCATTTATTGGTAGGTCACCTTTACCCACTTTTTTTCCTGCTGACTTTAGAAAAAGGCAAAATTGTCCAAAATTAATATTTCAATTAGCTAACTGCTAATTTGGAATATTACAGTCCTCCCCACCAAAACGTTGCTTGTCCTCAAGCAACTGCAAAAATGGATGCTCCAAGATTTTCTCCCCCTCCCAAGTGGCATCCTCATATGGAGGGTTTCTCCATCTGATCAGATATTTCCTCACGGTCCTGCTCCTCAACTGTCTCTCCCAGGTGTCCAAGATGGCCTCCAGCTATAGCACCAAATTCCCCTCATCATCAGTGGGAGGAAGCTCCATAGTAGTTGTCACATGTTGTCCCAAAGCCTTTTTTAGGCATGAGATGTGAAAAATATTGTGGATACTTCTCCCGGCTGGCAACTCATATGCTACCTCCCCAACACGCCTGATCACCCTGTATGGTTCGTAGAAGCGGAGCTTGAGCTTCTCAGCTCCCCTCTACTTCAGCGCCGACTGCTTGTATGGCTGAAGACAGAGGTAAACCAGATCATCTAACTCAAACTGCCTCTCCACACGGCCTTTGTTTCTGTAAAGTTTATGTTGGTTCTGTGTTGTAGCCATGTTATCCTTGAGAGCCTGGAGTATGTCTTGGCTCTCTTGGATCCAATCTTTGGCCCTAGGGGCCTTGCTAGCTCCAAACATCACATCAACAAAAGTTGGAGCATTATAACCATACAAAGCGTAAAATGGAGACATACCAATCGACATGTGGAATGTCGTGTTGTAGCAGTACTCCCCCAAGTGAAGCCAGCGCACCGTCCTGACCTTTCCTTTGTTGTTGGTCTTGTCGCTCAGTTTATGCACCAACCTCATGAAAGTCACTGGAAAGCAGCTAAAAGAATACTTCGATATTTTCGAGGAACAGTTCAGTTCGGGATTCATTACAGTGCAGGAGCATCTCCCTTGTTGATTGGTTTCACTGATTATGATTGGGCTGGTGACCATGATGATCGGAAGTCCACTGCAGGATATGTATTCACTATTGGTTCTGTTGTGGACAATTTTGTCACCCCCTAGAGACAGTCTAGAGTTGCCATAGACCAGTGCCTAGGACATCTTAATATAGCAAGGAGCTCTTCGTATAGTTTGGATTGTCAGTCCAAGAGTTCACTTACTATCTCTTGTTTGAACAAGGAAATTAGTTTTGAATGGGACCAATCTCTCTCAGAAGCTGATACAAAGTATAAGAACAGTGTAGGGACATCATGTAAAACTCTAATACAAAGGCATCAGACAGTTAAGAGACAGCTTACTGTAAAGAGGGCCAGTGCAAATAATATATCACAGAAATCAAATATCAGGAAGTGAGTGCAGTGAGGAAACATGAAGAAGATATTAGTTAGCATGAGACTGATACCCAGATACACAACAGAACCACATAAGGGCATACCAATTTATGAATCCTTATGTGACAATGGCGTTTTAAAAGCACCCTCCTCATGCAACTAATATAACAGAAAATGTGGATGAGATGAACATGGAACAGTATATCATGGCAAGGCCTATTTAAAGCGCTTGACTAATCCCAGAAAGGGCACCAACAATGATGAATCCTCACTGCAAACTAGTGAGCCACTCGCATTCTAGAACATGATACAAGACGATAAATAGCATGAAAGGAGATATTGTATTAACACATAAGAGAAAATTACATACTGTGAGATATCAAAGACCAGAATCCTCATTACAGTTATAACTCCTCCTCACTAAGACCCTACGGGCTCTGAACCTTTATACAGAAATATTACAAAGTGTATACCAAAGCCTTTTCACTGCACAGTTTGCTGATATAAATCTGGAACCCTTACAATGTCTTTCTTTTCAGCCTTTATAGAAGGGATAGAGAATTCTAGAGAAGGAGGTAGATGGAAAACATTTAATGACTTATTTTGAATCAGATGGCGGAAAACATTCGCGCCCACACCATGAATGACTGAACATAAATGACTGTACTTTACGACTTATTTCCGGAAATGAATGCTAGGAATGAAAATCTGCTTACAAACAAGACATAAATAATAAATATGTAGATATTCGGCTCTTTGCTGGAGGAGGAAGATCTGCGGCAATTAAACCTTGAGGCGTCTGCTTCTGTACGTGGTACTTTCGATCTACAGGTTTTGGAATTTAAATTTGAAACCCTTTTCATGCCGGACACTGAATTCACTGCTCCTTCATTAATAATCTGTTGCTGCATTAATGTTTTCATCTGCCCAAATGTGCCCTTTTGATTCTCTGGAGAGATCTATAGATCGAAGTGTCTTCCTTTAATGGTGGTCACATCATAGTGATTCCCGGATCCTTTCCGCCAACTTCGTTCCCACAACAAGTTCCTGCAAAAACAAAATCCTGTTGAATAAAACTAATCACAGGGGGAGTGGGCATAGTGAAGTTAATGGAAGTGGTGACACAGATTTGAAAAGATGATGAGATGACGTGTGGTGGCGAAAAACGCAGAGGAACAGCAGAGAAATAGGAAGTGAAAATGAGGTAATACAAAGGGAAGATGATGAGTGCAGGAGCAAAGACATCAAACAGAGACACTAAAACACAACACATAAACAGAATATGTGAATGGTGGAGGGAAAAGCGAATGACACGTGGGTGGATGACGAAAAATGGCGGAACAATGCTAACGGCACCAAAACTCAGAAATTAACTTTCGTGGGAGTTACAAAGAAAAACGTGACAAAACAATGGAGTAAAGGCTTTGGAAGTGGGACCCGTAGCGCACATCGCAAATTCGCAAGTGCAGAAAATGCGATGGAGGGAACGATGGAATAACAAGAATCTGCACTATGCGCTATGCGATGGGCGTAACCGGTCGAGCGCAGATCGCAAGAAACGAAAAGTGCGATGAAGGAGAATAGCATGAACGGGAAACTGCGCTTTTGCGATGGGGCGGATATGCGATGAGGAGAAAGTGCGATGGCGCGATCATGCGATTTGTGATAAACGCTCTAAGGGGCAGCGCTTGGCTATATGGATGAAAGGAGGCGCAGAGCTAGGGGAGAAAGGAGCTAGGCCTTATATGACTTTAAAGAGCAGATTTTTAGCCTTTTACAATGTATTTCCGGCTCGGGAAAGGGCAACGATAAAAGGGAAAGAGGAGACGCTAGCCAAAATTTGAATGGAGGGGCTGATTTGTACAACAGGTTCAAGACCTATTACTTGGTCTTGTAAGAAACAAAGTGTCATCTCCCTTTCTTCAGCAGAAGCAGAGTATCGTGGTGCCGTTGAAGCCAACAATGAAGCCATGTGGCTTCGTCAGATCGTGTCTGAATTTGGTCTTCATCAACGACATCCAACTACACTTTGGTGTGATAATCAGAGTGCCATTCAGCTATGTAAAGTTCCAGTGCAGCATCAGCGTATGAAACACATTGTGCTCCACATACACTTCATCAGAAAGCTCATTCATGATCGTGTTCTTGATGTGCAGTATTGTCTAACCAATACTCAAGTAATGATATCTTGACGAAGGCTCTCACCCGAAGAAAATTTTTACCAAACTTAGATCCATGCTTGGAGTTAGGAAAGTTGTCATTAAGGGGATAGAGGGCTCTAATGCCTCCTTCCTTCTCCTATTGTGTCACTTTTGTAAATCCTTCAATCTGTCCAATTTGTTCTTGAGGGGGGATGTTAGGATATTTCGAAACATAGGAAATAGGCTCCTTTTGTGTCACCTTTGTAAATCCTTCAATCCTATCCCAAGTTGTTCTTAAGGGGGGATGTTAGTATATTCTGACACATAGGAAATAGTTAAGAATAACTTAGTCTAGTGTAGAGTTAGGTAAAGTGTGTTTCTTTACCATGTACATTTGTAACTTATAATCCGACAGTCACGATTTGTAGTGATCCGACGGTTATCTCCCACCTCGGTATTAACGGCACTTGATCCATGGCTTAACACCCGATTGGTCCATGATCTCTATTTAAAGAGCATGGAGGGTCATTTGTCCTGTAACCATTATGAGAGAAACATATGTAACTTTTCTTTTATATTAATAAATTCCCTGAAGTGGCCACGCTGGCTCATGGCGTGCACTGTTTCCCTCTTTGAGGGTTTTAACCACGTGATTATACTGGTGTACTGATTTGTGATCTGTTTGTGAGCGGTGACCTTTGGTTCTTGATCTACGGAACTTACCCTGTAAATTCCTAAAAGCCAGGCATTTTGTTGCCCCATGACATAGTTTCTCAAGTAGCCCTCCAGCCACTTGTTCACTATCTCAATTTGTCCGTCCGTTTGTGGGTTATAACTGGTGCTAGGTGTCAACTTTGTACCCATTAAACGAAATAATTCTTGCCAAAAGCCACCAATCAACCGGTTGTCTCTGTCACGGACTATCGCCTTTGGGAGACCATGGAGTTTGAAAACATTTTGGAAAAATAACTCAGCCACCTGTAAGTAGTGTATCGGGCTGAGATGGCGAAGAAATGAACATACTTTGTCAGTCGATCAACAACTACGAAGATGCAATCCTTGCCCTGCACCATGGGCAATCCAATGACGAAATCCATGGAGATGCTTTCCCATTTCCCCTCTGGAATGAGAAGCGGTTGTAGAAAACCCGTGGAATGGCTCTGCTCTCCCTTGTTCCTCTGACAAACCACGCACTCCCTAACATGTCGGAGTATGTCCTCCTTGAGGCCCTTCCAAAAGAACCTCTCCCTGATGGCCCTGTATGTCTTAGTGAACCCCTGATGGCTTGAAAGTGGTGAATCATGGGCTGCATGCAAAATCTTCTCCTTGAGTTGGGAGTTGTCTGTCAAAAAGATCCTATCTCGATAATAGATGACCTCATCCATCACCCGATACTGGTCAACTGTCACCTGCCCATCTAATACCTCACATGAAAAACGGTCCTTGGAGTACTCTACCAAAAGTTGAGCCCTCGAATCTGCGTCAAGACTCATCAAGGACAGCACTTCTGGTCTCCGTGATAAAGCATCGGCCACCACGTTGTTCTTCCCTTTGACATACTCGATGTCAAAATCATATGCTTGGATCTTGCTGACCCATTTCCGCTCTCTCTCTTGCAACTGCTTCTGCTTAAGGAAGAATCGAAGACAGTTGTTGTCTGTCCTCACCCAAAACCTGTTACCCACCAAGTACTGCCGGAACTTGGCCAATGCATGCATGATGGCCAGAATCTCCTTGTCGTATATGGGGTAAAACCTCTCATGCGGCAGCAGCTTCCGACTCTCAAAAGCTATAGGATGACCCCCCTGCATCAAAATTGCGCCCACCCCTTCTACTGAAGCATCACACTCCAGCACAAAGGGTTACGTGAAGTCAGGCAATGCCAACACTGGGCAACTGCTCATCACCTCTTTGACCTGTCAAAGGCTCTCTGCACAGCATCTGTCCAGTTGAAAGCCCCCTTCTTGGTGAGATCTATGAGAGGTGTTGCAAGTTGTGAAAATCCTTTGACGAAATTCCTGTAGTAGGTGCAGATGCCTAAAAACCACTGCCATTTCTTTGAAGTGTCCCTTGTCTTACCCAGAAGGTCAGTCACGTTCTTCGACTCCAGCCAATCCTAAATGGCCCGGATCTTCTCCTCATGGACTCTTACTCCATCCACTTCGATAATATGCCCCAAATAGAGCATCTCTGTAAGCCCAAAATCGCACTTGGACAACTTGGCATAGAAACGTTGCTCCTCCAAGATATGCAATACAGCCTCAATGTGCTGCAAATTTTCTCCCCACATGCAGTTGTAGATGAGAATGTCATCGAAAAACACTAGAACAAACTTTCTCAACTGACCACGGAAGATGTGGTTCATACAATACTGAAAGGTGGTTGGAGCGTTGGTGAGCCCAAAGGGCATCACCAAAAACTCGAAGTAGCCATAATGGCAACGAAACACAGTCTTGGGGACATCCTGGTCCCTCACCTTGATCTAATGGTACCCCGACCTCAGATCGATCTTGGAGAACTTAGCTCCCCTCAACTCATCCATCAGCTCATCAATCATGGGGATGGGGTAGCGGTTCTTCATGGTCTTCTTGTTCAGCGCCGTGTAATATATGCACATCTACAGTGTGTCATCCTTCTTCACCAGAACCACTGAAGAAGCAAAGGAGCTAGTGTTGCGTCTGATGTGTCCCAATGCCAAGAGCTCATGTATGGCTCTCTTAATCTCATCCCTATAGGCTTTGGGGTACCTGTAGGGAGCGGTAATCACTACCTAAATGCCCTACTCCAGCTCAATGGTGTGCTCAAACCCTCAGTCTGGTGGTTGTCCCGGCGATATGTCCCCAAAAATCGCAGAGTAACGTTCTAGGATAGTCTGCACATTTGGGTGCACCAGCCAACCTAAGACACCTGCCTCCGAAATCCACAGCTCCACTGCCCACTCTATGTCTCCCTTCCGAAAATCTGCCTCCATCCGGTGTGCAGACACTGCCTGTGGAGGATATGTGTGCATGCCTCTGATCATCACATGCTTCCCGCTCTTCTTATCCATCCAATCCATCTCCAGAATCTCCCAATCTGTAGTTACTTTCCCAAGTGTGATAAGCCACTGTACACCCAACACCACGTTGGTATCTAGAATATCGACCACAAAAAAATGATCAGTCACCATGTATGTCCCCATGGTCACTGCTAATGCCAGAACATACTACATTCACTGCATGGTCTTGGCACCTAGAACCAACACAGAGAAACCATCAAAGCTCTCTGTCTATATGCCCCTCCTCTGTACTAATTGGCATCGATAAAGTTGTATGTGGTCCCGTTGTCCGCCAACACTAAGACACGCTGCCCCTGGACTTTCCCTCAGACTCTCAGCGTTAAGTACTTAGGAACTCCCCGCAAGGATGCAAGGACTCCTCCTGTGGGTCCAAATGTTGCTCCTCCTGATGCTGGGGAAGGTGGTCGTGGATGATCCCCTCCTGGTGCACCGATGTTGGCATCTCCCTCCAACTCCTCATAAGCCTCTTCTTCTCCTTCACTGTCGGAGAAGACCTCAATGTAATGTGCCTTCCCTCTGGCACAACGATGACCTGGTGCCCATGGCTCCTGGCAAGTGAATCAAAGCTTCCTCCGTCTCAAGTCCCTCCGGGTGTCATCATCCAAAGGCCCTCGCCCTGGTTCCTCCTTGGGATTGGAGCTCTCACATCCTTCCCCTTCTGCTGGAATGTTGGTTTGTGGGGAAAAGGATTCCTCGTCCCTGGCATGGCATCCTGCAAGTCCCTAATACTCCCTACTGCATCCTGCAGCGTAGTAGGCCTAGTGGATCTGACTATCCCACTCAAAGGTTCAGTCAGTCCGTCAATAAACATGTACACTCTCCTGGGCACATACAAGTCTGGAACCATCATTGAGAGCTTCAAGAACCCGAAAATGTAAGTTTCTGAGTTCCCTATCTATTTGAGCTTGGTCAGCTCAACAAAGTGTTCTTCCGGGTCCTTCTGATCAAATCTCTCAATCAACCTTCGAGTGAAATTAGCATACATTGTCACTCCTGCGTGACCCAGCGTAGACATCCCATGGAACCACCAATCACGGGCTTCTCCCTCAAGGTGCGACGTTGCCACCTTGATGGCCTCCACCTCTGCCATTTGGTTCAGCTGAAAGTAAATGTCCAGCTTCTCCACCCAAGCCTTTGTCGAACACTTCGATGATCCATCAAAGGTAAGCAAGAAAAATCCGCCCACGATACGCTGCAGGTCATTACCCTGTGTGTACCCTCCCCTATTCTAGCTGTGTGGTCTACTATTGTTCTTCAACTGGAAGAATTCATTGAAAGTCAGGATATCTCCGAACTCTGGCCCATAAGACTGATATTCTGCGAAATACTCTCCGTAGTGAGCCACCTCCGGCTCCTGTGGTCCTCTTGTTCCTGCACCTAAAGTCAGGAATGTGGACATGGTAGAGTGTGGTGGGGTGGTTGGCACTACCTACTACGCAGTGTTATGCTCATGTAAATGGTGAGAGGTACCGGATCCTTCTCCATTATGAAATTCCCTTGGAATTTCCCTCTGTCTGTTCTCTCCAACAATCTTTTGTCCAATCTCCTCTATCTCCTTAGAGATTTCGTGCACTGACTTTAGGAGGAGGTTACCAAACTCCTTCCCCTCATCTCGTTCTTCTGCCATTGATGCCTTCCCCTTGCCTTCGTCCACCGGAATGTTGTTTTCTTGATCAGGTGTTATTTCGAGCCTTCGCTCTCTACTTCTATACTGTTGCTTCCGATATGTAATTTATTCTCTATCTTCAGGTGTCATAGACCAAATGCTCCACAGGCTGAGCCAAGTCTATGAGCTCTGATACCACTGTAATATCCCAAACTGAGAACAAACAATAATACAAAGCAAACAAGGACTAAATCTATAGCAAACAGAAAAATACATCAAAACTCCATGAATAGAGCCAAAACTGCTAAGCCATTTTATTAATGTTTTTGAATGGGGAAAGGTACAATTGGTGCTTAGGAAGATGGCACCTTGTCCTGCACAAGGCAGGCTGAAATACTCCTCAATCCCTGCTCAAAAACTCTAGTTGTTGGCTGCGCTGCGTGGCTCCTCCTCTACGCTACCCAGTTTGGAAAATGCTACTGCTGGCTGGAAATGGACTGCGTAATGGGGTTGTTCTACTGCACAGAAAATTTTGGGATTTGGACAACGGACTCTCCACAACAAACCTAGAAAAACCCGCAAAGGGTTTCCCGAAACGCTGACCCCAAAAAATCACCCTCTTGAGCTAGGTACGCAATTCTACTGGGTAGGAACTGATCTGTTGGAAAAGCTGCCAGAAACTGCCCAAAAAATCCGCTATGGAAGGGTTGAACCACTCTCAAAACTCCTAGCAGAAAACTCTTGGTCTTTCTCCCTTTCTAGAGCTGCTCCATTATTAGACTGCGTATCTCTCTGGCTGATTGCGCTGCCCTGGAAGGGACTACATATTTCTAGACTGAACCTGTGTGACTCTCCTCCAAAAATGAACTGAACTCCTCCCCTGAGCAGGCACTCAAAGTGCGTCAAGGATGAGGTTGAGATTTCCGCTTGGAAATCTTTTTGCTAAACAGCACTTGCAGACTTGGCTAAACAGCTCAAGCGTGCTCCTGGTTTACCATACAAAAAGTTAGTTGATGATTGAATGAATGAGGAATGAGTTGCTCTCATCCTCTTTTACCTAGCTGAGCCTCCAACGTTCCCTTGGGCCCCACTAGATTGCACTGCCTCCTCTGCCAGCCAACCACTACGCAATTGTTGTCCCCCTGTTGTCCCCATGATGCCTCTGCGCTGCCTACGGTGTTGCCTCTCTTGCGCTGCCACTAGGTTGATGTCTACTACGTATAGTTGGCCCCACCAGCCCCACTCCAGCTCTATTTCTTGCCTTAGTGACTTTAGGAAAGTGATTTAATTTCTGATTTATTGGTGGGTCACCTTTACCCACTTTATTTTCCTGTTGACTTTAGAAAAAAGGCAAAATTGTCAAAAATTAAGATTCCAATTAGCTGACTGCTACTTTGGAATATTACACATTGACTCCATTTGCCCAATTGAATAGAGGCATTAATCTAATTGTGGGATTACCTTTTTAAATTTCTCTCTTTTCTTTACTTCCTAGCAACTAGGGATAGAATTTGGTTTAAATTTTCATTTAATAGCATTTTTGTTTCTAAGTGTTATTGTCCCTTAGGTGTAAGTTACATTTATTAAGATTTGAAAAGCAAAATCTAGCATTTACTTCATGTTTTCACCCTAAATTTACGGCTGATGTCTAACATTTATATTGTTGTTCTATGCATTTTTAACCATTAAAAACCTAAAATTGACCTATCCTTTGCTTACCACTTTAATAACCTTTGGTCCTTTGTTCATCACATCATTTTTGGGTTGTTTCTTTGTTGTTTCTTTGTTTCTTTGTATATCATAAAAAGCTTAGCTTATAACCTAAGTTGCATGAAACGGGGAAACGGAAACGAGTTTCCGAAACGGGAAGCGAAGCGAAACGCGACCTCCCCAAATTTTGGAAATGGGGAAACGTGGTATATATATATATATATATATATATATAATTTAACTTTATATTAGAATTTAGGACATTTAAGAAATATTATGTGAAATCATAAAAGTTTAAAACATACATGATACATGATAAATTCAAAGCATAAACTATTACAAGTTACAACACATTTACTCATGAATGATAACAGACACAATGGAAATAGCAATCTCGGAATATCGGATTGGTGCTCTTGATTAAATATGAGTTCCATACCCTAATACATGACAAAATACGATGGAAACATTGCAATCACCCAATCCTGAAATCCTGAAAAACTGATAAGTCTGCTGGATTTTGAATGAGATCTAAAATTCTACTTTCTCCATATGAAATCCAATGAAGTCGGAACCACTCTCAAACATCCTAAGTCATTTCATGGTAATGTTAAAAATTTAAGTAAAAGGATGAAAATGAAGATTAAGGAGAATGTCACTTTTACTTTAAGAATTTAACATTACCATGAATCACATATAAATACTAGGGCCATAGGCTTTAAAAATCCATCTACAAGCATCCATAAACGATTACAATGATGTTAAAAAGCACGAAAACCAGAAAAAAACAAAAAAAAACCAACTTAAATCGCTTTAAAGGCAAGGAAACGTGGCCGTACGGCCTGGAAACGCGTTTCCAGCCGTACTGGCAACGTTTCCTGTACGGGAAACGTGCCAGTACGGCCGAAAACGCGTTTCCAGGCCGTACGGTACGCGTTTCCACGTTTCCGTATCGTTTCCGTACGGAAACGGACCCCTTGTCAGCGTTTCCTGCAACTTAGCTTATAACAGCTTTTCTTTAGTTTATTGGGGTTGATGGAATGTGTACTTGAACATTTGTAACTCTTACCTTGACCCTAAAGGATTTGCCAGTACCTTCTCCCATAACCATTAGACCCTTATCACCTTTGAGCCCTAATATAGCGAAGACATTTGTAAGTGATTTATCAACAAGCTCCTTAAAGAGCCATTTGGCTTGTAATCCTAGTCATCTAACCTCTAAGTCTTGGCAGGGAAGCCTCCCTTGTGGGGATAACATCTGACCATAAAACAGAGAGAGGCCAACAATGGTGGCTAATATCATTGTTGTCACAAGACCTAGGTTGCCTATTGAGGCTTTGCACTATGCCTACTAGATTTTGCAAGAACAGGACCCTTTCTCTTATTGAGGGATTATTTTTAGCACCGTTTTTAGGAATTCTCATCCAAACTATATTTTATGGACTCCATCATCAAACCTACATTTTCATATGGTTAAGATGTTTGGTAATCAAGCTTGCACAACGCACATTGGGCCCAACAAAAAGAGATTTCAAACCCTCTTTCTCTATCACATTATCAAATGCAAGAAGATAATCCCTAACCCATCACCCAAGAAAAATTTCTAGCACAATCCATTTGAATCAAAACTATCTTCAGACTAGTAGAGCTATCTTCATACATTTTTTGATTCAACAACATGTAAGGATAGGTAATCTTTTGCCTAGTAATCTTCAAACAACCCCTGGTCAATGCTGGTCAAACCCTGCATCAGATCCAAAATTCGGCCCACTGAAATTTGTCCTCCTTCAGTCACATGTGAGAAGAAGAGTTGCCCAATAAGTTGTACGAACTAATCAGATAAGGAGAGAGAAGAATGGGTTGAGTAATGAGGTGCAAAATGACGTTGGAGGTCACCCTTATTTACATGAATCTATGTGGGTGAAAAGACATGTCTCTTGGGCTTCATGAGCCTACATGATGGTGTAGCCAACCTTGACAATTTGCACATGTGTGGGCTTCACTTCAAAAATACATTTCTCCTTGTCCAAATTTAGTGATGTTTATGTCCATTTTGGTCCTCTCGAAAAGAGGAATTCAATGCAATAATTATCTCCATCAAATGAGTTGTCCAAAGTGGAATTTGGCCCTAGTTCCCAATTTTAACACTTCCTCTCAACTAGGGAGAATTCCACCTACCAATATATGGCCATCGATCATCATGCCATCCTGTCATCATGTACCATCTCTACATCTCATCTCGACTTTGTTGAACAGTGATATAGATAATGAAGAAGAATCGATCGAGAGTGAGTCACAACACCTTGCCATTCTCCACTGACAAAAGTCAGTCCACATAACTAGGTGTAGAATCCCAATCGGACTTGATCCCAGATCATGTTGTTGAACACCATGGATCTTAGACATATGGACTACGACAATTCATGATGCATCCATCTTTAGTGCTATGGTCCCTATCCACTTTTCCCAACTCATTGGCCAGATGAGAGGTACTTCCCATGAGTCCCGGACTTATCCTATGCATATATCATCAGCTATAGGGGAAGGTGAACCACTCACCCTATGCTCTCATATATCATCATGGGCTATCACAAGGGAAGGTGAACTACTCACTTTGTACATACTGTACCTATAGGGGAAGGTGAACCACTCATTTTATACACAACATACTTATAGGGGAAGGTGAACCACTCACCCTATGGTCGCTCATAGCTCCAAGAAGTACCCCAAGCCCCCAGGAGCTCTCAAAGCTCAATGTCCAACTCAAGTGGGACCCTCATGGGAGGGTCCTTCCACAACTCCAAGTCTCTTTCGGAAGGTTAAGAATTTGACCTTCCCCAAGGGCTTTCATGACAATGTCAACAATATGCTCATCAATCTTGATGTGTTGGAGCCTTATTGCTCCCAGTTGTACCATATGCCGGATAAAGTGGTACCTGATATCTATATGCTTGGAGCGGTCGTGAAACACAGGATTCTCTGAAAGGAAAATCCTACTCTGTTTATCGCAATAAATCACGGTGGTATCTAGTATGTGCGCAAATAGCTCACTGAAGAGCTTCCTCAACCAAACAGCTTCACAACAGGCCATACTAGCTGCAATGTATTCAGCCTTGGCGGTGCTTAGAGCAACCGATTTCAGCTTCCTGTTCATCCATGAAATTGAAGCAAACCCCAATGAGAAGAAACACTTTGACATGCTCTTTCTATCCACCACACTGCCAGCCCAGTCAGCATCAGAATATCCATGTAGCCTCAAATTCCCGACAGTGTATCTCAGCCCATAGTTGATTGTGCCACAGAGATATCTTAGCAGCAATCCAATGTATGTGATGAGGCTCAACCATAAATTGACTAGTGTTTACAGCGAAGCGTATGTTCAGACAGGAGTTTACCAAGAACATTGGCAATCCTCAACGTCTTGATCTTCTTCCCTGTTTGATTTTCCACCAAAGCCTTGAAAGAACGGAACCATTTGAACACTTCATCCTTCCTCTTCAAGAAATAGATCCATGTTTTGCGTGAGAATTCATCCACAAAGATTGCATAGTATATGTATCCTCCCAATGAGGTTACGGCCAAGGCACAAGATAGGTCATAATGGACCAATTCAAGAATATCATTTGTCTTGCTTTCACTAGAACGGAATGGTCCCTTTGTATGTTTCCCAGTTGCACAACCCTGAAAAACGCCTTCATGGTTCATATTAAAGTGAGACATCCCTATGACCATCTTCCTTACCCCAGATAAGGCTTTGTAATGTAAGTGGGCAAATCTCCAGTGCCATAGCTCAAATTGAAGAGAAGTATCACTTGCCAAAGCTCTCAAAGGACTTCCACCAACTTGATAGAGACCATCAACCCTAAATCAAAGTGTAAATGCATCTTTAGCATTTCTCTGCCAAATACGTACCTTTCCATCAATGAATGTTACCTTGAAGCCCTTGTAGTCCATCGCAGAAATAGATACCAGGATCTTCTTCAAATCGGGCACATACAACACATCTTGTAGACGAATGGTATGACATTGATTCAAGTGAAGAGTGACAGTACCTATCCCTTCCACGGTGTAGGTGGCATAATCTCCAAGTATGATCTCTTATTTAGTCTTCTTTTCAACCAAATTTGAGAGGGCCTCTTTGTATCCAGTGAAGTGCCTTGAGGCTCCACTATCAATCAACCAATGATCCAAAGTATCCGGAGGTGTAGTATCCCCAAATGGGAAAATGACAATTATACAAGCTATAATAGAGTAAAATTACAGCAATAAGGAAAACACCATTAAAACACAGAATTTGGAGTCAAAATCATTATTGAGCCATTTTATTAATACATTGGGAAAGAGTATAAATGAGGTGCTGAAAAGATTGCACCTGGACCTGCTCAAGGCAGGCTGAAGGACAGCTCAAACCCAAGCAAAAACTCTAGTTGAAAGTGCCTCTACGTGGCTTAGTCTCTACGTTGCCTAGCCCAAAAAAGTTGTTGTTGGCTGACTTCAGACTACTGGATGGGTTGTGTCCGCTGCTCAGAAAATGTTGGGCTTTAACCCCGGACTCTACTCACCAAACCCACAAAAACCCGCGAAGGAATTGCCCAAATGTTAACCCCGGAATTTCGGCCCAATTTCCTCTAGCTCCTCTAACTGCTAGATGCGCTAGGATCTCTGATTGAAGCCTCAAACCTCCCCAGAAAATTATGCCAAATTAATCTTGGCTTCTCCTCAATAAACCCAAAAAGGGTTCGCACAAAGCTTCAGTTCGGAATTTGGCTCACTGCGTTGTTGGGTAAATCGAACATCTGGATGAATTTGCTGGAAAATGCCTCCGGAGAGCTACCCAAAATACCTGGTAGGAGGTGACTAAACTCCCCTCGAAATCTCCTATTGAGACTCTGCTGCTCTCCACACTCCCGGCACCCACACGAACTGAACTGTGCAGTCCTGAAGGGGCTATGCTCTTCCTGTTGTTGCTACTGTGTAATTCCCTCACCAAAATGCAGAACTCCTCTTCTGAGTGGGCACTCGAAGTCCCCCAGAGGTAGAGGTTGATATCTTCGCTTGAAGATCTCGTGTGCTAAACAGCACTGCAGACTTGGCTCTTCGGCTCAAGCGTGCTTCAGTCAAAATGACCAAGAGAAATAAGATGAATGAATGAATGCTGAATGAGCCTGCCCTTCTTCCATTTAACAATTGAGGCCCAACGTATGCCTTAGGTCCCACCTTGACCTACGTTGCCTCTCCTTGGCCAATCACGTGCTGCCTTCGTCTAGCCAATCTCACACTGTCCTTTTCGTGCCTCTTCTACGTTGCCACCTAAGGCCAACTCGACCCCACCAATAGAGCCTCAATTTTCCCTTAGGGACTTTAGGAAAAGAATTTATTTGGCCTAATTATTAATTGTGGGTCCCCTACCCACTTTATTTCCACCCAACATTAGAATTTGCCTAAATTAATATCCCAATTAGCTGACTACTAATTTGGGGATATTACAGTCCTGCCCACCAAAAATTGCTTGTCCTCAATCAATCGTTGAACAAGCATCCTCTCTAGCTGACGATCCCCACTGTCACTGCGAAGTTGTGCCAAGGTCCCAGATGCGCCACTGAATCATCTCTGACCTCTGCATCCCACGGATATGAAGGGATCCCTCAATACCCGGATCCCAAGCCATCATGTCCAACATGAAGCTCCCCCTGCTCCACTCACCATATTTCCAGGAACAAGTAGCAAAAGCCCTCTGAACATCATCAGTGAGTAGGGAATCATGATAATGTGGCACTATGCCCAACTCCTCATGAAGTTTCCCTACTAGGTAGTCCATCCCACGCACTCCAAGAGTAAACCCTTGAAGATACCGCTTAATCCCTGCAAAGATAGTGGCTCACTAACATGAGCCCCTCCTGCTATCATCCCGCTCACGAACCTGCCATACTAATGAAGTCCCCCACTCCATCAGTGACTCGATAAAGCCTAATCGAAGATCTACATGATCTCCCAATGTAGTATACAGCTCACTCCTAGAGGTTATCGAGTTGTGTAGGGTTGTAATGCTTGGGTCCCCTGCTAATTCGTAGAGGTGCCACCATGTTGTCGCTGCACCACTCGGACTATGAGATACCCCCCATCGTGCGCAAATTGTATCCCTCTCTCTTGGGGCTTTGTGGCGAAAAATCTGTGAAGGCAGAGCTCATCTTGCCCGAGCATCTCCATGATGCTAATATCTACCCCTCCAATGTTGATCATGATGTTGAGAAACAATATGATAAGTTTGCCTCGCCATGCAATGGAGGTCTCAGTGCTCCCCCACATGTCAAACCCAAGGTGGATTGGATCGCCATCTGCTCTATCCCTGCTCATCACAAAGTGGAGTGATCCACATGCCCAACAGACCCCTGGATTCTCGAACCATACCGAGAGCTCACAACTCCCACTCCCCGCAGGATGCCGCTGTGTAGCGTTGTTACCTACTAGAACCCATCTGGCCCTCATCTCTGACCCCTGTATGTATCCCCTTGGTGGACCCCAAGTATCAGGAGTCTGTCCCATGAATGCGTACCTGCCTTGCTCCTGCCAGACCACGTCATGATATCCGCTACCCCAACTCCTACTGATACACCTAGATACTGCTCGGAGTCTGGGTACCCTCCTGTAGACGAAGTCTACCATCCACCGTCCCTCAAATATGAGCCCAGTGGTGGACATATGCTAATGTGTCAATCAACCATGCCATCCCTAAGCCTGGACCTGTCAACTAGTGCACCTACCAACTGTCTCAACTGGAGAGTCTCCTCCCAGCTCATGACACGCAATATCTCATCCCACTGTCTAGGGTGAGCCTCCCATGCCCTGTTGCTTGAATGAAGAGTGTGAAGGGGCACCAACCAAACATTCCGCGACCATAAGCAACACTGGAGGAATATGGGTAGCTATGTCCCAAAGGGCATGGAAAATTTTAGGGGCTAATATTCGTAGATGGGCTAATTTTCCATGTTTTTTCCAAAAAAAAGATTTGCCAATTTCTATTTTTTATAAAAAAGATTCGCCCAAATTTTACAATATAAAATTATTTTAACTTAAAAATCGCCAACATTATATAGAGAGTATATAGAAAATCATTATAAATTTGAATAATTTTACAAATATATCAATAAATATTTTATACTTTGCATATTAGGGACTAGTGAGATTCGCCAATGTTTTAAACTTCAAAATAATTTCCCATCCTTAAAATTTTCCCTGCCAAAGGGTGTGACCAAGAGTCTACCTGAATGCTCAAGAGTAATCCTCCAGATGACACTCTCTGCCTCAGATCTGTTGATAACACCCTCGTAGCCCTGTCTCTGCTAAACGTGGCGTCTCCAGATGCTCAACAAAATCCTCATCAATCCTAGGTGAGCTGCATCCCATGGTACACCTACTGCCCCTGTCCTTATGTCTCTTTGGAGGCAACGCTCCAAGAGCCCACTGCTCTACATCATGTGTCAATGCATACCACCAAATATCACCGCACTCCTCAACCTGCCCCTGTACACCAATGGATACCCTTGGCAACAATTATATTGTCCTGTACCGTCATGTGTCCATTCTCCATCACCGCAACTGTCACTCCCCACATATACTCAATGCAATGGGAAGCACTCCTACTCCAAAACGTAGTCTGGCATACTACAACACACCCCCATGCATCTCCATGCCCATCTACAAACCATTGCCCAATGATGGATGCTCCTACACGTCACAGGGTATGATGACCTAAGGCTGTATCCATAAGCATTAGGCCATACTCGATCGATACCATGACCTCCGCTGTCACATCACCATACTCTCTAATCAATGGATCTCCCTCCAAATCCTCCCTGAGGGATCCAAGAAGTGAATCTCCCTAAGTACCAGTAGCGATGCCAATCTTGCTCTGCTCCTCCGTGTCCTCTGTGCACCACACAAATGCAAAGAATCCCCAACTCCATACAAGGCATTGTCTGGTGGCCTCCCAATGCCCCCTCCTCAGTCAAACTGCTGCCAAAGTATGTTGATCATCCCATGATCCTGTGTACAGTCCTTGTACCAAGACAACTCAAGAAGTTTGTACCTAAACTGGTTGGACACTAGTGTTGGATGAAACTCCCCTAGTGAATGTGCACACTCAACTACTAGGTCAACTATGCCCTGTAGGTCGTAGTCAACCGACATACTTGGGAACTGATAGGTAGTCCCGCCCGGATCCCAATAACAGTCCGGGCTTCTAGTAACCCTAGTTCCTAGAAGCTCCTGCTGATCTACACCTTGGTGCATCACCATCTCCATAACCCACTCCACCGGGTACCAACTCAGAATCTCTCGACATCCAACCCCAAGAGAGGGATCGAATGCGTGAACCCCTGCACCTAGAGCAACTCCAACATGCAGATGCTGCCCCTTGTGCAACTCTAGTCGTCTCATCCCACTATCCAAGTCAACGTATGAGATCTAACAAGGTAGCTTCGTCTCTCTCTCTCCAATGGCCAAAGGTGACCCAATCGTGTTGCTACCCCATCTATGTATGCCTGAAGGGGGTTGCTCTGACGCTCCAATGTGCCCTCTAGCTGCGCCATAAGTTGCTCCGGCTGAATCATCACAAGTGACTCATCATCCTGAATATATCCCATAGAGTCCCCTGATACCACATGCACATTGGAATACGAAACCAGCCTATGGTTATAAACTCTGCATGATTGCTCATGCTCCCCAGAAGCATCCTCATATGACCCCATGGACTCATCCAAATAAGAGTCTTCATCCTGACATACAGAAGGAATGTCCTCCTACTCTACCTTTGTATCTCTTAGTGCCTCATCAAAGGTGGATACATCTCCTGGCACGTCACCCATCTGTTGCGTGCAGTTGTCGCCCAAAAACTCGGACACGACTTCGGTCATCACCTCAATGGATGGCTATATTGGGGTAGGCTCCACTCTCTCCACTAAGATGTCAACCGACATTGTCAAGAAAGTCTCCCACAAAGGTGAGTCATGTGTCACACTAGGTTTATCTACGAGCTCCCACAATCATGTGTTCCCTCATCCTCCAAGTGCGGGGTAACCATTTTGAAGGCTTCCTCCTCTGTTATTCAGTCAGGCTGGAAAGAGGTATCCAACTTTTCCATCTAATCTCGAGTGGTGCAATCAGTGGATCCATCATACATGGGAAAAGGTGTCCTCCCAATGGTACGTTGCAACTCTGAACTCTGCGTACTAGACCCCCCATTGTTCCTTCCTTCTTCATTCCGCTTGAGCTGGCAGTAATCTCTAAAGGACAATGCCACTCTGAATTTTTCCCCCGTGGACTTCCATTCTCGGAAATAATCTTCCATGGGTATACGATCATGTCGCCTACCTTGCTCACTCAGTACTAGAGGTAAGAATGTAGGCATCGTGATCCTGGTTGGCCTACTGAAGGCTGGCGAGTGAGTGGCTGGTAAAGGGTGGTCACACTGTTGTGAGACCCCTGAAGTCTCCCCAATTAGGAACTCATGATGGATGCTCTTATCCCTATTTTGTTGCTTGAGTCCTTCCAACATTCCCTTCCGTTCTTTGGCTAAATCATTTAGGGCCTTTAAGATGCTACCGAATGTTGATTCCCCTTTGCTCCTTGACTCCCCCATATTTGCCACCTCTACTGCCTACCCTCCTTGTTCATAGGAAAAGATGCCCATGGCTGAGCTAAGAATGAAGATCTGATACCACTGTAGTATCCCCAAATGGAAAAATGACAATAATACAAGCAATAATAGACTAAAATTGAAGCAATAAGGAAAAAACCATTAAAACACAGAATTTGGAGCCAAAATCATTGTTGAGCCATTTTATTAATATGTTGGGAAAGAGTACAAATGAGGTGCTAAAAAGATTGCACCTGGGCTTGCTCAAGGCAGGTTGAAGGGCAGCTCAAACCCAGGCAAAAACTCTAGCTGAAAGTGCCTCTGCGTGGCTCAGTCTCTGCGCTACCTAGCCTAGAAATGTTGTTGTTGGTTGACTTCAGACTGTTGGTTGGGTTGCTTCCTCTGCTCAAAAAATTCTGGGCTTCTAACCCTGAACTCTACTCACCAAACCCACAAAAATGCGAAGAAATTGGCCATATGTTGACCCCGGAATTTCGGCCCAATTTCCTCTAGCTCCTCTAATTGCTGGCTGCGTTAAGGTCTTCGATTGAAGCGTCAAACCTGCCCAAAAAATTCTGCCAAATTAATCTTGCTTTCTCCTCAATTAACCCAGAAAAACACTGAAAGGGTTCGCCCAAAGCTTGACTTCAGAATTTCGCCCTCTTGGGCTTGGCTCACTACGTTGCTGGGTAAATCGAACCTCTGGATGAATCTGCTAGAAAATGCCTCCAAAGAGCTACCCAAAATCCTTGGTAGGAGGTGGCTAACCTCCCCTCCAAATCTCATGTTGAAACTCTACAGCTCTCCACACTCCCGGTACCCACATTGAACTAAACTGCCCAGTCTACTCTACCTTTGCATAGTCCTGAAGGGGCTACGCTTTTCCGGTTGTTGTTGCTGTGTAATTCCCTCACCAAAATGCATAACTCCTCTCCTGAGCGGGCACTCGAGGTCCCTCGAGGTAGAGGTTGAGATCTTCGCTTGAAGATCTTGTGTGTTAAACAGCACTGCAGACTTGGCTCTTCGACTCAAGCATGCTTCAGTCAAAATGACCAAGAGAAATATGATGAATGAATGAATGTCAAAAGAGCTTTCTCTTCTTCCTTTTATCCATTGAGGCCCTGTTAACCACTCTGTTTCAACGTCCCCATAGCAGTACACCCCCATTTTTGCAAATGGGATTCATCATGTTCGAGGTGTTCACGCCATTCAGATTTTATCATCAGTTGACAGTTTTATAAACGATGTAAACCCTTTTTGCATGTTTATGATGTAAATGATCTAAGTAAGACCATCATGTATGTAACAACCTAGGTAAGCCTAGTATTTTGGTGATGATTTCTATCCTAGGAGGTTTTTTGTCTCACTAATTCATTTGTGTTTCTCGACACAAATGATCGGCAGAGTTTTTCCCTCCAACCTCACCCCAAAGCTAGGGTGGATTTTGTCGTCAAGATGCTAAGTGAGTCCTAGTGTTTTCTATCGAGTCGTTGTAAGAGTAGTTTGGGAATAATCCTAGCTAATTCGCTAGATTATTTTATTAGAAACTACTTGGTCTACTAGAACATGTTTTGAGTCACAGAATTGGGTATCTATTTGAGGGTCTATCACGAATGGGTTTCCCCCTTTCATGTGTCAAAATGTATTTATCTTATGTAAAGAGGGTTGGAAAAATAATTAAATCCCCTCTCAGTCAATTAATTAAATTTTCTGGCCAAATTAAATTAAAAAATCCTAAGCTAGAAATTTAATTAATTTTAAATCCTAGTTGATTTAAAATTCTTCAAAGGCAAAATTCGTGGGTACCTAAAAAATAAATTTTTAAAGGTCTCAAGCCAAGGGAATATTGAGATTTTTGAAAAATTTTGGACCCTTGGGCCTTGGTGGTTAAGTCAAAGTCAATTTTTTGAGGAAATTAACTCAAAAATAATATTTTTGAGTTAATTAAAAAGGAATTAAATGATAAATTTGAATTTCCTCAAAAATTTATAATTTCGACGGATGAGATTAAAAGATGATTAAATATTTTTAAACGGTCGAAATTACTTTGACATGGATCAACCGAACTAGTCGTTGGAGATTTTTATCTTATAAATTAGAGGTCTTTGTCAGTCTTTCAATCATCCGACCTCTTGATCGTATACTTGCTCTTGAAGCTCTCCTGTAATATTTTTGAATAATACAAACGAAGTCTTTGGGGTTTTATTTTGATGGTGGTGTTCCTCTTCATCATTTTATGGTAAACTTATTCTTTATATTCTGCTGGTGATTATTTTGACAAATTGTTGATTAATGGCTCTTGTAGAGTAATCTATTGCACATGTATCTTTCTTAAGTTACTGGATTTAGGGTACGAATATTAATTGGATTGAGTTAGCAGTTATCTCTAACTCTTGAAAATTTTATCTTTTATCTTATTTCTCTATTGATTTAACAGTTTAACTTTAAGTGAGCAGAAATCTTTCGGATTTAGAATTGTGCGTTTGGGGAAGTCCACAGCTGGACCAGCTGACTCCCAAGGAAATAAGATCTGAAAAGCCCTCTGGATCTAATTCCCCAAGCTTATCTTAAGTTCTCTTCTTGCAGGGTTTTTCTAGAGCTTGTGCTTAAATAAAAAATTTATCTTAACTTTTATTGAATTTAAAGTTAGATCTGGCTAGTAAGAGCCTTAGATCTTCAGATCTGGGAGCGAAGTCATACTTATACTCTTCAGATCTGACAGATCTGCAACTCTTGTGCATAGATTTGTGAATATATTGTATAGATCTATAATTTACATGTGTAGATCTAAAGTTTTGTAGCATAATTTTGAATTCTAACATTTGGGTTTTTAGGATTTATCTATTTTTGTACATATTGGGCATTGTGTTTTTTTCTTTTCACTTGTGCAGGATTACATCTGAACAATCAGCTAAGGAAATCTTCAGATCTTAACCAGATCTAGACCTTGAAGGGCAAGATTTGGGCTCAATATTTGTTTGGAAGAATAGATCTGAAAAAACAGCCAAGGAAATCTTCAGATCTAGACCCTGGAGAGCAAAATCTGAGCTCAAAATTTGTTTGCAGGAATAGATCTGAAAAATCAACCAAGGAAATCTTCAGATTTGAGCTAGATCTAAACCCTTAACGACATATAGGCTTTTGAAGCTAGTTTTGCAGGATTTTGGTCGCCAATATTCTAATTTTCAAGTAGCAACATTATCCCAAAATTTTAAAAAATTTCAACGATGGGATCTTCAAAGCCTTGGGCTAAGGGTTTGATCCCTAAACCCTTATTTTCTGCAAATTTTATTACAGCAAGAAAATCACAAATAATTAGGCTCTAAAAACACATTTTATATGGTCAAAATTGTTTAGAATTGCAAAATCTTCATTTTCAGAATTTTTGGCCATTTGGGCATCTCTAATTTTGCCTAGACCTAACTTTGAAGCTTGCTGGAAATCACTGCATAACTGTGAAAAAAACAGATCTGAACATTTATGATGCATATCCTAAATAAGGTCCAAAAAAATTAAATTTTCAGTTTTTCGGCAAAACTTACTATTTTTAGACATTGTGGGGATCATTTTCAATATTTTCAGTTCGCTGATCTGTTATCAATTTACTACTGTTATAAACTTATCAGTTCTTAAAATTACTGAATCAAACTCTTTTAAAGCCTTAAAATTGAAATTTTCAAGTTTTCATATATTTTTGCTATTTCTGGAAATATTTGGCAACTATTTTGAGCAGTTCTATCTTGTTGATTTGTCATTGTTTCATTGCTGAAATAAAAATATCAGATCTGAAATTTCTGTTAATCAAGCCCTAAAAATTGATTTTTTTTTCAAGTTCAATAATTTTTGCTATTTTTAGTCATTTTGGGCATTGATGCCAGTATAGTTTGTTTGCTGATCTATGGTTTAAATTACTGCTGCAATTTATCTTTCAGATCTGAAATCTCGCTAAAGAATATATCCTAAGTTTAACTATAGGAGAAAAATTAATTTTTGGATTTGCATTATTTTAAAAATATCATTTAATCCAAAAATTGTTTGAAGAAGTGTTTGTTTAGCATTAAAATTTCATGGTGTTTATTGATGATTTATTATTGAAATTTAAATGCGTATTATTTTCCTATGCTTCAGCTGGGTTTGATGATTATTGGCATTTGAACTTTTGAATGTTTTCTATTGATTAAAATCGACAAATGTGTAATTAAGTATTGTTTTATTTACTTGAATTATTGAATCGTTATTGAATATTTAAGTCTTGGGAAATTCTTCAAGTAAGTGTGATTGATATATTATTATTATGGATCTGTGACATTGTATATCTTCTAATTGAGTAATTTTGGCATCTTCATAATTAGCACTCTTGCTTAAGTACTTAGTGGTTAGATCAGATTATTTATAACCTAAGTGCTTTAGGCTTTTAACATCACCTTGCATCTTCGAAGCTTGTTTCATCTCGCCCATTCAAATCATTTACCTTGCATTGCATAGCAGGAGTTTCTCATCAAGTACTTGGTTGTAATTTCCTTAGCAGGATAGTTTACTCCATAAGCCACTAGTATCAATCTTTCAAATTCAATCGAATCCTTTAATCTTGCTAGATCTTTCACAAGTATTTGGTCGTTTAACTGTGTCTCCCGAACTGGTTGGTTCCCAACTAGTTCTCCTTCATTCCATTTCCACAGGGTCTACCCCCCTTAGTCTGTTATAAGGAGACAACTTAAATAGAGAGATTGGGGATCAGGGTGACAGCCCCTGATCTGAGCCGTTGTCGCGGTTCCTAGACATTTTGTGCGACAATAGGCCCAACGTATGCCTTAGGTCCCACCTTGATCTGCGTTGCCTCTCCTTGGCCAATCATGTGTTGCCTTCCTCTAGCCAATCTCACGTTGTCCTTTTCGTGCATCTTCCCCACCACTAGAGCCTCAATTTGCCCTTAGGGACTTTAGGAAAAGACTTTATTTGGCCTAATTATTAATTGTGGGTCCCCTATCCACTTTATTTCCACCCAACTTTAGGATTTGCCAAAATTAATCAAAATTAATATCCCAATTAATTGACTGCTAATTTGGGGATATTACAAGAGGAGAGGCAATAGATAGAGCAGAAATTAGATAAAACTCAACTTGTGTTTTTCTACAACAAAAATTTTATCATACATGGCATTTCTTGTCCTTTTGGGAGGTTGACCATTTCCATTTCGAGCAGTGGAAGCATTCCTCTTTCCTTTGTTGTTGAACATGTTCCTTTTATTATCATTGCCTTTGAAATTGTTGTGGTTATTGTAATCATCCCTTGGAGGATTTTTCTTGTGAGGGCACTCTCTAGCATAGTGGTTGAAACTATTGCAATTGTAGCACATTCCTTTTCTTCATCCTTTGAATCCCTTCTTAGATCCTTGACCCTGTCTGCTTGGACCAGCATTACTCTTTCTTTTCGCATGAGCGGAGAAGGCAGTAGGTTCATTTCCATTGGAGAATGTATCTCTCTCCATCATCCTTATTTCCTCTTGAGTGCTTCTAGCCAATAATTCATCAAAACCAAGTATCCTGTCATTGTTGAGAATGGTGGTGGTAAATATGTCCCATGGTCTTGAAACACCTCCAAGTGCAATGAGAGTGAGCTCCCTGTCAGCAATAACTTCTCCAATAGATAGAAGGTCATTCTTGATTTGAGTTATTCTCATGAAGTAGGATTGGATAGATTCCCCTTTATCCATCTTGATATCCTTTAGCTTTTTCTTGAAAAGAGGATTTGACTTTCATTTTTCACTTTGAACATCCCAACCAGCTTGTCATATATTTCCCTAGAAGTTCCCAAATCAGAAATGTAGGCAACCAAATGCTTTTGAATGGAGTCAATCAAAATTTTCTTTGCTTTGACCTTGCTTTTTCTATACTTCATCTTAGTAGCAGTCGGTGCATTTGAAGGAGGCTCTACCACTTTTACCTGCACATAGTTCAATACTTCATGCTCCTCCAAAGTTAGGTCCAAAGTCATCTTCCATGCATGATAGTCAGATTTGTCATGAGCTTGTCCTCAGTCTTGAAGTAGGATGTAGAAGCCATTGAGACTTGTCCAATAATCTTTGACCAACAGATCTCTTAGTGATTCCTTTTCTCTCTTGCTTCAGCTTTATCTTCACCTGGTCTCTGATACCATGTTAATTTTAGATAACAATGGTATGTTTTATGCTTGCAACAATTACTTCAATGTTCTTTTATCAACCCAATGACAAATGCCAATATAGATTCCAATAGCAATCACATAAACCATTACATTGACAGTAATTGTAGATAGAACATAAACAATAAATGCAGAAGTTAAGCCAAGACAAGAGAACAGCAGTATTTGGGGAATGCTAGGGAAAAACCCCATGATGGAGAAAACCTTTTGATCAATTCTTCTTATTATTATATCAAATGTGCAACACAAAGAGAGAGAGAGTACAATAATAGAGTCAAAGTCAAAATTGACTTGTCAAATCACTGTCCAAAACAGCTCTGTCAAATCTGCAATTTTGTCCCTGGTCAATAGCAGTCAAATCAGCAGCAGTGTGTGCCCTAACCAGTCAATGTTCAAGGGTCAAAACAGCCCCTTAACAGCTCGGTCAAAGTGCATCCACCTCAGCCTCCTTATCTGGTCAAAGTCAGCCCAAAACAATCAAATTTGGAGCTGTCAAACCCAGTAAATGAAAAGTCAACGCAGGTCAAAGTTCGAACAGCCCAGAAAATCTCAGTATTTGTGCCAATGAATGCAGCCTGCCAAAACAGAAAGTTTCCCACAAAAGTCACAGTCAAAATCAGTCAAACATCCATTGGTCAACGCTGGTCAAACCCTACATCAGATCTGAAATTCGGCCTCTTTCAGCGACATATGTGAGAGGAAGAGCTGCCCAAAAAGCTGTACGAACCAATCAGAGAAGGAGAGAGAAGAATGAGTTGAGTTGATGAGGTGCCAAATGAGGTTGGAGGTCACTCTTATTTATATGAATCCATGTGGATTAAAAGACATGTCTCTTGGGCTTTATGAACCTACATGATGGTGTAGCCGACCTAGGCAATTTGCACATCTGTGGGCTTCACTTCAATAATACATTTCTCCTTGTCCAAATTTAGTGATCTTTATGTCAATTTTGGTCCTCTCAAAAAGAGGAATTCAATGCAATAATTATCTCAATCAAATGAGTTGCCCAAAGTGGAATTTGGTCCTAGTTGCCAATTTTAACAACAACATATCAAGGTCACTTGAATCATTCACCCTAGGGTTTGAGACCTATGATATCCTTATATGCAAAGCATTTCCTTCAGCTCAAATATGACCTCAAGTTTGGCCACCTAACACGCTTCAACATTGGACGCATTGTCTCGGGATCCCTCCAGACCAATTTAAAGTGGGCTCATATCAACTTCAAGTGGAAGTTGAGCACCAAATACCATTAGAGGATAGATTACGTTAGATCTAACATAGGCATGAGACAAAGACAAAGGAGTGTTTTGTATTTATATTCTATCGTTACCATGAAATACAAGGTCGGTTCGACTTCCTAGTCAAGGAGTGAGACCCACACAAGGTTGTCGTATCAGGTTTCATGACAATTTACTCTTGACCAATAGGTACTCACCCTCCACCAATTCTTGACAGCAGGTCACCTCATTCTAGATAGAATGAAATTCCCTAGGTTGATCCAGCTCTTCCAGCCATATTCTAGACAAAACGTCTTTCCTTTGACCTCATACGATAGGATAGTTTCACACTCAACTTCAGAGGAGATCCCTTCTCTCCTTTATCCAACAGCAGGCACCTGAAGCATCAAGGACCTTTTCCTTTTCCTTGAACTAGGATCCAAAGCATTGTATTTATTTCCTTTTAGCATTGTGATAGTTGCAGCTCAATGGTGTAGATTAGCTTCAATTCTTATTGCCCTACTTTTGGTCATTTGGACATTAATAAACTTATCTATGATAATTAGCATCAGATGTGGTATCATAGGGAAATACAATTCCAAGCTGCCACAATCTATTCTTCAATTCTAAAGCAATATTGGAAAGGGTAATTTGAAACTTGGAGCCTTGAGCTTAGATGGCACCACCATCTCCACTTGTAGACTCATTGGAAAGGTATTCAACCTATGGTTCATTTGGTGATTGTGAAAAAAGCCCCTGCCCAATCAGATCTCCTCACATTGCAAATGTTTAACAATGCTGCTTACAACAATTTGTTATTGCACCCTCAATTTTCCCATGGCAACAAGGGTAGTATTATCTAGACTTGCAACATGTAATAATAAACTGTCACCAATTTTTCAACAGAATTATTGATAGATACCCTAACTTGATCACTTTGTACATTGAGTTGGCCAATCAATACAGGTTATATGATTATACAAAAAATTTCATATTACAAAATTCTTGTCAGAAAGATAATCTAGATAGTATGGGTATCCCTTCAATCCATAACAAAACAATGATGTCACTGAAGACAACCTCTCTAAATCCTACGTTTCATGTTACAGTTAACCAAACATTTCAAATGATGTCTAGAAATCAAGTAAAATAAATTGCCAATTTATAACAGAAAATGAGGTGCAAATCACCAATGTCCAAGCTCACAAGACTGGATTTCCGGAAATGCAAAATAACGAGACAAGGGGGTACTCACAAACCTTCTGTCTTCTGCAACCTATTGTTATGATATTTGTAATTAAAAATGACATTTCCAGCCCTCAAACTGAAAAAAGAAAAGAACACAATATAAATTTCATGAATTAGCTTACTTCTCAATAGGTAAGAAATGATTCTTAAACACATGAGACAAACTAGCTTGAAATTTACAGACTATAGAAAATCCTATGACATATTCGGTACATAAATCATATTTCAGACATATCTTTTTGCACTAATGTATAGCTTATCAACATCTTGGCAGTTATACTCCTAAAAACATAATCAGCAATAAATAAAAGCTTTAATACTATTTATATGCTAGTAAATAAAGAGATAACTAGGAATGTAGGATTAACATAGATTCATTTTACAGAAATGTAAACATAAAGAGATCTACATCCATGCCCAGTTGCTAAAATGATGAGTTTCAGAAAATATGCAACGTGTGTCAAAGACATTCAAATAAAAGTCAGCCCATACATTCCAGTAAAGATTGATTTTCATTAACCAGAAGTCTAGGCCCACCCCATCACATCATTTAATTGCCCCATCTATACTAAACACCTTATATCTCACATTGTATGTCAATATTAATACATTACTTTGTCACATTTAACTTACTTACGCAACTAAAATCATTTTGTTATTTAAGTTTTACCAATTTGTGAAAGCTTGCTTGATCTTCTTGACAATAAGCAACATAAAATGTACAACTTACCAGCCTCATCTTGCCTCAAATTAATTGCCAAGAAAAGTAACTAGTGTACCCAAATCAGCATAACTATGCCTTGATTTGGATTTATTTTTAGTACAAAATGAAAGAATCATAATATTGCAAAACAACATAAGATGCAGCAATGAAAGCAGAGTATTACTGTGAAAATGAACTTCTATTAGGCATCAAAGGTGAAAAACATTGCATTTCGCATGGCAATACATACTGGCTAGAATGGCTGTAACCTATGTCTGAGAAGAGATGTGAGATATGTTCATTGTCAAAAGGCACTTCACCATTATGAGAAAAACTCATGTTATTACAATATGATGTGGTGACCTTAGAGTGCACAAATCCTAAAGAAAAAACGCAAACCTAGGAAATGAGCTGACAAAAGAAAGGTTTGTCCCCCAAAAAAGTTGAGTTCACATGTTAACTTTTGCAAATGCATCAAAAGAATTGTTTCCACTACTTTCATCAACAAAATTAAATTATTAAAAGAAAAGGAAAAAAAATGGAAAGGGCTGAAAATTGCATCAAAAGTTCAAGACCTAAAAAGAGTCAAAATCATCACTGTTTTTTTGAGGGTGCAGAACAGCCAACTAGATCAACTATAACCCCTTGGGAAGAAATGCTCACTATTAACACCAGATTTACTTTTGTAAATCTGAGCATTAGTTTCAGGCATATGTTCATAGACATCATTCAAGGTGAGCCAAATTTCAGAGCTCGCCATTTGACATCAATGGCTCTTGATTACCTTAGTCATATAGGTACACGGTTTCAAAGTTTTTCTCCTGACTTACCTTATTTCAGAGATATATTGCATGAGTTTTCAGGAATATTCAGATCAGTGTTTTCAGTTTAGGCTTCCAACATTCTAATTATAGCAGATTTTCCCATTGTGATGAACATAAATAACAAAAAATAATATAAATAATAATTAATAATAAGTATTAATGAAAGGACATCTTTCAAAGGACATCACTCTCTATGAAAGGGCATTCCCACCTACATATATATACATGCCCTCATTTGTCATTCTCATCATATCACTTTTGTGCTCAAACACTTACAAATAAATATTATTTATCTTATGATGGATAGTCTCATATTCCAAATATTCTGAATATTTGTGTGATAACAAAATTTGTTCGATTTATTTAGTATCAGAGCCTCGTTATTCGGGTTCCAGCCCTTGGCCACAACGACAGTTTTCTCCAAGATGGGTCGTTGACCATCAATTGACTTTTGGCCATATTTAACTTCGAAATATCTATTAAATATTTAAAGGAAGTTTACAAAAAAAAAGAGAGAGAGAGAGAGAGAGAGAGTATAAGGATAGAAAGAAAAAAGAAAAACATATTTTAAAAAGAAAATTGAAAAAATAAAATATATATATGTGTGTGTGTATGTGTGAAGCACAGGTTCGCGAACACGTCCCAAATTCGTGAACCCATGTCCTAGGAGGGGATCCTATAGAGCAACTACTAGGTCAAGGGGCAACAATAAAGCGATAGCCCACTGTCACCTCAGCGAAAGCTCCATGCTCTTACGGACTTTCACCGATGGGAGGAGTCCCGATATGAGAGGAATCACAAGAATAGATGGATCAATGATAAGACATGGGGTGATTCTGAAAGCTTCTTCACAAGAGAGACTCAATTAAATAGCTTACTTGCTTGAGACGCAAGGTGGTAGGCTCTCTAGGAAGGGCTAAAAGGATACTTGAGCCTAGGTTTAGAGGATACGCCTTCACAAGAGGCTTCCTAGACTTAAGGATCCTTATGGAGAAAAGGATTCTATGTAATCCTTGTTGAATTTGAGTTGTAGAGTTGCAGGACCACAAAGACCCCAACTAGACCCAGACTAGGCCAAGGGTATGGAGTTGATCAATCAAGGAGGGGCTTCACCTAAATAGAGAAGAGGAAAGGATCAAAGGTTTAATTTTCTTTTGAAATTTGAATGCAATGATCCAAATGAGGACACTAACTCAAATCATCCTCGGGAGAAAAATACTCCTTGAGCTAGGGATTGAGATATCTCGAGATTCTACCGTTGGATTTGCTTCAAATTTGGAGGACCTCTTGTGCAAACTCCAGCACAGTAGTGGACCAATTTGCAAGGTGTTTGGATGGCTACAAACGATTATACTTGATGCCCTAGGTGACCTTCCAGGTTTAGGCCTAGAATTGGGAGAGATGAAGAAAAGAAAGATGAATTTGAATACCAAGAGGACACGAGTAATAGTGCCTTGCTTAGGGGGCTTAATGGAGTCAAGATACACCTAGATTGAGAAATTTTGAGAGCTAAGGAGCCCTAATTAACCATTGGTAGCCTATTCAAGGGCAACAACTAGGTAATTAGAGATTTACACTTCAAATTTGCCATAGAGATGAAGTTTCGAGGCTTAAAACCTATTAGGTGCCTCTAGGAAAATTCACCCACTCTCTTAAAGTACAACGCATGCATTAAATTACTTATTCAAGGTTCCCAGAATAATTTTGCATTTACTTTAACCCATACAAGAATAATGGTAACCCCAAGAGAGAAAGAGAGAGAGAATATCCATTCATCAACTTCGCATTAGAAAGAAGTTCAAAAGACAATAGCGAAAATCCAAACATCATAGTGCATCAAGAAAGCTCCAAAAAGTGTGAAAATATCTCAATAGATACTAAACCAATCCAAGTGATGATGATGAAAATGAATCACCTCACTTCTATTTACACAATCACTAATGAGTTCTAATTTGGCCTAATTGACCCCCAAATAATAAAATAATGTGCAATAATAACATCCCTTGGTGACAAGCCCACCAAAATAGGTTAATAACATAGTAATAAGCCTCTCAAGAGAGTAGAATGATCAATAAAGTGAGTCGTTGGGCCTTTGAGGAGGCCTAATGAAGTCCATAGTGTGCCATGATGTGAGAATGGAACTCAAACATAGTGGACAAGGGGTTGGCCCCTTGTTTCCAAGAAAATCCCTGTAGTGACCCCAAATGGGTGTGAGGGGCACAAGGACATCCTCATGGGTCTCCAAGTGGATTGAAAATTCCTATAAACCATTTGTAAGGGCTAGGATGATGACATAAGCCCTCATATGGACCCCGGATTATCTGCCCAGCATGTGGTGCAAGTGTTGAGTCAGTTGGGCAAGGTGAACCAAGTGCATCATCCTCATCCAAAAGGTGGAACACGAGCAATCAATTAGTGGTGTTGGGGATCCATGAAGTACTCTTTGTTATGGTGGAGGCCCATCACTCTCAAAGCTTACCTTACAAGTGCCAATGTGGCCCCCTGGAAGGCTAGGACCCCGTATAGGGAGACCAAGCCCCAAATGGAGACCCACCTGCAATCCTGCATAAGGTCCAATGCGTCCCCTTGCCCTCCAATGCAACAAATCATTAGAATAATCAAGTAAAAGAGCTTACAAATCATAGAATCAATGGGGCATTTCATAGTGTCATGCCCTTCCATAGAGGACTTCGGCATGTACAAGTGTCTCCAAGCTCAATAGCGAGTTAAACAAGGACCCTATTAGGTGGTTTCAACCAACGGGGTAACATGTTGTTAAATTTAGATAACCATGGTATGTTCTATGCTTAAATGCAATTTACTTCAATCATATTTAAGGCCCAAATCAGATTTAGCAATCACATAAACATGAAAGTAAAATGTTGATGGAACAAAATAATAGATCAACATAAGACAAGCCAAATAATATAACAGAATTTGTAATTCTTCTTGTCCAGCAAATATAGAGACAAATGTTTGTTATAGCAGTCAAAGAATGCCCTAGCCAGCAAAGACTTGAGTTCGCCAAACCAACTTCTCCAACATAACAAAAACAACCTTTCTCCAAGTGTCACACACACCCCTCAAAGACAGCTCCAGAAATTCAACGCACAAGTCAATGCTACAGTCAAAGTCAACGTCCAGCCTCGATTTCCATGCCCTCCACTGCAGCCTCAAGGAATCAAATTTCTGTGTTGAAATCGAAGTCAAAGCTCAAGTGTTGACCCAAAGTCAATGCTGGTCAACGCTGTCCAGAAAGCCCTAAAACAATCCGCAATTTCTCTAGCTTCAGATTCACACGTGTGAGGGATGGAAGCCTCTCCTAGGTTGTAAGAACCAATCAGATCACAAGAAGAATGTGTGATGAGATGATGATGAAATGAGCATCATCTCTCTCATATTTATATCCATCAATGAGGGTGTGTGAGACATCTGTTGGGGCTTGTGAGTCTACATTACAAATCTGGACGACCACGTCAATTTGCACGTGTGTGGAAAATAAAATCAAAATATAAGTTTTGGTCATCTAAACAAGATGATCTTTAGATCAATCTTGCACCTCTCCAAAAGAGGAATCCAACAAAAATATAATCATCATCATAAGAGCAGTGCGACATGGAGTTTGGACCTAGTTGCCCAAAATTAACACTCCCTCTCAACTAGGGAGAACTCCATCTGTCTACTTGTGCAATCCTGTCATCAGTACCATCGTGTACTATCATCGTCATCATCCTGTTGTAACATGCTTTGCTGGCTCTGGGGGCAAACAAACGAGAGTGAGTCACAAAGACATCACACTACGCTAACCAGAAGTCAGCTTAGAGGTTAAAACCTCAATCGGACTCAAGAGAGTCACATACTAACCCGAAGTTAATTTACTAACCCGAAGTCGGTTTAGAGGAAAAAACCTCATCAAACTTGATCCCAAATCAAGGTGTTGGACACATCCCCATCCTACATAGAGAGTACGACAATCTCCGATGCATCCATCGATCTTGCTATTGGTCTCTATACACATTTCCTACCTCATTGGCCAAATGAGAGGTACTTCCCATGAGTCTAAAACTCCATGGGTAGGATGCATGCGGGGCATAGATCAAAGAGAGAGTGAACCAGCTCAATATCATAATAGTGGGAAAAAAGCACACCAACAAGGTTCAGCAAACCTAGCCCTGTGATTGCTTATAGCTCCAAGAAGCTATCCCAAAGCACCCTGGAGCTCCTAGAGCTCATTGTCCAACTCAAGCAGGACCCTCACAATAGGGTCTGTCCACGATTCCAATCTTCTCACAGAAGGTTAAGAATTTGACCTTCCCTAGGGGCTTCGGGAGAATATCCAAGACTTGCTCATCAGTACCAATGTGATCGAGCCTTACGACGCCTCGTTGTATGATGCAAGAGCATTAGCTCTCGAGTTAAATTTTAATTTGTTTGATCATACCTAAGGTTTTGGCATTTTCCCAAGGAGGGGTCAAGTTTGAATATTGTAAAATTTTCTTCAAAAATGTTTAATTCTTAGCAAAGCATAGGTAAGGAATATTCTAGTTGACTCTTGTAAACATATCCATAGAAAAATGCGATATTTTGAAAGGATATTTTCTATTTATATTCAAAGATTAGATGAGTCATAAATTACAGATAGGAAGGATTTTCTTTTAATAGAGATTGTTGCAAGTCTATAGGAGTCGATTGTGAGAGCGGATAAGCTCTAGATTGTAATATATATTCCTTGTAAGTTTCGAGAGAAATAGAGAGTAGAAAGTAGAAAGTAGAGAAGAGACCAATCTAAACGAAGAAGACTAGGCCAAAAGATAGAGGAGAGAGGAGAAGAACCTCGAGAGAGTGGGGGTTCTGTAGAGGAAAGGGTCATGTGAAGGCGTATCAGGCCTAAGCCAGACTGTAAGCTAGTTTTTATTTATATCTGTACAATTTATTGATTAAGGAGAAAATCGAATTTCATTGTGACTGTGTGTTATTTTTGCTACATGCTGAGTGATCTGTAACTGGAAAATATGATATCTGTAAAATAATTAATTGTCGAATGAATGTTGATGGGTGTATAAGTTCTTCTCAGTGATAAAGGACTTACTGTGAAGAAACTGGGTAGAATCACCATGTGGTTCCAATTCTATTAAAATAGTTGTGAATGAAGCTAATGGGAGCGAATAACTGCAGATAAACTTCTGTGATTTAAATTCCTGAAGCCTTATTCTCTCCTCCAAGAAATCGTAAGTCGATTTGAATGCACAAGTGCGTGATGAAATGTATATCTATTTGGTTAGAGAATTTCCAGAGTTCTACTAACATCATTGACAGTCTGTATCTGTTGATTGTGGAAATCGTTGTGGAGGTAACTCACATGTCTAGAGTTTGTATGTGTGAACAATTCCGTTTTGGGGAGGTTTGCTTCATATATGCAAGGGCAAACTCGCAATTCATTTCTAGTTGAATCATTGATAGACCATAAAATGCATTAAATCGTGGATCTGAGTAATAAGACGATTTCTCTCTGTTGAGCGATATTGAGGAAATCTTCTTAAGTTTTCCTTGCATAATCGGTGTTAAAATTTGCTTAGAAATTTGTGTGTAGGGTGCATATGAGTCGATATTTCCTTATTAAAATGGCGTGGACCAGATTGGAGGCTTGTAAATAAACCCTGTTGCAGTGTAAATTGGTTGATTGATGTGATTCTAGGTTTGTTATAGAGATAAAAAGGGCCTCCTCACCATCGCATCAATCCAGACGTAGACCCTAAGTTTCACCCATATGTTGCAACTGGAAACAAGAATCCTAAGTTGGCATCAAAAAATGAGAAACTGTAGTGGTTTTTAGATACGGTGAAGACACACCCTAACAAACTGAATCTAGTTGGTGCACATTGTCATCTTGGATCAACAATAACCAAGGTGAACATATTTAAGGATGCTGCAGTTCTAACGATCCAGTATATTGAACAATTACGTGCTCAAGGATTTGAAATTAAGTATCTAAATATTGGAGGAAAGTGTGAAGGAAATTATAGATCAGGCAGAGGAAGCGTGGAGAAGACTATGTGAAACAGAGTGCAGTTCATCAGTTCTATTCTTGATCCCTAAGTTCTGTTCCTGTTCCAGGAAATCAGAGCCTATTCTCCCATCCAATGTTTTCATGCATTTAGCAAGATTGAAGCGAAATGAGCATATGGGTTTTAAGGAACATAGCATTGACATGCTCTTGTGTTCCCTTGATCATGCTAAGGTACTCCATTGGCGCTAAACTCTGAATTTAATCCTTACAAGTATATGCATAATAATTTTAAAGGCAGTTTTATGGAGGAGATGGGATGAGAAAGAGTTGAGGTCTTTGTCTCGAGACTATCAGAGTAGCTTAGTGTTTTCAGGTTACTGGTATTGGGGAAAGTGCCCTGGTAGGTCATCAATTTTGGTATCAGAGCATGAATGCTCTTTTGGAGACAGATAGAAGGTCTGTAGAAGAGGTTTTGTGAATTAACAGATATTATATGCAGGAGCTTAGAGCTTAAGGAGGACAAGGAAATCTACTTTGGGAGAAGTAGTTACATGCAAGGGAAAGAGGTTATATCAGCTAGAGATGGAAGCTGAGCAGAAGCATTTTAAAGTGGTTGTTAAAATTTGGATACCAGAGGACAAGTGGTTCCCTAAGGCTTTAATCTTTGGCCTAAGGAAAAGTGTCCAAATGTATTTAACTTTTTCTCCTAAAGTGACTTTATAAGTGGTAAAGTCAAATCTAATTTAAAAGTGACTTTATAAGTAATACAGTTACTAAGTCTAATTTTAAAGTGACTTTAATATAGTCAATGTGAAATTAGAAAGTGAAAAGTGACTTTGGAAATAAAAGGCTAAGAGGGTCTTTATTAAAGTGGGGTGAATTAAAAAATAAAAAGTGAGATTTAAATGCACATTTAATCTCAACCCTAGATCTAAAGCTATCTCAGCGATTGGAATTAGGGATTCCCCAAAAGTCACTTAGGGTTAGGTTAAAGGAGGAAAAGAAGATAAAAGATCATTGAGTCTCTCATGAGCAGATTAAGAGAAGAGGAGAAAAAAGCAAGGAGATATTTCTGAGCATAGAAGAAGGAGAAAGAACAGTGCCTTGCCACGCATATCGAGGCAGCAGCAAGGATTCTTCAGCAAATTCATACAACACCTTATTGGCACAAATCCCAAGACAGAAATTCGTACAGTAAGAGAGGCACTGTTTCCAAGAAAGGGAGGCACGAAAATCGAGGAAGAGGGTAGCATCGTTAAGCACGGAGTTCGAGGCAAAAATTTGGGCACGAAAATCGAGAAGTACAATTGATATTTTCAGCACAAAAACCGAGAAAAATGACATCTTTAGCACATATTTTGAGGCAATTTCTGGACACGGATTTCGAAGATGGCCACTGTACAAAATCCGTACAATTCCATACAGTTTTGTATAGTTGTTCTGGCACATTTTCCGAGGTGGTGTAGCATTTATTACTGTCATTAATGCTGTAAAAAATTTTGTTTTGTAAATTGTTGATTTGGCACAATTTCCGAGGCACTGTGCAAACACGGAAATCGAGATAAGTCTGTAATTTTTGGTTGTTGGAATTTTTACTGTGTTTTTCTATTTTACTGTAAAAGCAATATTTAGAAATAAAGAAGAGCTTTCTAACTGGTTTTCCCCAAGAGTTGTAAGGGGTTTTTCCAGGGTCATATTGACCAAAAATCAGCGTGTTATTTTCAGTCTGTGTGGCTGAAATAATTTCTGAGTTTAATTTCTGCATTTTCCAGCACTTTGAAATTTCCAAAATTTGTGTTTTCAGAAATATTTATTATTTCCAGCTTGTTGAATGTATGTTTATGGGAATGGCCATTTAACTACATGGGAGTAATAAGCAGAAACTGATAATCGGGGTTGGGTCAAAATTTCTAAATGGTATTAGAGCTTGGGTGGCTAAAAAGTGCAGTTTGGGACAGCAAGTGAAAAATTACAGCAAGCTTATATTTCACACAAAAAACTGAACCTTTACCACAGCATTGAAATTTTCAGTTTGTTAGGACAGCAAGCATGTCATTGGGCTTGAGGGTGGAGGATACATTGGATGGGCACCACAACTACAGTACATGGAGGGAGAGAATCAAGAGCATCTTTGAGGAGGCAAAAGCCTGGGGCATAATGGTACATACCACACAGCATCCAGTAGCAGTGCCTATTGACCCTGTTCAGCTGACAGATTTTAATAAGAAAATGCCAAGGGAAAAAGACAGATTCTGGATGGTATAAAGGACCATGTCATTCCTCATGTGAGAGGAAAGAAACTTGCACATGAGATGTGGACAGCCTTGACCAATCTATACCAGAGTACCAATGAAAATAGAAAAATGGTCCTAAGGGAGAAGCTGAAGGCCATAAAGATGGAAAAGACTGATAGTGTTATTGCATACCTCACAAAGATCACTAATGTGAGAGATGAGTTGGCAGATGTTGGAGAGGCCATTCCACACATTGAGTTGGTTGGTGCGGATTACAGTGAATGGTCTTCCCAAGACATGGGAGAATTTTGCGGATGGGATTGTTGCACGGGAGACCCTTCCCACTTGGGAGAGATTGTGGGATGATTGCATTCAGAATGAAATCAGAAAGAACTATCTTGGGGCAGCCAAACCAGTTGAGGAGGATGACAATGTAGCATTGTTAGCAAGAGGTAAGAAGGGCAAGGGAAAGAAGCAAGCTTCCACAAGCAGTGGTGGGGGCAAAGGCAAAGGTAAAGGTAAGTAAGAGGTGAACAAGGAGAAGGACTATTCCAAGGTGAAGTGTTGGAATTGTCAGAAGTTAGGACAATATGCAGTTGTGTGTTCGCAGAAGAAGAAGAAGGGAAAGGACAAGACCATGGCAGCATCAGCAGAGATAGAGGACTTTTCGGAGAGCTTTGACCAAGAGTTTGGGTTCTTAGCTTGTGAGTCCACTAGTGCAGGATCACCTGCCATGGAGGTTGAGAGGGAGTGTGCATTTCCCTCCACTAGCGAAGCATCTTCAGGTATTTCGTATGTTGACAGTGGGGCTTCACGTCATATGACAAGACTCTGTGAGTACTTCTCAGAGCTTCAGAGAGTAGCACTGATATAGAGGTAGTACTCGGAGACGACGGCATTGTTAAAGTAGTCGATGTGGGGATACTGACATTTGATAGGGAACCCAAACTTCCCTTGAAAGTGTCGGATGTTCTATATGTGCTAGGGATGAAGAAGAACGTTATATCTGTCTCAGCATTGGAGGACATAGGGTATGAGGTATTGTTTAGGAGAGGACAGGTGCTTATATATCCCAGGGGCGCTCCAGCTGATTCAGCTAGAGTGATTAGTGTACGCCATGCCAAGGTGTACAAGTTTTCATTTCAGCCCCTTATGGCATTGAGCAGTAGTACCGACAGCAGAGCTAGCAGTTTAGAGTTGTGCAAGATTTGGCACCGCAGGATGGGGCACAAGTATCATGGGGCCTTGAGGACATTGCGGGAGATCACTACAAGTGTGTAAGATTTCAATTCTGATCACATTGATACATGTAGAGGATGTGTTATGGGGAAGTTTTCTAAATCCCCTTTTCCCAGCAGTGACAGCAGATCGACTGGGATTCTTGATTTGATTCATACCGATGTGAGCGGTCGGATGTCTCATGTTTCCTTGAGTGCATATGAGTACTATGTTTTATTCATTGATGATCACTCCAGGAAGACCTGGATTTATTTCTTGAAGACCAAGAGTGAGGTCTTCAAGCGGTTTCAAGAGTTCACAGCTCTTGTGGAGAATGAGACAAGTCGAAAGATCAAGTCCCTTAGGTCGGACAATGGAGGGGAATACACCCTTGGTGAGTTTGTTGATTATTGTGCGGAGGCAGGCATCTGGAGGGAGTTCACAGTTCCTTACAACCCCCAGCAGAATGGGGTTGCGGAGAGGAAAACAGATCCATCGTTGGGGTTTCCAAATCCATGCTACATGATCAAGGGTTACCGTTGTTTTTGTGGACAGAGGCCTACAACACTGTTGTGTATTTGCAAAACAGGAGTCCACATCATGCTCTGGGGCATGTGACTCCAGAGGAGGATTTTTCTGGGAAGAAGCCTGATGTTGGTCATTTTCGTATCTTTGGGTGTATTGCATACTCCCATGTACCCAAGGAGAAGAGGACCAAACTAGAGCCCACTACAGAGAAGGGCATCTTTGTGGGCTACAGTGAGAACTCGAAAGCCTTTCGGATTTATGTTCTTGCCAGTGTTTTAAAAATTGGACTCGGGTTCCGATTCGGCCAAGGGTCAACTCCGACTCGGTCGGTTCAGTTTCAATGACTCGGTTTTTGTAAAAAATACATAAAATATTAATTTTATTTTTTTTAAAACACAATTTTAAAGATTTTCATTCATGTTTCCAAACACAAAGCATTACAATATAGACAAAAGAAAACATATGATCTAAGTAGGCTCATGAATATATCCATTATATCAAAATTGCACCCAGTGCACTGTCCAATACATGATGATGATATAGAGATCAAAACAAAAAACATAAACAAGGAGGTTCTAAATGGCCTCCACAACAAAACATGAATAATCACTACTACTAGACATCTGACAAGCCAATGTCCTCTTCCTCAAACTCTAAACTCAAGGGGGAAACTGCTCGCTCCTCCTCTGAATCAACATCCTCAACTGGAACTATACCCCTACCACCCTGAGATAGATGAGTTATGTGCCTCCGTCATGGCTGACTAAAGGAAGTGCCTACGTCTGCAACTGGAGGGCTTAAGACTGGGCCTGCTACTAGTGGATCTACATTGAGCATAGCCTCTACCTGTGTATCGAAGTCCATCCCCACACCAATATCCTCATCAGAGTCAAACTCTGGTGGACAAATCTCCACTACCCAATTTGATGTTGGATCAATATCCTCCAACACAATGGGATCTGAATCAAGTCTTTTGTTCAGCAATTGGTTGCGTCTTAGTCGGAAGTTGTACTGGACATACACTAGATCATTTAACCGTTTTGCTCCAAACGGTTTCTCTTCTTTGTGTGAATCCTCTCAAGGACAGACCAATTGCACTCACACCCAGAAGCACTGCAAGTTTGACTCAAATGCGGATTGCAAACCTCTGCAATTCAGGACAATGGCTACCAAATGCCTCCCACCATTGTGCTGCAAAAAATGAGTTTCAGTTAGCTCAACAATTTATATCCAACTTTGAAATTGAAATTATAAACAATTATATAAAATAATAAAATATAAATTTGAAAATTGAAATTCTTTGTTTACCTGGCCCATTTGATTCCCTTGCAATCCTTGCAAGGTTCTTGCTAAAGGTACCTGTGGCTTGGCTGAACACAGTGATCTGATTGTATATCTGCAACTGGCCACTCTCTGTGGGGATCATGCGATCAATGCAGTCAATCAATCCATCTCTAACCTCCCCAGTCAAAGCTCTTGCTTCCTGAGCTTTATAATGATACCTTGGGTTCAAAAAATACCCAACTGCATGCATAGGGCGATGGAGTTGATTGTTCCATCTATGATCAATGATTGCCCAAATGGGCCCATACTTACTCGCTCGGTCCTTGTATGCTGCCCTTATGTGCTCCTTTGCTTGATCCACAGCCTCATAAATGAAGCCCATAGCCAATATTTCCCCATCCACCAAGCACAACACCTTAACCAGTGGCTCAGCAAGTTTCACAATCTCTGCTGCCTTTTTCGAAAATATTTCTTCATTGACTTTCCTTTTCACATCTTTGTCATCCTGTTTGCGAGCCCACTGACATTCATTTCATTCATCACTAGAAAACAATTTTTGCAAGTTTCAATGTTGGGCAAGCATAGATTGCAATGTCAAAAAATGTGTTGCAAATCTAGTGATGGCGGGCCTAATAATTTCCTTGCTCCCTGTGTGTTTCCTCATCAGATTCAGAATCCATGAGTGATTGTAAATATATTTTGTGATGCTTTTGGCATGCTCTTTAGCGTTCTTGATCCAGTCTATTTTGCCAATATCCTCAAGCATGAGGTCTATGCAATGTGCAGCACATGGGGTCCAAAATATGGTTGGGTGTTTTTCCTTTAACAATTTACCAACAAGAACATAGTTAGAGGCATTATCTGTGATGATTTGAACAACATTTGCCACCCCCACCTCTTCAACAACCTCATCCAAAAGATGAAACAACAAATGTGCATCTTTCACCCTATCGGATGCATCAACTGATCTTAGAAACATGGTTCCCCGTGGGCAAAAGACAAGAAAGTTTATGATGGTACGGTTCCTTTGATCAGTCCATCCATTTGACATGATGGTACATCCTGTATGTACCCATGAGTTTTTAATCCAGGTTAAATTCTTGATACCCTTAACCAAGACCTTTTACTTCGACGGATAATTAGAATTGCATTTTAATTAAGACGTTAATGAACTGAAATGAATAATTGTAGCTGTAAATAAGAGGAACATAAATGAACAAGATCAGCAATCATAAGAACACATTGTTTGATGACGGAGTTCATCCAGGAGGGACTACATCTCCGGGCCTCGGTGTCAATATGGTGTAGGCTGCTGCATTATGTGTTGTAAGAAGAAGATGTACATGGATGTGTTTCCCTATGACATACAAGGAAAAATTGCCCTCACGCAGGAGTGGCTTGACTTCTTTAAGAGATGTTCCACTGCGGAACTCTCATACATAAAGAAAGACTCCTATCAGTATGACCATAGCTGACATGTAATAAATAAGAGTATCCTGCCGATCCTGGCAAACAAAGGATCTCAACAATACACATATGTAAATGAGCATCCCGCCAATGTGGCATAAAAGGGATCTCATACATGACACAAATCCATATCTGAAAATACATCAATAACAACACAAGGCAAGATCCCACGACTCATGTATCAACTGGGATCTGCAAGACATAATGCATTTCAAAGAGAAATAACTGAAGAAGTACATGGAATCCACATCATATACCTCATGCTACCATTGCTAAAGGTTGGGTTGCTCTACGGCTGAATCTGAAAACACCATCAATCTTGTGGCGTTGAAAAAGGTGAAAACGACTGCTTACTTGTGGAAATCTGACACCTGCATAACCCACTTCCAAAAGTCGCTGAAAATTTGAAAACTCAGATGAAGAAACTGAGCACGCCATCGGACTCGTGGCATCAAGTAATGCAGAAACGACATAAAATTTGTCCCATTTGGACAAAGTCAAAATTTCGCCCTCCTGAAATTTGGCCTCAATCAAGGTTCCGCTTGCCTCTTTTCTGGCTCACAGTTCCACATGACCTACAATAAAAAAATATTAAACCTTGATCTGCGTGCACACTCTCCACTCTTCCATGGCCTGGACACACTATGTAGAACTGGGTTTATATTAAAAAATCTGGGCGGAATTACCCAAGTGCCATTGTTGGCATGTTGGTTAAGATCCCAAATAGGTGGGAGGAGGTCGGGTGGTCAAACCCTGACCCCTCCTTTTAAAGTCGGATTTAGTTTCGAAAAACCCTTTAAAAATACCACCATATCTTTTTTTTTAACATAACGTATGGGCAGTTGGGGGGTCGGGCCCGCATTGGGCGGCCCGCCCCCATAAACTCCATCAGCCTCCATATGCAGTTGGGATAAGTGCCATTTGGGTTACGGTTGAATGGTGGTGGTGTTATAACCGTTACCATATTATATATATGTTACAATTGGCAAAGAAAGGCTTACGGTTGCTGCGTGGGTTCCATCGTATGGAGGGCTGCCGCGTGGGTGGGGTCGGCTGCGGGTTCAACTCCCACCAGCCTTATATGCAATTATATGATATATGGCATGCGGAGGGGTCAACAGGGTTTGGCCACCCGTCGCCCCTTTTTTTATATAATTTTTTTTTTAATTTCAAACAAAATGGATATTTTTGAAAAATCATTTTTGGACCGTAGGAGTCATTTTAACCAGGCAACAATTTCGCCCGGAATCTAGGCTGAGTTGGTCGAAATCCGGTGGCCTGGTTTGGTCCAAATTGCGTCCTCCTTAAGGCTGCCCAGTCACCAAGTCAACCTGGAACTTTGACCGCTCCTAACTGCTTCATACAGACTCGAAATTGAGTGTCGTCTGCGTCGTTGGAATCAGAAAGATGAGATCTACAACATGAACCTAGTTCAAGATATTTTCGAACACTTTGATTTTTGAGCCCTCTATGCTGAGCCACTTGTACTTGTACCTGTTTAATCCACCTGGATCAATCCTCCCCACTGAGGAGCTTTTGGTCCTCCAAAAGCATCAAGCTTTACCTATCATCAACTGTCTGCAAATGTTGTTAAAAGGCACATCCCCACATGACTCCTTCACTTGGCGTACTTCAGAATCAAGATGCAAAGCCATCATCTACAATTGCTGCAATGCGATGTCTGAAAAGACACATCCCTTGAAGACTCCTTCACCTCTCGTACTTCGGAATCAAGATGCAAAGCCATCATCTACAACTGCGGAAATGCAAATGTCTGAAAAGGCACATCCCTTGAAGAATCCTTCACCTTGCGTACTTCGGAATCAAGATGCAAAGCCAACACCTGCAACTGCAGAAATGCAAATGTCTGAAAAGGCACATCCCTTGAAGAGTCCTTCACCTCACGTACTTCGGAATCAGGATGCCAACACCTGCCTAAAGCTGCAACGAAAATTACATTCTCAATGTGACCAACAATGACCCAAATATTTCCATACTTGCCACGAGTTTATAACATGTACTCAGTGGTCAAGCTTACAGCAAAATGGAAATCATACCTCAACAAAATTACAAGAGCAAACCTTATTGTCACATTTCGAAGTGATGGAAAAACACCTCATCACTTTTACATGAAAGAAATGCATCAGATGACTCATAGAACATGACCAAAACATAATCGTCGCATCTCGAAGTGATGGCAACACATCATCACTTTTACATGAAAGAGATCCAACACACGACTTATAAAACAAGGCCAAAAAAATATTATGGTCACTTAAATGAGTGATGGAAACACATCATCACTTTCATAATAAAAAATGCGACAAATGATTTACAAACATGGCGATGACAAGCTTACATCTCTAGAAAAAAAGCAATCTAGAAGAACCACTTCTCACTTATTAAAGCGAATGGATCATTTCCCTGTGGCAAACTTGCTTGTCGATCAGCTCTTTCGACTTATGTATGCACGGCCACTTTGTCTTTAAGGCACTGCTCTAGATGAAGTTTCCAGCATGTGGCTCTTTGGTGGCCACTTCGGTCGCAATGGGTGCAAAAGTTCTTTCCTCCAAACCTGCTTAGCTGATTTCTTTCCCTATTAGGGAGAAGGCTTTTCATGCCTCTTCTTCCTTTGTGCTGCCATCCTCTTCCAACACTTAGAAATCACATGGTTATTTAAACCACAAAATAAACAAGTTTTACGATGCCATATTTTACGACCGTGGTTATCAACATTCTTATAATTAAAATGCACTCTGGAATAATGAGACTTAGTATACCTTCTGGGGTGGTCTCTGCTGCGATCATGATGATGGGAGCTTGCCTCAGTTCCTTCACTGCAACTTGCACTGCCATGGAACGATGGCGAAGTGTCCCCATCATTCCTCTTCCTTGGAGAGTTCATCATTATATGTTTGCCCTTGATGTCCTTCGAACATCCTTCGTTAATGTACCCAAAACCTGCATAACGAGGTCGTTGTACAACCTCCAATGGTTTGGTTATGCCTTGGCCACAAACGCCAAGTCCTCCTCTGTACCCCATCTTGGTGAGGAGTCGCATGCCGGTACCTATGATGGGTATCTCCACACTTCCAACCGAAAAAACATCATGTGAAGAAACTGAAGATCAATCAACATTGTTTACCTTAGGTGTTGATTACGAAACAGATGAAGAAAGTTGTTGTAAGCCTTTGTTGCGCTTCACTTCTGTCAATGCCTCTGTCATGGCTTGTAGCTGAAGCTGCAACTGCTGCGTCTCCTCCTTCTCTTTCTGTAGGAAAGATTTTAAGGCATCATGATCTCTCTAAAGAGTTTCATTGTTGCGTTTCAAATCTTCCCACACCTCTGTCGTGGCTTGCAACTGAAGCTGCAACTACTGCTTCTCCTCCTTCTCTTCATGTAGGAACGCCTTCAAGGCATCATGATCTGCTTGCAGAGTTTCATTGTTGCGCTTCCAATCTTCCCACGCTTCTATTGTGGCTTGCAACTGAAGCTGCAACTATTGTTTGTCCTCCTTCTCTTTGTGTAGGAGGGTCTTCAATTCTTCGTTCTCTGCTGCTTGTTTTTTGTAAGCCTCGTACAATATGTCTGCTTTCTCAGACACCCTGAGCATGGTTTCATACATGTCCTTGACATTCTCCATGGCTCAACTCAACGAACGTCCAATGTTCACGCCTGCAATCCAATCAGCAAGAATACCTGCTCTGATACCACTTGATCCAAGGTAAATTCTTGATACCTTAACCAAGACCTTTTACTTCGGCTGATAATTAGAATTGCATTTTAATTAAGACGTTAATGAACTGAAATGAATAATTGTAGTTGTAAATAAGAGGAACATAAATGAACAAGATCAACAATCATAAGAACACATTGTTTGATGACGAAGTTCGTCCAGGAGGGACTACATCTCCGGGCCTCGGTGTCAAGATGGTGTAGGCCGCTGCATTATGTGTTGTAAGAAGAAGATGTACATGGATGTGTTTCCCTATGACATACAAGGAAAAATTGTCCACACGCAGGAGTGGCTTGACTTCTTTAAGAGATGTTCCACTGCGGAACTTTCATACATAAAGAAAGACTCCTATCAGTATGACCATAGCTGACATGTAATAAATAAGAGTATCCTGCCGATCCTGGCAAACAACGGATCTCAACAATACACATATGTAAACGAGCATCCCGCCAATGTGGCATAAAAGGGATCTCATACATGACACAAATCCATATCTGAAAATACATCAATAACAACACAACACAAGATCCCACAACTCATGTATCAACCGGGATCTACAAGACATAATGCATTTCAAAGAGAAATAACTGAAGAAGTACATGGAATCCACATCATATACCTCATGCTGCCATTGCTGAAGGCTGGGTTGCTCTACGGCTGAATCTGAAAACACCATCAATCTTGTGGCGTCGAAAAAGGTGAAAACAACTGCTCACTTGTGAAAATCTGACACTTGCATAACCCACTTCCAAAAGTCGCTGAAAATTTGAAAACTTAGATGAAGAAACTGTTAAAATTGGACAACTAGGTCCAAACTCCGGTTGTGCTGCTCAGATGACGATCGCAATATTTTTATTGGATTCCTCTTTCGGAGAGGTGTAAGATTGATCTAAAGATCATCTCGATCGGATGAGCAGAACATGTACTTTGAATTTATTCCACCTATGTGCTGGGTCGGCCTGGAATAAAATATTGACTTAAATGTCTTAAAGGACGTGTCACACACCCCCAAAGATTCCTATATATTGGAGAGACTTGGAGTTCATTTGACACACATCGAATTGGAGGAATTCTCTTTCTGGATTACTCGAGGTGGAGAGGAGCATGGGGTTGTTAAGTTACAATCATATCTGTGGTAGGCCACAGGCCTAACCACCTCTTAACATGGTATCAGAGCCTGAGGTTGAAGACAATGCCCTAGGTTTGAATCAGCGTGAGCTAGTCTACTCAAGACAGCGATGCCAAATTTTTATAGGACATGCCGTCTAGGATGATGAAGGACTGCTTCAGGGGCAAATCTGATTCGAGATTGCTGGGTTGGTGCCAAGAAACTCTTGAGATATCTCTGAGGCACGACAGACCATGGGCTGAGATACACTGCCAGGAGTATGACACTCCGTGGATATACTGATGCCGATTGGGCTGGCAGTGTGGTGGATCGCAAGAGCACATCTGGATGCTACTTCACATGTAGATCTGCTTCAGGCAGGAATCTAAAGTCGGCAGTCTTGAGCACCGCTGAGGCCGAATATATTGTAACATGTATGGCCTGTTGTGAAGTCACTTGGTTGCGAAAGCTCTTTGTGAGCTGTTCGAGCATGTGCTAGATGCCACCGTTATCCTTTGTGATAACCAGAGGGGGATTCATTTGTTATAGAATCCCGGGTTCCACGATTGATCCAAGCATGATGATGGTTGGTACCACTTTATCTGGGATATGGTACAGCAAGGCGCCGTAAGGCTCGATCATATAGGAACTGATGAGCAGGTCGCGGATATTCTCACAATGCCCTTGGGGAAGGTCATGTTCCTAACCTTCCGTGAGAATCTTGGAATCATGGAACGACCCTATGATGTGGGTCCTGTTGGACGATGAACTCTGGGAGCTCTGGGGGGGCTTTGGGGAGAGCTTCTTGAAGCTATGGGCAACCACAAGGCTAGGCTTGCCAACCTTGGTGGTGTGCTTGGACCCCACCGTTGTGATTTTGAGTTGGTTCACCTCTCATTTTCTGTGCCCCGTATGCATTCTACCCATCGAGTTTAGGGCTCATGGGAAGTACCTCTCATTTGGCCAATGAGGTGGGAAAGGCTAGAGACTAGTAGCAAAGACTGATGGACGCACCAGAGTTTGCCGTACTCTCTATCTAGGATGGCACGGTCCAACCACTTGATCTGGGATCAAGTTTAGTGAGGTCTGGGACCTCTGCCTGACTTCGGGTCAGATGAACCAACTTCGGGTTGGTTGGAGACTCTTCGTGAGTCTGATAGAGGTTTCGGACCTCTGGGCTGAATCTGTCAGCCGGGTATGATGTCTTTGTGACTGACCCACTTCTATTCTGAAATAAAGAGGCCAGCAAAGCAAGTTATGGCGGGATGACGCACGATGTTTGGATTGCACTAGTGGACGGAGTTCTCCCTAGTTGAGAGGGAGTGTTAAAATTGGACAACTAGGTCCAAACTCCGGGTTGTGCTGCTCAGATGACGATCCAAATATTTTTATTGGATTCCTCTTTCGGAGAGGTGTAAGATTGATCTAAAGATCATCTCGATCGGATGAGCAGAACATGTACTTTGAATTTATTCCACTTATGTGCTGGGTCGGCCTGGAATAAAATATTGACTTAAATGTCTTAAAGGACGTGTCACACACCGCCAAAGATTCCTATATATTAGAGAGACTTGGAGTTCATTTGACACACACATCGAATTGGAGGAATTCTCTCTCTGGATAGCGTTGGAGCTGCACATTCTTTGTTTAGATTGTTCTGGGGTTATGTGTGACACACTTGGCTGAATAACCTATTGAAGACTTTGCTGGTAGAAGCATCCTGCTGATCGCCGTAACGTCACCATTTTCTATCTCTGTTCTGGTTTGTCTTCTATCGATCTATTGGTATGTTCTATCTTCTTCAGTGTTGTGCCCTAACCTGAAATGGCATAGAACATGTATAAAAACTAACAGAAACTAAG